>JBBBDQ010000344.1:510000-837500 GCA_037127315.1 Ascarosepion bandense
TAAAACATGCAATAAAATATGACATTATTTAATTAGAAAAGCTTTTAATTGATTTTATAAGTAAGATTTATTAAGAACACCATTATCTTAAGAAAAATAAGATTTCCATTGAATAATGAATTTTTACAAAAATCATTTTAATTGTTTTTTTGTTTGTTTTTTTTTGGCGGGGGGGGTGTTTTTTTTTAATTTTAACAACAATTTATAATATATCATTTAAAATTCTGCATTAGGATTTTTTTTCTCTTAGGTGAAAACTATATTTTCCAATCAAAATTGAAAAGCTTAACTCGAATCATTTGCACTATCCTTATCTCCACCCACTTTCTTAGAAAAGAGATTTTTTTTTTAAACTGTGTGCAATTTCTTAATTTCATTAATCATTTCTGTGTTTCATTGTGCTTAAAGTCTCAACAGGCATTTCAAATCATCCCTTCGATATTTTAATTTTTTTTAATTTAGTGAAATAGGAATTAAAAAAGTTAAACATTAACTTTTTTTAATTCCTATATCACTAAATAATTTGATGTTAATTCTGGCCAACCATACTTAGCTTTTCAACATGTCAAGCTGTCAGTAAAACAAGACCTCTGTGATTAAGAAATGCTTATGTGTTTCAAATTAATTTAACTTTAAATTTGCTAATTTTCCTCAACGTGTCAGACATGTTTTTTTTGCAAGATTTTTAAAACAAATTTGCTTGCAAGTGTGTCAAAATGTGCGAAAATAGCTGATTTCAAATGAAAGCATCCCCCAAAAAATAGATTCCAGTCAATATTATTTCTATTTGAAATATGCTAGAGTATTTTGTTTACTGGAAATAGTAAACTTAATCATTTAGCTTTCAATTAAACTAAAGTGAAAGCTTCTTTATTTTTCTGAATTCATTTTAAAACCTAAGGTATCAAAAATTAACGAAGATACCTAAAGCAAAAATTAGGCAACAATCATTGCAAGTCAAAAGTAACAAGAAATTCAATCAATAAATATTGCAACCAAGTACATTTTTGCAATAAGTAAGGGGAAGATCAGTTCGAACTGTGCCAAAAACCTGGTTTTAAAAAAACAGGGAGCCACTAAATATGTTTATAGTGACAAGAAAACAGTATAATTTTTATCTTTTTTTAAATTTTTACTTTTCTATTTTGCTATATACATAATAGCAGGTTTTTTTTCAAAACATTTAGAATTTCCCTGTCAAAGTTAATTGTAAAATACTGAGAAATAATTAAATCAAATAAGATTCAAAATTTAAAAAGTAAAAGATTTCTTAAAAAGAAATAAAGAGAGAGAGAGAGAGAGAGAGAGAGAGAGAGAGTGTGTGTGTGTGTGTGTGTGTGTGTGTGTGTGTGTGTGTGTGTGTGTGTGTAACAAATGCATTTGATAAATTGTTGTGATCTTTTTGCATTCCTAGATATACATAGATGTAGAACTGTTCTTCAAAATATATTGGGGAAACTTGCAGAAATTTAAAAAAGAAACTCATCTCTGAAAACAAAAGGGATCTTCAAATAAAACTCAGTTTATTATCAGGCAAATATCTAAAAACCAATGAATGGCCCAAAAATTATTTAAAAGTTTTATCAAATACCTCCATATCAGTTCTCTCAACAGCATTGTTTTTTGTTTGTTTACTGAAACTCCACAAGAATACAAAGGTACAATAGAGAATGTTTGAAACAATTCTAAAAGGTTTCTCACCCAAAATGAATGAAAAATTTGTCACTAAGTAATTAACATTTTCATTTAATATGAACTGAACTAACATGGCCAGCTTGAATCTGATGCCAGCTAGCCTTGGGCAATGTTATTTAAATATGAAGTAAAAAAAATACTGACAATTTGTTAAACTAACAATATGAAATAAATACCACCTGATAGCAATAATTTACCTGATGAGAACAATTCAATGAAAACATGGTTCTTAGGTTATCTGCACTTCAAGCAAGAAAGAAAAGAAAGGGAGGGTAGAAAAGAGATTGAAAACAATGGTATGACAACAATGAAATGAAACACTTTTTTCATATTTATTTTTATGCTAAACATATTAATCCATGCATTATAACAATGAAAAGGCGGTGTCTAGTATATTAACAATTGACTTCATTATCTACCGTAAATTTAAGGATAGGATGAAAACCATTGAGTAGGGAGAAGAATTAGTCAACTTCCGATTCATTGTTAAAAACACAAAATACGTCATCCACATAACGGAAGTAAGCCGTGGGCCGGGAAGAACCTAAAAGTAGGCTATCCTCATAAAATCCCACAAAAATATTCGCCAAGTCAGGGCCCAAAGGGGAACCCATCGCTCTTATGATACATAATATTATCAAAATTAAAATCGATAGACATGATGGCAAATTTCATGACAAAAACATCTTCAGTTATAGTCGGGATTGTGTCAAATTACTACGATATAGCAAACCACAGCAGATATCGATAGTCTCTAACAAGGGAACACAAGTGAAGAGACTTAAGATGTCAAATGAACACATAAGTCAATCAGTAGCATCACAATTCCGAATAAATTGGAAAAAAGAAAAGGAATCTTTAATACAGGAAGAACTATAATGCTGCAAAACAGGTTGCAACATTCTAACCAGCCACTTTGCGACTTTATGTTGAGAAGACACAATCATAGAAAGTATGGGTTTCAACGGGATAACCTCCTTATGAATATTAGATAATCCATAAAAGTGGGGACGAATGGAGCCAGAAGGTCTTAATTCCTCAGTCATTTCAGAGGAAAGAACACCACTTTTTACTCATTTGACAAGACGTTTCTGAAATCGAATTTCAGAAGTCAGAATATAACCATGAGTTTCAATGGAACCAACTTCATTACAATTAGAAAATCATTAAGTATAATTAACATTTTATTAATGTAATCCTGGCGATCCATAAGGACAACACCAGATCCGTTGTCCGGCTTCGTAATAACCAAAGAGTGGTTGTTCTTTAAGGGACCAAAATCACTCAATTTGGCTTGAAAGTCGCTAGATTTATCGATTAACACAGGTTGAATTTTAGAGAGTTGAGCGTAAAATGCTTCAAACTCTGAAAAGGTCTACCTTTACAAGTCTCTATACTCGATGGGATTCCTTTTGTCCTAACCAACAAAAGATCAATCTGATTAGAACTTTCGCCCTCAGGGCGCTAATGATTTGTTCAGATGAAACTAGTTGTTTAATGAGTATATTTGTGAACAATGGTTATCCTTCGGACATTGTTCAATCGGTTATTAGGGATAAGATTGCTAAGTTTAATAAAATTAAACCTGAAACGGTTAACAAATGTCCGGTTTAGCTCAGAGTATCGTGGTTGGTTAGGGTTAGTGAGTCCTTTGTTGAGCGGATTTCATCAAGTTCATGTGAGTGTTATTATACAGCTAACATTATTGTTGTGTTTAAAACTAAGTCTGTCCTTCCATCTATGGGTTGTCATATTTCTTCTTTCCCTTTATTTTAATGTTTTTGATATTTCGTCAAAAAACATTTCAAGTAGGTATTTATTATTTTTTCTAGTTCCACTTTTTCGGTTTTCGCTGATGAAAAGGACATTATGTCCAAAATTTTGATTGCCGTCAGGCGTTTCTCTATGTACACATGCGCTCGGGACGGATGCGTTTCAGAAGTTAATATACACTTAGTTTCGGATATTACTAAAAAAATAACATTTTGCTTTCTCATTCCCTGTTTTATATTTTCTAACTAGCCACATTGATTTTGTGTTCTAATGTTCCATCTTCCTAAATCTCATGCAATTGACCAACTGACCACTTTTACGTCATTATTCTTTTTATTAGTTTTGTTAACAGATGCTGGTGACCTCAGGTGACACCTGTTGTACATGTGTCTCCTTACCGGACAAAGAGTTAATGCCAATAAATTTTAGTCACCAACTATTCGATAAAAGATGTCATATTTATACGTTTCAACTTAAGTTCTAAACAATTTTTTAAAATTCAGCGCAACCACTTATTTTGAATTTTTAGAATTGTGCTAGAAAATAAAATAAAATAAACACTGTTCATATTCGAATGTTGACTGCTGATTTGAGAAATTTGAATTTAAAAAAATGTTTATTTATGCAGGCACATGGTGAGAATAGGCAGTCGGTAAATTTCAACCAGCAACTGTAGTGGTTTGCAAACGAGTTTAATCCAATCTTTGCTTTCTTGTAGACACGTTTACTAAGCTTGACTCATTTTTAGACGAGCGCAAAGTCACAGTTATTAAGCACACAGCAAGTATTGATCTCATTTTCAAATAATTCTTCAGTTGGCAGTCCCTTAAATTTTCTACAGAATTAATTTACTACATTTTTTATTTTTTGAACAATTTCCTCACAAAAAAAGATTGAAAGAGAGATGTCGTTATATTGACGAAAAGTCTGGTGAGAAACGAGGAATATTAAGGAAAGTAGCAGCTACAAGGAAACTACAGTCAACAATCAGAAAGTGGCAGCTGAAAATATCGGGGACGTATAATAAAGAAAAGGTCTTGGAGAACAAGGAAAACAAAGAATAACTTGCTTAACGTGCTTTTATGAAAGGGTGGGAAAAATGACAAAAAGGGTTGTTAAATGACCAAACGTAACTTAAAGCAACGAAAAATTAGGAACTTTGTAATGTCATGATTGTTCACGCTCTGAAAGGACATGAAAGAAGATAGTTCAGCAGTTGAGTATATCTCTTGTATTCTATTGTTATCGGGATATTTCAAATGGAAGTTAATTGATGCTGAATTAGGATACAGAATTTACAATGATTCTCTAGTATTACATATAAGGATTCCTACACTAGACGCATTTGCACTTAAAATGTAATGGTTTAATTTAAATATACTCTAATGTCTCTGATGGTGTCAAAATACTTTTGGAGAAGTATACTCATCTGTGTACTATTTTCTCAGTTTTACGTGAGGTTGAAATTTTAAAAATGTTTTCAAGAGCTGTCGATAAAGCTGTTATTACTCGTCACTTTTCAAGTTTGTTAAACTCATTTGATTCAAAATTACTGATTATAAATGCTGACATTCTCTTTCTCAATACTATCGATTAGAGGTGTTGAAATGTCATCAGTTCTATACCCCTTATTTGGGAATTTGAACTGCACGAAATACATCAAACGTATTTTTATGCTTTGGGTGATATTCATGGACTGTTCTATTTTACCTAACCTTGATATTATAAATTTTACATGTGAAATTTCATGTGCTTGCAACAAGCTGACATTTTTATGATCAAAATGTCAGAAATCCGATAACTTGGTGTCGGAAACGAAACATAAGTATTCGCGTACACTAGTGGATCAGCGTTGTCCACCTGACACTGACATGTTTATAGAGCAAAAGTACATCTGTTTGACTCGTAAAATGTTAACTCCCAGTTATAAATAAAAGAAACCAGCAAGTAAACGATCATTTCAATGTCTAGTGCCTGTTAAATTCTAGATGAAACGAAAAATTTTTAGTAGTTATTGACGATACAGGTAGAAACTTTGTACATAATTAAAGCATTAAAAATAAATCATTAAATAATATTCCTCAGTTAAAGCAATATGTCTGTTCAGTAAGGGAACTGTCTAGTTTAATAATAGTCATTTCACAGCAAAATTACAAAAAGCGAGAGAATCGTTAGTCTATATACAGGACTATTTTCTTTATTTAGCATTCAGTAATGGCGACTTCCAGTATTTAGGGAATATTTCCTACCGAAATTCGGGTATTTCATTGGTATTCAGGGATACAAATATGAAAAAGCACAAAATAATAAAATGTCATTAAACTTTCTTGCATTTTCAAATAAATTTTTAAATTTAGAAAAATATATTCTGTATTCTTTTATATGCGCAAAAAAGTACAAATAACTTTATGCTATCCATATTTTAATCCATAAAAGTTGACTTAAATATTCTGGAACGCGAAATTTTGTTTGTATTAAGTTAACTTGCTTCTTAGTCTGCATCTTTATTTTAATTATTTTAAATTTGTTAATATTCATTTTTTTTGTTCTAAGTTTACAAAATTGATTTAATTTTTTCGAAGCTCCGAAAATTTATATCGAGTTATACCTACAGAGAGCCAAACCCGAAGCAAAAACTAAAATAAAAGGGCTGAAAAAATACAGACATACAGGCAGATAAACACACACACACACACACACACACACACACACACACACACACACATACACACACATGCGGAAACAGCCTGTTAAAGGATAAATAACAAACTATGTATATATATTAATAAATATACATATTATCCTACGTCTGTGGCACGACTTGGAGTTTCATCACGTGCATATTTCAAACTGACAGTTTAATAGATTTAAATTTAAGTTCACTCTATGTTTATGGGAATTAAATCTTATAACGTTAAGTTACTGCTTTTTTAATAACAAGATGAAAAATTTAAATATGCTAAGGTTACATGTAGATAAAATTTAAATTTGTTTCAGATGAGTCTGGACATGCAATCGAGCCATTCACTTTCCTTGAGCTTTTGTCTTTTATTATTTTGTAATAAGGTTTACCATATTGTGATAACAGAATATTTTCCAAGATCTAAACGAAAGTGAATTTTACTAAGACGAAAATGAACATATATAGAAATTTTACCTTTCTTGGCAGATCTTAAGTGAATTGTTTCAGCTTTATTAGAAAAAATATTAGGTGGTTTTAATACATCTTTTTAATGGTATATTCAAGTTTTCCTTAGAAAATGTGGCATTTCCAAACAAGGCAAATTCGTCTCTGATTATTTAATTTATCGAAGTGTTGTGTTTAGCATCTACTAAAGAGAATAGTTTTTTGTTAATTCTTAATGTGTAGCTTAAGTAGCGAATGGAAAATCTGTTCAGTTGACGACGCATACATACAGAAACACGCGCGTGCCCTTGCGCACGTCATTGATGAAAAAATACTTTTAGAACTACTGTAACAGTTGCTGATACTTACATGCACACACCATAGCAGGATGTAACACAAATTCGCTTTAATATAAAAACTAAAGACAAAATTTCTACATCACTCGCGAATACTGTATCGTAGGTGTCGCTATTCATTTCTTTAGTGCAATGATAAAAGAGTTTTGCTAGTTTGGAATTACCAAGACTAGACATCCCTCATAGGTTAGAGAAGAACATTGATAGTTTTTTTTTTTTTTTTACATAGATTTGACGTTATATACGTACCTTTGAATATTAATGGATATGTTCCAATCCTCATAAATACATTGAACACTATTGTAAAGATGAAGGGATTGTTGTCTGGCGATTAACATCACTCAGAAACAATTCGGACAATGTCAGTGTCTCGTCTGGGGATAAGTAGACATTTAATTTTTGCCCGAGCTATATGGTGCGGATTACCCACATTAAAATGGCCTTGTGCCACATTTTCTCCCCAGTGGCGAGGCAGCTAAATAATATATTGCTTTCTAGCAGTGGTTCACGCAGCTGGTGAGTATTGTAGTTTGCTGATGCTATAAAGATTACAATTTCATTTTCCTACTTCTGTTTTGATTATTTCTCATTCAGTAACCTTTTTAGGTTACAACATTTAAAAAGAGAAGGAATTCTTATAACTGAAATAGTTACGCATTTTGTATTGACAAGTAAAAGCAAGATTTTAATGTTGATCTTGTTTTACTTAGGTTATCAGTGTGTCAGTAGAAATATTATTAACAGTTTTGCAATATCTTTTTGTAGTCTAGTCAAAGACTTCTTGCGTTTGTTCTTTAATGTTCACATAAAATTTAAATTGCTCTAATCGTAAACAGTCGAAAAATAAACACTTGCAACTAACACTAAAAATAAAATATTGTGATAATAGATAAAAAAAACAATCTAATTACTCTATAATTGTATTCTCTCGTTTGTTTCGGAAGTACTTTTACTTTATTTTCTGAATGCAGTTGTCAAAGAAGAAAACTGTGAGTTCAATAGTCAGTTTCAATAGAAATGGGTAGTGAAAGGGGTTGTCAAGAAAGGAGTAGAAACTTCAATAAGATGGTTTTATATTGAGTTAATGAAATCAACTCAAAATGCTTCAGCTGCAGCCGTTGCACATCACAGACATCAACTCCAAGAATACGTGATTGCCATTTGAAAGTAATTTTTATTATCGACTTTTCACGGTTGGAACAGAAAAGTATAAAACCTCCAGAAATTGGTATGATGCGTGTGTTAACTGACCGTAAGTTAGTCGCACCTGAGTTTGCAGCTGTTCGCTTCCTTTCTGTCCCCAGGTGATCAAAGATGTCAAATGATAAGTCAAAATTTCCCACTTCCTCTGCCACGTTGTGATTTCTGATATCAGGGAAAAGTAAGGACCTGAGAAAAAGGAGCGGTCATATTCGTGCTGCATTTCTCGACAACTGAAAATCAAGAGACGGTTTGGTGCATAATGCAGAAATAATGGAAACAGACAAGAACAAAAAAATAACAAAACAGTAGCGATGGCTAGTCTATGTAGACTAAAGATATACGTACCTATGAACATTAATGGATATGTCCCAATCCTCATAAATACATTGGACACTATTGTGAAAGTGGAGGGATTGTTGTCTGGCGTTTAACATCACTCAGAAACAATTCCAACAATGTCAGTGTCTGTCATTGTCGGAATTATATATCTTTATACAGCAAAAGTGAGAGAGTAAAAAAAATTAAAAGAAAATACAATCCAACTTTTTTCAAAGTCCACAAATTACTTGCTGCTACTATGACTATTCGTTGTTAAAAGTAATACAGTCTTTATACTCATTTTCTCTTGGGTTCTGCTTAGAAGCGGCGTACATCTCTACTAGCGTGGTGGAAGAGAGAGAATTTTTCAGCGTCTTCACTCCACGCGTTTTGGGCGAGTCTGTCTGTCTGTCTGTCTGTCTGTCTGTCTGTCTGTCTCTCTCTCTCTCTCTCTCTCTCTCTCTCTTTCTCTCTCTCTTAGAGAAAGAAAAATACTTCAGCAGTGATCGCCCATGTCCTGAAGAGATACAGCTCATTGAAGAAGAAAAAAACATTTGGTTGCTTTAATGACATTAACTAATATTTTGCATCTTTTCGCCGTTTATATGCGCAATACTATCTTATTCAAACATATTCTTGTTGTTCAATGTACTTTCTGAATTGTAATGAGTGTTTTGAGAAGGGGTGAAGCGGAGCGTGAATAAGAATTTGCACATTAAAATTTGTTCATATTATTTTCCCAGGGAAGCCAAATGATGTTTTAGAAGGTTAGATACCCTCAGTCTTTATCATTTTGCGTCCTGACACATTCTGCAACTTGAAAACAATCAGCCAAATCAAGTTTAATTTTCATATGTTCTTCTCAAAACTACATAATCATTATTCGCTTTCTGTGTTGAAAAATTCTCCAATGAATTTTTTGTTTTTGAGAAATATTTATTTTTCATAATTCAACGCAATTTCAAGCTAGTATTTTAAGAAAATAGCCTTTTAGATAAAGAATATTTTTCTTCTTTTCATTAAGCAGTCTTCTTTAAATTACAAAAGGCGTACGACGCATCATGGAAATTTGGTGTCCTTGAAAGACTTGTGTGAACTTGGTTTAAAAGGGAAACTTACCCAATTCATAGAGCATTTCCTGGCAAACCTAAAATTTCATGTCCGCATAGGAAATACGATATCAGAACTGCAAAATCAAAAATGGATTCCACAAGGGAACATTCTTTTGGTGACTTTCGATAGTTAAATCCCTAAGTCCAGGAGTGAGATGCTCTTATATGTCGACAACTTTCTAATGATGTACAGATTTAGACATATGCAAAATACTCGGATGTATTTCAAAGAGAAGTTATATTCACTGGAATTTAAAATTTTGAGATTTTTTTTAATTTTCAATTTTTCGGCCATTTTTTGAGCGATCGAGACATTTGTAAGCAAAACATAATTCTCGCTTGTAAAAATCTTGCAAAAATGAAATATACATCTTTCACTCGTTAATTTTGGAAAATTATCAAATTTTAACTTAAATTAATCTGATTTTGAAACAAATATTACTTGTTTATGGCGTGAAATTTAGAATAAAAGTATTTCTTAATCACAAAGGTCTAACTCGTTAACCTTTTAAGTAGGTGATGACAGCACCTGTTATCAATCAATCTGGACGTACGGTAACCAAAAGCTGACTTATGCCAGTTTATCATTTCGTAAGGGGAACAAACATTAACACAAGTGACCTTTTAATGATAAGTTTCCATAGTAAAAGAGAATGTGTAGTTTAACATCGTAAAAAAAATTAGAAATTATTTTTAAAATTTTAACACTAAATGATTTTTATTAAGTTTATGAATTTTCGATTTGTAAATAAAGTCTATTTTTAATAAATTAATAACCGAAGACACTGAGTAACTGAAAGAAATTTTTAAAAAAATGTTTGAAACTTTAATTAGCAAAGAAAAAAAAAAAAGCAACTCTTATAAAAATTCATTATTCATCGAATTTTTTTTTCTTCTTCAGAATATGATATCCTAGAATTATATTATTTATAAAATCAATTAAAAGTTTATCTACATTAAAAATGACGTAGTTTTAATGCATTTTTAATTTTACTTTTCGAAGAAGATTTTCTGAAAAATGGTCCCGTAATTAAAAAAACGTTATACGATTTATATTCCCCAATTCATTTAACTAATAAATAAAAATTTGAATAAACAATGTATTTCTAGAAACTTTCTGCAATTAATTGAAATGTGTGTGGGAGTAACAGATGTAAAAAAATTCCCAAGATTTTCTAAAAATAATGATTGCATAAATAATTTAATTCCTTTGTGAATAAGTCCTGAAAGTTTCATTAAAATCAGACAATTACTTGATTTTTGCAAAAATTTTCAATTTAATGATTCTTTCAACGCCAAAAACGACTTGCATAATATTAGGTCTTGCTTAATAGTCACATTACATAACACAGCGTGAATTGCTGACGGAAAACGAAAAAAAAAATGAATTCTAATGGAAATTTCGAACGTGTTATAAAGGATTAAAAAAGTTTAACATAATAAGAACAAAATATTATCTTTCCTCTTAATAGCACAAACATTTTGATGATAAAACTTTGTTTTTATTTTATTTTAACATCATATTATGCTGTCTTTTTTTTTTTTTTTTTGCAATTGAGCGGAGATAACTTTTTTTTTTAATCGTTTCACCCCGAGCAAGGCACTGATGTGCAGGGGGCTACATAAGTGTAAAAAGATTAATTAGAAGAGAGTGAAGAGGAAGACGAACCAGTTAGAGAGGAGCAATAGAAAGCTGAGAATGCAGGTGTGATGACAGCTTCAAAGATGGAGAGAAATGAAAGGATATATGGGGTGGGGAAAGGGCTAGAGTCAAGTGGTATTGACATTGCATTTAAATTTTTTGGAGGTTGTAGCCGTCAGGAAAGCAAGAATATGGGAGCGAGTTCCACAGGAGAGAAGAAGAAGTTGCAGGAGTAGAATCGTCGTCTGCATTTGGCTAACCTAACTGTGAATGGGTGGGACCCAGTTGCCAATCTGGTTAGATGAGTAAACACCTGTTGAGGAAGAACCAGTGACTTAAGTTCGTTGGAGCAGAAGCCGTGAAAGTATTTATAGAACAGACATAGGAAGGCCACATTTCGTCGGTGGGGGAGTGGCTGGAGTCGAGCCGCCAAGTCAGTACCTATCACATTACTGATTCTCCTTTGGAGCCTGTCGAGAACACTGAGGTGAACGGCAGGGGCGCCTGACCATATGTGGCAGTAGTACTACATGCAAGGACGAATGGTTGACTTGTATATATGCAGGATGGATCCAGGCGGAAAAAACATCCTGGCCCGACACAGTGACCCAAACTTCTTAGCAGTGGATTTAGCTATGTCTCGATGTAGTGGTTCCATTTGAGATCAGAAGAGAAGGTAAGGCCGAGGAGGCGCAGTGTATTGCACTCAGGGAGAATCGCTTGGTCCATGTTTATGGGAGGCAGGAGAGGTTGCCTGTGATGATTGACAGACAACAGCTTGGTCTTAGACGCATTGAAATTGACAAGACACTTCTTGCCCCAATTCATCACAGAGTGTAGATCCCGTTCAAGGTCAGTAGCGAGATTATGTTTGTCCGCCACGACAGGTTTTTTACTGATGCGAGAGCAAATTGTGATGTCATCTGCGTAGATGCCTACTTAGCACTTGATCTCATCTGGGAGGTCGTTGATGAAAATAAGGAAGAGCGTCGGGCTCAGGATAGAGCCCTGTGGGACACCAGCATTTGTGCTGTAGGATGAATAGGCATGCCCATTCAAGACGACCTTCATTTTGCGGTTATTTAAAAAGGATTGGATTAGATCAAGCAAGCGTCCGGTAATACCGTAGCCCCGTATCTTGCATAGAAGGTCAGAGTGCCAAAACCCGTCAAAAGCCTTGGAGATGTCCAGGGCAACAGCACGTGCATCGCCTGACTCATCAAGAGTCTGGAGCATGTACTCCGTAACGTTTGTTAGCATGTCGGCCGTGGACCTGGCAAAGCAGAAGCCATATTGCCTGTCAGAGAAGAGTTTGTGGGCAGTAAGATGTTGAACTATTTCAGCATTGATTATGGCCTCGAACACTTTCCCGAATATTGGTAGTAGACTAATAGGGCGATAGTTGGATGGGTCCGGGGGTTCACCACAGTTCTTAAATACAGGAACGACTGAAGAGAACTTCCAGCATGCAGGGAAACAGGAAGCAGAAAGGCAGTAGGGAACAGTAAAGGAAGAATAGGTAACTAACCGAACTGAGGAGAGACAGATGGAGACATACATATTGGTGGTCAGTAGATTCGAGTGAAGTCACCCTAGCTATGGGAAGGTGTTCACTAACGTAGACCCCCAGTCCATGCATACGGACAGTGGAATCCTTCCTTAAGAAGGGGAGATAACCAGGGATGGAGAGGTCAGAGGAGGGAATAGATGAGTTGAGGTTAGTCTCACAGAGCGCTAGGATGTCCTGGGACTTTTCGTGGAGGAAAGCTTCTACGCTAGGAAAGTTAGTACGAATGCCCCGGATATAAGTAAAAGAAAAGTTAAGGGATTTAGGTGGTTTGATTTTGGCTGGTTTAGGATATTTTCTTATTTTGTTTGTCATGTTTTGTTTTGTTGATAGGGAGGGACCTTGAGTAGAGGATACAGGCGGTCATTATCCACGACCAGTGTTGGGAGGGAAACTGGCTCGGGCTGCATCAAAGTGTGGCCTCAGGGTTGCCCACCGAAAGCGCTTGCAGGGACACTTATCCATGCGCGACATGGCACTACAAGAACCCCGATATTATGCAACTGTTGATCAGAGCAGCCGCTCTTGACGCTACGCAAGAGTTAGGGATCTTAACTACCAGTCGGAAGCAGCAACCAGAAAACTGCCAACCCTCACAATGAAGAGACGTTGCCACCAACCAGACACATCGCAGGAAAATCACGGAAGCACCAATACTAAGGTCTGCAGAGAGAAAAGAGAAAGCCGGAAGCCACATCCTAAACATGGAACAAGGGATAAGTCTCTACTCCCGTGGGTGGAGTGTGAACCGGGCGATAGTTAAGTCTATCTACTCCAATTAAAAAAAAGTTAAGGGTGGTGAGGTAACTAAGTTTTAACTTAGTTAAAGTCCACTCAAAGAAATTTCTTTGAAAAAAAAAGAAAACACTCGTTTAAAATTAAGCAAAAATAAATACATGATTATGACTTACTTTTAACAAATTTCAAATGAATCTTACCAAACCAAACACACATGCTGGATCGCCAGTTGATAGAACAAAGTTATTTTATCTTATTGGTCATAGCTGTGTGGGTACTTTAATATTTAAAATTATTCTAAAAATATGATACTGTAGCGGATAAGAATTTAATTAAAATCAATCTTCTTCACTTTTACAAAAATTCACAAAAAAAAAAAATCACAATGACTTGTGAAAAATCATATTCTTAATCCTGATTGGTTAACAAATCGAGAAATTCAAAATACGTCAGAGAAACGGTTTTTCCACAGCTAAAGAAAAAATCATTTTGACTGGATGCAATATTTAAGGATGGCCTCTAACCGGTCAAGGTGGCCAGTCATAGAAAGCGGTTAGCTGACACACATCTAAAATGTAACCAACTTCAAATCGACCAGTAGATAAGGTCAGGTCGCGCCTTGTTCTCTTTCTCCTTATCTCTTTTAACAATTCTTACAACGAACAATTTCTTCAACTCTTGATAGCCTTAACTCAACTTTATCATTGGACATAAACTCTACGCTTAACCTTTTAAAATGTTTCTAATTGAACATTAACTTTTACAACTTGTGTTATTCTTTCCTTTTAATAAATTTATATTTTAACATTCAAAATGTATGTTCTATTATTCCTCTCTTCTGCACTAATCCACGCATCCTACTGACAACCAACCTTCTGATGATAATAATTTTGATTATAATAATTCTGATGATAATTCCTGATAAAACTTTTAAGCTGTAGGGAGTTCAGTTAAGTCTGACACAAGGCCGAACAAAATAAAAATTAACCGGCTCCCCACGCTACAATACAATTAAAACTAATGCAATGCAATATTTATCATTTAGCAAATAATAAAGAAATAAATATGAAAACAGTTTTTTAAATTCATAAATTTATAAACATTTACAAAATTATATTAAAATATATGAACCAACTCTAAGGAAACCCTCAATATTTACCATTTTATAAAGTTCGAACCAATTGGCAACCATTAAACAATCGAACAAAAACTTAGTTTGAAGAATCAACCTAATAGTTTATTATTTTTGTTGTTAATTCTAAAGAACGAAGAAAATGTATAAATTCACTTTCATAGATTTATGATTAATTACAATTTTGGTCATCGCTTTTTAAAACAATCAGTGCCGGTGAGTGAAGGTAGCGGTGTCAATGGAAAAACCGTCCTTTTTCTGTACGCGATGATCCAAGTTTGCCTAGCATGTAATGTAGGAACAATTCATTCATTTCATATTTACTGACGTCAGCAAAAGAAAAAATATGAATATAATACATAGTTACTGAGGAGATGTAATCATATAACAGTACGACTGGCACTTAACAAAACAAACTTATTGTTTAAGTGACTATTTCCAGTTTTAGGTACCTTCACTAAATCGCTGAAAAAAACTACACTTATGACTTATTTTCATATATTTGAAAGTTAACTTTCTTCTGAAATAAAAAAGGAGGAAAAAAACACGCAAATACACGCTATGTATTTGAAGGTTAATTAAACTACAATTATCACTTATTTTCATATATTTGAAAGTTAACTTTCTTCTCAAATTAAGTACCCGCAACTTTCTTATATTAATTACCAACAAAAAAAGGGAAAAAAACACGCAAATACACGCAACTTTCTGCTGAAATTGAGTTCCGAAAAAAATTAAATCGCGTAGTAATTTCTTCAAAAACTTTTCAGTAAAGGAAGTAAATAGGCCGAAATTATCTACCTAAGCCTAAAGTTATTCAACAGCGAATAACATATCAAAATGCCGGTAGTGGGTTACAAAAAGTGCGAGTTCGATTTTTTCTGGTTTCTTCAATATCTGGTTGTTGATTGAAGTTCAGCATATACACGGAAATAACTCTATTTTGGAAAAATTTGAAGGGATAAAGCCTTCGGGACCCAAAACCAAAATTTACCGAATTTTTAAATCCTTTCTAACACGTTCGAAATTGTGGTAAAAATCTTGTTTTTATTTTCGTTAGCGGGGAGCTAAATTTTTACGAAAATTTACAATGGTAATATGACGTTATATTAAAAAACTCAATTTTTTCCGGTGACAAATACATAAAATTGGAAATTTTACAAAAAAATCAAATAATTGTTGAATTTTAATGAAACTTTCAGGATTTATTAAAAAATGAATGAGATTTTACAAATCTTTGAAAAATATTTTTTTACATGTGTTTTCACCCAATCCACGTGAATTCATGAAATTTCAAGAAAATAAATTCTAAAAGCAAAATTGGTTTTATTAGTTAAATGCAGGATTCATTGGGGAATGTAAATCATGTATTATTGTTTAAAACCATTTAGCCCGTTTTACTGAAAATCTATTCCGAATAATAAAATAGAAAATGCAATAAAACTATGACATTATTTAATTAGATAAGCTTTTAATTGCTTTAATAAATAATATAAATTTCAAATATTATATTCTGAAGAAAAAAAAATTCGATTAATAATGAAATTTTAAAAGAATTATTTTCATTTTTGATTTTTTAATTATAATAATTTATAAAGTTTCAAAAATATATTTTAAATATTTCCTAGGCTTGTAGACGTTAGTTTGGTAGTGAAGACTATATATATTAGTCGAAAAATGAAAAGTTTAATACAAATCATCTATCCATCGTATTTTGAAAATAATTTTCAACTTTTTTGTGTATTCGAAGTTTTTTTTATTTTTTATATTTTATTTTTTGTATGGTAATTTCTATGAGTAGATTAAAAGGTCATGTGTTTCACAGTTTCATCCCCTTACCGGGAAAAATTTGTACAATTATGTCACTTTTGATCTCACCAAATATGTCCCTTTTGATCTCACCAATTATGTCACTTTTGATCTCGAATTTGTCGATCTGTCGACACATTTCAAATACGGCGGACAGGTAAGAAAGTTCAACTCTATGATTAAGAAATAATTCTATTTTAAATTTCACGCCATAAACAAGTAATATTTATGTAAATCAGATTAATTTAACATTAAATTTGATAATTTTCTAAAAATAATGTTTTATTTTTGAAAGTTTTTAAAAGTGAGAATTAACTTTTGTTTACAAATGTGTCGATCGATCAAAAATGGTCGAAAAACTGAAAATTTTTTAAAAATCTCAAAACCTTAGATTTCTATTTGAAATACACCAGTGTATTTTGTTGACTGGAAATAGTAAATTTAATCAATTAGCTTTCAATTAAAGCTAAAATAATAGTTTCAAGAAAACTTTTTGATTTTTAAAAATTCAATTTAAAAGTTAATTTTCGAAAATGAGTGGAGGTACCTAATTTTGTTGTCAGTATCAAACGAAAAACAGCAGTTTCGAACAATTTTGTAATATACATACGAAGTCGCATGATCAGTGGAAGAGCATTTATCGTATTTATAACTTGACAAATGACCATACTCCAAAACATATATTTTTTTTTAATCGTATCACCCCGAGCAAGGTGGTAACGCCACTGATGTGCAGGGGGCTACGTAAGAGTGAAAAGATTGGAAAAGAAAAAGAAAAAAACGGAAACCACATCCTAAACAGGGAACAAGGGATGAGCCTCTTAACCTGTTCAATAGATATGGGTGGAGTGTGAACCGGGCGATAGATAGATCTATCTACTCCAATTGAAAAAAAAACAAAGTGAGAAGATTGGAAAAGAGAAAGCCGAAAACCACATCCTAAACAGGGAACAAGGGATGAGCCTCTTAACCTGTTCAATAGACGTGGGTGGAGTGTGAACCGGGCGATAGATAGATCTATCTACTCCAATTGATAAAAAAAAATTTACTAAGTTTTAACTTAGTTAAAGTCGAAACGGCTTTTAGACAACCGAACAATTTAGTATATTTTAGTAAAAGAGAAAAACAGATACGGTAGAATAAATTAATAGAAAATCTGAACTTACCAACTTGCAGATAGCATCTCTCGGCCACTTTCAACACACGGGGCTTATTAACTGGCAAGAACACGCCGAAATTACCCTGAAGAAAAAAATGAAAATTCAAAAATATATAGAAATTTCAACTTTTTCAATATGCTATCTGCAAGTTGGTAAGTTCAGATTTTCTATTAATTTATTCTACCGTATCTGTTTTTCTCTTTTACTAAAATATACTAAATTATTCGGTTGTCTAAAAGCTGTTTCGAAACATAGGATTGAGGTTTATTTTTTCTGCTAGTAGAAACTTAAAAAAAATCATAGACGGTTACTGTTTGAAATCAGCCTTTCTATTCCCCACCCACTATCTAGGTACTGGACATCTATCTCTCTCTCTCTCTCTCTCTCTCTCTCTCTCTCTCTCTCTCTCTCTCAACACACGGGGCTTATTAACTGGCAAGAGCACGCCGAAATTATCCTGAAGAAAAAATGAATATGAGAGCAATATTATTATTATTGAGTCCTATATGCGATCTTGACTTAGTAATTTAGATTGATTCTGCTGAAAACTATAACCTCAGCAAATACATCAAGAGAAAACAATAAATGTTATAACATTTAGAAGCACTGCTTCCACAATGAAAGGATCTCTTAACTATAAAAATGAATAAAACTTTGAAATAGTTTCGAAACATATTGAAAATTTAAGTGAAAATTTCAAATAAACGCACATGATTCGCGTTTCAAGAGTTCTACAATAAAAATATTTATTGTCAATTGGTGAATCAGTAACAGATGAGTCAGATGAGCTTGATGGATCTCCTAAAAACAGAAAAAGCAATTGCAGTTGGTGCCTTCTAAACTCTGTATGTATTTGCCTGTTAACCTGGCAAACAAAAATTTTATAAGAATGAGCATTATATTTATACAGACCACGTACCTGCTTGCTTCATTTGAAATGCCCAGCATTTCGATCGTTCTTTAAGAGGATGGCTAAAATTGCCATTTCCTCTGTTTGTGTTTTCACTTTCTCCAACCAAATTAAACTCTACTACTCCTATTAATTTTTCTCTCCTTAGACGATTACAATCTCCGCTTCAGGGCATTTTTTATTCCTGGGATGTGTTTTGAAACTCCGAATATAAATAACAGAAGGCTCATGGTACTGGTTTATACCATCTATCTGACAAAGTTCAACATTTCCTACTGGCTGTCTCTTCTTTCTTCCCAATCTTCTACCTGATCGGAATATTTATCCTTAGAATGTTTCCTCTTTCTTCAAATAAAACAAACTTTCAATACCCCTTGCTTCACCTTCATTTCCATCACATGACCCTTATCCTCTAATCAACCTCTTAATCACACTCGAACCGTTCAATCTGGCTGATTTGATTCTCGTTAAATTTTCATGCACAGCGTACACAATTGCGTTTGGGTATCAGCATATTTTCTTTGTTTTGCATATGTATAAGCTATTTTTACGAAACTTAGAATTTTGCCTGCCAACTCTGACATTGATTCATCCTTCTTCTCTTTAATTCCGATAATGAAACACATTCCATCGGCAACTCCGTATGATTAGCGAAACCAAATGTTAATTTCATGAAGCTTGTTTTGCTCACTGTTATCATTCAAATGATCATAAAATCTGTTTGATCCGGGTTTGAAAAATACTTTTCTGGAAAAAGGATTTCCTTAAATTCAAAGAAAATTAATTGTTTAAGAAATCAACTTTATCTTGGTAATTCTTTTTCTCTGAAATCAATCATCCATCAAAGTCTACGCCTGTCTTGTGTACAGAGCAACAAGGTGGCAGAGGTGAGGTCTGTTATGCTCAATCTTAGTGGATTTACTGCTTAAATTTAGGTTCAATCTCTCGAGAATCTCGAATCCAAGTTCACTTCTCTAAACTGATTAATCTTTTTAATTAGTTATTTTTTTTCCGTTGGGCTTCGTTACATTATAACAGTAGTTTATCCTTTGCATTCTTCTTCTCGGCTTTATGGCACCAAATCAATAATATTTATCTTCCGACAACCAACCGCCGCCCGGCTTCTTACGCGTGAGGACACCGATCACCACGTAATAAAATAACTTTACAATATTTTATTTCTTTTTTAAGTTTATATAGTCCTCACGACCACTGACAATATTCATATGTTAAAAATTAAATCATAGATATTAGTAACTATACTATATATTTATTTAAAATATGACAAATGACTTTTAAGTTCCATAATAATAGCCATCATGACATCTCAAATAATAAATTGTAATTTTTTTTTTTAATCATTTCACCCCAGGCAAGGCATTCCACTGCCACTATTGCGCTTGGGGCTACATAGGGGAGGTAAATAGGAAGAGTGGTTAGATATAGGAAATGTCAGAAGTGGGGTGATAGATAGTTGGGTGGGTGGGAAGAGTGTTTGAAAGAATGGAAATTAGTGTGTTTGAAAGAATGGAAGTTTCTTTGAAAGAATGGAAGTTAGTTTGTTAGGAGGTGTCTATTGACCTTACATTTAAACTCCTGGAGATTGTAGCCGTCGGGGAAGCAGTCACGTGGAAGAGAATTCCACAGTCGGGAAGTGCGAGAAAAGAAACTGTTGGAGTAGAAGTTCGGGTGCATTTTATCGGTTTCATTGATAAAGGGTGGGATCTAGTTGCTAATCATGACATCTCGTGCATCTGGGTGGGATCTAGTTGCTAATCATGACATCTCGTGCAAATTCGAACCTAGGGAGCACCAGCGATCTAAGTTCATCGGAGTAGAAGCCGTGAAAGTATTTATAGAAGAGACACAGGGAAGCCACGTCGCGCCGGTGAGAGAGAGACTGCAGGCGGTCTGCTAAGTCGGTATCGATCACATTACAGACCCTCCGCTGTACCTTGTCTAGAAGCCCAAGGAGAATAGCAGGGGCACCCGACCAGATATGGCAACAGTATTCAATGCACGGGCGGATGGTAGATTTATAAATGTGCAGGATAGATTCAGACGGAAAAAACCTCCGGGCCCTGCACAGAGAACCGACTTTCATAGCAGCGGATTTAGCAATGGATTCGATATAGTCATTCCACTTGAGGTCCGCTGTAAGTGTGAGACCAAGGAGGCGTAGTGTTTTACTCTCTGGGAGGCAAGCCTAGTCCATGCTAATAGGAGGTAGGTGCGATTGTCTATGATGATTAATTGATAGTAGCTTCGTTTTAGAAGCATTAAAATTTACGAGTCATTTCTTACCCCAGTCCACTACGGATTGGAGGTCCTTTCCAAGCTCGGCTGCAAGGTTAGCTTTGTCGCCCGCACCAGATTTTTGGTCGAGGCGAGAATAAACTGTGGTGTCATCGGCGTACATACCTACTTGGGATCTTATGGTATCAGGGAGATCATTAATGTAGATCAGAAAGAGCGTAGGACCTAGGATAGAGCCTTGAGGGACACCCGCGTTCATATGGTAGTTCTGGGAGACATGTCCGTTTAATACCACTTTCAATGTGCGGTTAGATAGGAATGACTGGATTAGTTCAAACAATTGTCCAGCTATACCATAGCTCCGCAGTTTGCATAGAAGGCCAGCATGCCAAACTCTGTCGAACGCTTTAGAGATATCCAAGGCAACGGTTCGGGCTTCACCATTCCTATCGAGTGCCTGATATATGTACTCGGTGATGGTCGTTAGCATATCAGCAGTAGACCTGGTGAAGCGGAAGCCATACTGTTGGTCTGAGAGGAGCCCGTGGGCTGTGAGATGCTGAACGACCTCGGCGTTGATAATGGCTTCGAACACTTTGCCGAAGATCGGAAGAATGCTGATATTTCTAATAAAAGAAATATTGTAATTTGAAAATTACATTATGTATTTAACATATGAATATAATTATATTCTGGACATTTTACCATCGTCAGTTGATTAATTTCTATTTTATTGCGAAAACATTGAGTTGGATAATAAAATCTAACAAATTCGCCATATATTTAATGAGAATAACATAGACCTTGTTTGAGACAAATGTTTTTATGCATATGCACAGCAAGTAAATACTGAAAAATTTGGACTGAAAAATACTTTCACACAATGGAGCACGTTAGCAGACCTATGCGTCTGTTTGTAGGAAAGTACTCAGACGCAAGCATAAAATCACATATACATAAATTTATGCATACACGAACATGCGCGCGCATATAACTAATTGTAAGCATGAGTAATGTTCATGTGTTCCATAATTATATCGTCCATATTTGTTATCTTTACTGTTTTAAATGATGTCATATTTCATCTTAATGTCGACGACTGCTACATCCGTGCTTTAATACAGTGCGGTAGTTATCATGGTTATCTTTGAATCCATCTTTTTTAGACCCTACTGTTGTGTTGCCAGAATTGACATCGATCGTCCATTTTGGCATTATTATCTACCCACACATTTTTGCCGGTTTTGTTCATCACATCTGCCGACATAAATGCAGACAATGCAATCTATCATTACATTGGCAACGGTACTAAAATATAGTAGTAATTACGATAGCAACAGAATGAAAATGGATTTTTCCCGGGAATAGAGTAAGTGGAGAAACGGTCAGTAGTTTTACTTTTGGCTTAATCTTATAGCCCATTTTGATTGTTTACTTGATATTCAGGGAACACATTAGTTCAGCTTATAACTAAAGTTTAAAAAAAGAGTAAGAATGCGTTCAGAACGAAATAAAGAAAAATGCATATTTTAAAGCACGTGAAAAAATAAAAATATAAATTAAGAGAATGAGTAGGACAGCTCGAAAGTTGGGGTGATTGCGAGAATCGAAATTGTACATAGACAGAATAGATATAAAATATAAACGGTGATATATAGAATGGTGATCCAGATATAGATTGTGAGTAAATTAACAGGAAATGTTTATTTCCACACACACACACACGCGCGCGCGCACACACACACACACACACATATATATATGATGACCTCAAAATGTACTCACTATTTAAATGACAATAAATGCGCTGTTTATTGATTTACAAAGAAGATTGACGATTTAAATGGAATATTAAATTAAATTAAATCTATCTTAAACATTCAAGTTGACAACGAAGTCAGAATGTGATTATCTTTTTTTGGAATACCATATATATATATATATATATATATATATATATATATATACAGAAAACAGAACAACAACCCAATATACACTAACAAATTTCAACAACCCCCTAACGTATTTAAAGAAATATCCATATCTATAAATAAATGAATTTCAACAAATTCTAGTAGCTTAAATATATTCAATAAAAACAAAAAATATATGAATCAGCCCTAAGATTTAGCGGATATGCAAATAAACTAGAATACAAAAACAAAAACAATTCAAACAAAAACAATAGAAAAAGAACCATAAATTGGTTCAACCATTACTCTACAACAATACAATAAAAGTAAAAATAGGGAAAATATTATTTAAAATAACTGATAAACACTTCCCTAAAAGTGCAAAGGCGCACAAACAATATGGTAGAGAATTTACACTAATACTAAGTGGATAAAAAAAATCAAGAAATATAAGCAGTCAATTGATGATATCCTCTGAAGAATGAACGGACGAGTCCGTCTACAAAACTTTGGAGTTGGGATGCTGAAGGTAACATCAATCAGCTAAGTGAAAAAACGTAATCGTAGAGATCCGTTACAGTTATCGAAGAGTTCCGACAGATACCGAAGTTACCCAGAGACCAAACTAGCTCTGAGCTTCACTCAGCTAGAATAATACACCCGGACCTACCATTTTCCAACGACTTCACTTCAAGACTTGTATATATTTAATTCTACTAATAGTATTTCTGAATTTACTAACCCGCGTTCAAGTTTGTTTTTTACGTTCAATATATCTCCATATCTGTTTTGTTGTTCATTATTTTGTGCGGTTCCTCATACGGAATCCACAACATATATATATATATATATATATATATATATATATATATATATATACAAATGAATAAGGGGCGAAGAAAATATTTACAACGTTCTAAACATTATTTTAAAACAGTGCCCAATATAGAAATAGAGCAATGAATATTTATTATAAATTATATTTCAGAACATGTCCAAACTACAATCTACTACAAAAGTGTACATTTTGTTTCGACATTGACAGAACAATGTCTCATCAGACAGTAAACGTTATTTTTTAAATGAGATGGAAATTTACTTCCTTTTATTGGCATTTTTTGTACGAGGTTAAGGGGGTAGGGATATTGAGAAACCAGAATGGGGAATCATAAAAAGGACACAAAATAAAAGAAAACGAGAGAGAAAGAACTAAAGAGATATAATGAAAGAATTTCCGATTATGCTGTCTCCCCCACCTTTTTCTTCTTCGCCCATTTTCCCTCACTTTCTTCCCCCCTACTTCTTACTTCTTCCTCTTTGTTAAGGTCAGACGCCGTGTCACCAAAGGTTGTACATGACTATACTTTACTTTCTACCAAAACATGGCGCCTTTCTTTGATTCTTTCATCATATTTCTTGATATGTTTAGGATAAATGATCAGTCCTTTTCTCTTCACGTCTATATCTTGTAAATACGCAGGGCATAGTTGAGGAAAAGATTAAATAGCTTAAAGCTCTAATAACCACCTTGCATTGATGAGGTTTAAACTGTTTCTCTATTGAGATTCTTGCCAGCTATATCAGATTTGTGACGTGATAAATTTCCTGTTAGATTTATGCTTTCAGTTGATTCGGAAATTGGAAGACAGTTTCTTATGTTGAGAAGAGAAAATCTCCATTGATATGGTCATATACTGCTGTGAGGTCAACTTAGCATTATAAAATTTCCTATTAAAGAGCCATTCAGTCTCCTGAAATTTTTTGTTGGCATATATACAATCATTGCAACACATCGTATCCAAAAATTTGACCTATATTCAGCCGCGACAGCATCATCATCTCATCTTTAGAACTCTCCCAGAATTCTAGATCATCAGAATGTTTCTATGCAGGATATCAGCCAAGTAATCATCACCATCATACAGAACGATTTCAGCAAACATGCCATCCTTTCCAGTCACTTTTCCCATATTCAGCTTGCTTATAGATGTTTTTACTTTCTCCAATTTAAGAGGATCTTTCCAGATTGGGTCTTTGCTGAATGTAGTTCAAAGCAGATTGGTCCACTTAAATTTCTTGTTGAAAAAATCCGGAAAGTATTTGATCTGAGTGGCCTGAGTTTTAATTCTAATTTGTCGAGTGTCTTGAACATTGAGTTCTGCAACAGCCACTCGCTGTTATCAATGATAGTGCTATTTCGAAGAGCTGGTTAATTACTAAACGCATTTGGACACGTACGATAGTTGGGCCAACAGTCTGCATATTGTAGTGATCTTATAATGAAGACATGAAACACCTGTTCTTCTCAAGTATCACATAAGAGCTTTCGACAAAATAAAAATTTTCAAGTATTCATTATGGGCATGGTAGAAAATGAACTTCACGTTGCTTCTAAATATGAATTTAGAAAAGAATGACGAAGTTCATTGTTTGTTCCATAAATTTCTGATGAGGGAGCAGGCGAAATTTCTAAAGGAATGATAATGAGCAGACCAGAAACACAATTTAACTCGATTTTTCATTAATAAGGTGTCAAATTTTGTTATACAATATTTTCACAGTAAAAAGTGGTATTATCTAACAGATGTTGGTAAAGCTTTCAAATATTTCAAGTTATATTTATACGAACAGAATAGTGTGAATTACAGCTTATATATCTTTGTTAAAAATATTGATAACCTGTTTATATATGCCATTTTTTTCTAATAAACATTTAAGTGCAACATTATTTATAAATTCAAAATGTATAGGCCTCAGAAACAAATATTTGATTAACACGCTAGGCTATAATTATCATTATATTAGTTTACCATATTATTCAACCTTCATCACTTTCTTCTATCAATTTAGTTAATTTTTCTACGGTTTCAACTTTAATATTGCTCGGAGTAGTATTTACGGCTTCTTAGAAATATTTAATTGAAATGTGTATTTCCTTTAATTATGGATTCCAAGTTTCCTACTGGATTAATGGAAAGGTTGAGAGTAATTCTATTGGGTTGTCCGGAAAGTTTACGCTGATATTTAGTTGTTCCTGTTCCAACACGTTAGAACACGTCAAATTCATCGAAAGATATATCATGCTTACATTTCAGATTAGATCACACTTCAAACTATCTCTTGAGAAAGAAAGTTTAAAATTAATTAATTCGTGTCAATTTTGTATTCCTATGAAAATGGAAGATTATAAGGTGCATTTTAAACTCTCGCAAGCAACAAAAACGATATGTGCTGTATACAATAAAGGTGCTTTAACTGACAGAAATGTTTGGAAGTGGTTCGTTAAGAGTTGGTAATTGTAGCCTTATTGACGAAGAATGTTCAGTTATCCCCCACTACTACAGATGACGGCCAAATCAAGATATTGATTGAGAATCTGCATTACACAACGAGGGAATTGGCAGAAACACTAACTTTATCAAAATCCACCACAATGAGGACTTTGTGAAGCTTGGGTACTCAGATCACTACGATGTTTGGGTACTACATGATCTGTGTGAAAAGAATTATTTGGATAGGATTTCTATCTATGATTTTCTGTATAAATACAATGAGAATGCACACCTTTTGAAGCAAATTGTGATGGGTTATGAGGAGTAGGTCGTTTACAACAATGTTCAGTGAAAAAGATCTTGAGGTAAACGACTTGAACTAACTTTAGCCACCCCAAAACAGGCCTTCACCATAAGAAGGTCATGCTGTGCATCTGGTGAGATTGGAAAGAAATCCTGTACTATGAGCTGCTGCCAAGTAACCAGTCAATTGATTCTGAAAGTTACTGCTCGTAACTGGACAAATTAAAGCAGTAATTCAAGAAAAACGTCCAGAATTGGCGAACAGGAAATATGTCTTTTCATATCAGGATAATGATGGTGGTCCATCAGGATAATGATGATATTTCTTTGGTGATACGGGAAAAATTGTTGCAGCATGGTTGTTACCCCACCCGCTATATTCACCAGACCTTGGTCCTTCGGAAATTTAATTTATTCGGGGCCTTGCAAAAAAATCTCAATAGTAAACATTTTAATTTTTTGGATGACATAAAAAAACCCACTTTAATGAAAAACCACCAAAGTTCTGGGAAGACGGAATCTTGAAGTTGAAGGAAAAGTGAAGAAAGGTCTTGCAACATATTTAGTTGAATTTAAAAACATATTTAATGGTATAATTTTGTTTTTTTTTTAATTTCCCTTAAAAATTAGTATGAACTTTCCGGTCAACCCAATATTAATTTAGTAGTCAGCTTTGCAGAATGTATAGGTAACGACTGTTTTATTTTCTTGTATGGATATATTTTAGCGTGATTTTTACCTGTGTCACTCAAACATATTTACTCTATGAATTTACAATAATTATCTCTATTTATCTCAATACTATCATCAACATTTAATAGAAATTTAACATCTATAATACTAGAATAGAATATTAGTCTGCTTTTGCTGCATTCTAAACCATGTTACTTAACTATTTTTTTGAAAGACAACTTTCATCAAAATAATATTTATTTATAATTTATAAGATAAATATGCTATAAACTTTGTTATAAGTTATATATATATGTGTGTGTGTGTGTGTGTGTGTGTGTGTGTGTGTGTGTGTGTGTGTGTGTGTGTGTGTGTGTGTGTGTGTGACGCCTCAGACCGGGCTGGCCGTCTGTCTAATGTGACGCTCGTTCTCGCTGATGGTCATGACGATCCCAGTTGTGACACTGCGACCCGGTTGTACGGTTGTTTTGGTCGCTGTTGCTGGTCGTGACGATCGCGTCCAATGATGTCGCCACGAAAGCTGGATTACAGGACGTCTTTTGCAACAACGGGCCACTGTCCCACGTTGTGATTATATCCCAGAGGTCACGTCGTACAATCTTAATAGTCGTCCTTTTGAGCCAGTCCGGACACTGGTGTACACTTGTGGTTTGATAAAAAAAAATTAAGGCACCAAAAAAAGAAAAAAAAAAAAATTAATACGATGAATGAACGAAGTCGAACACGCCTGGAGAGTTCCGTAGAATGTCTTTATATATATATATATATAAACAATATCTTTCTTTTCGCAGGAATACAGTTGTCGAAAGTGATACACAGTTGTCGAAAGTGATACACAGTTGTCTAAAATGCTGGTTACGACGGAGGGAGAAAGTTCGCTAAAAGCATCATAGCTTCTAATCCTTAAAAGAAAAATGTCTTGTTTAAGTTTCGTTAGTTTCGTTAAAGTGGACAGAGCCGTTCAATTTTTCACTGAATTCAAGTCTGTATTATCTAAAATTAAATCTGTCCGTTTCTCGTTTTGGTGATGTAAAGAGAAATAAAGTTTTTTCGGGTTCTTGACGGAATCTGACGGAATGTGCCAAATTGAAGGCGGCCACTGGCGGAGAATGTGGTGGCGTTGGCGGCGGTGGCTCTCTGCCCTAAACTCTACGACTGATTTTTTCTCGCCGAGTCCGGATTTTTATAACCAGTTTCGATCCTCTCACAGCTTTCTGCCAATGAAATCGTTTTTCCGCCCACTCGATTCGCTCGACGAATGAGATTTTGCCAACTCACATTCGATTTCGATTTCTTCCGAGTTACCACAGATTCTTGTTTACCAGCGGGTCTGTCGATGAACCTTGGCCTTCGCGTGACCTCATCAAATAATTCTGACACCTATTTTGTCTAAACGTTTTCAGCTTATCTAAAATGTCCATTTCAAACCTGAAAGGAGAGAAATGTATATTTCCCTTTCCTCTTCTTTCCCAGAATAGTTAAATTTTATATTCCCCGGATTTTAGAAGTACATGATAGTAAAATAGTTGATTTTTCTATTCCCCATATTTTACAAGCATTTGATAGTATTAAAATTATTTTTTTTACACAAGCTCACATCGCGTATTGCAATAAAGCATTAATAATATTGCCAATATCAATTTCTCTCTCCGTCGAAAGGGAAAGTATCGCCGCGGGAAAAGGGAAAGTATCCCTGCGGGAGATAGTGTCATATATATTATTATTATTATTATTAGTAGTAGTAGTAGTAGTAGTAGTAGTATTACTTTTTAATACATTTCATTTGCTAGCATTAAATTTTGAAAAACTTATTTTAAGGTTAAGGTTTTTCTATCTGTTTTAATCCTAAACTTTCTAGAAATCTAATAGAATTATGATAAAAATATAGATTTTCATTTACTTTTACATGCCGATATGTTTTTCTCATTTTTTCATAAATTTTGTAATCACTTTCCTCCCAAACTGAACACTGTGTGAAATCGATCTTGCGTTACAGAACTGAATTATTACCTTTTATTTCATGCATATATGTATGAAATGCGTGATGTAACAGTCTGACGAGATGCCGGAAACGTAAGTTGTATGGCCAGTTGGTTCCTATCCAAATGACTGCTCATGCGTATCAAACGTGTGTTTTCTTTCGCCTTTTTATAGCTGAGCCACATCTTTGACGCAATATACGATCAAGTCAATTATCAAGTAAAACTTCATTTAACTTTCTCTTTTCATATTTGATAATGTGTATCTGGTTCTTTGTATGAACAAACTATTGTTTTTCTCTTGAAAATATATACGTTGCCTTATCTGCTGTCACTTATAAACAATCTGCTACCATCTTTTTTGGTATGGTAATTCCTATATTGGGTTGATTAGGTAAAAAATTTTTTCGTCTGTCATTCCAAAAACATAAAAATATTTGTTTTTAATAACTGAATAATTAGTAATGAAGAAATGTGAATCATTTGATTAAAGTTAGAATATTTCTAAATGACTACTGTAAGATGGCTAGAAACATTTTAGGAAGCTTCAATTCAATTACTCCATCTCACTAAGTAATAGTATTTTTATTACAGCCGGGGAAATTTCAAGATTTGTCAAAAGTTTGTTTCAGTGGCTTTAAGAAATCCACTAACCCAGACAAAATTACAGTAGTTGTCCTTGAGAGTATCAACACAGGACTTTCTTCGATCTTAGGGAAATTATTTAATTTATTTATTCAAGTCTGTGGATGTTATCAAGCAAATGCTCGGTTTTTAAGAATGCGGATGAGCGCTCATCCTCCTTTCAATGAGTATAGACTTATTAGTCTCCTCAGCGTCGTTAGCAAGCTTTTTGAGAAATTAAAGCAACTATAAATAAACACGAAAAATAGGAACAACTGCTTAAATGACTAGCATTGCGAGTTTCGATTAGCCCGTTCCACTGCCGATGTCCTAACTACTCATTGAAGCACTAGACAACAAATATATCTCAAGGACCATGGTATTAGGGATTTCAAAGGGCTTTAAAAGGTGTAGCACAAAGTACTTCTGATCGAGCACTCTAGTTATAGAATCACCAGAAGAGTCTTTTCAATAATAAAGTGCTTTTTAACGGGTAGGTTCCTGAAGGTCGTTGTTAACGGCCAGTCATCCGTGGCCCCAACAATCAATGCAGGAATTTCCAGGATTTTCTTCTCGAACCAACCTGCCTTTTACTTTACACAAATGAGGATAATAATATACTCCTATTATTTGATGATACAACGATATATTGGCGCTCTTTCAAAACTCTAAATGATAAGAGATGTAACATCTTAGTGGGGGGGAAAACTGACTTGCTACATTTAATATTTCGAAAACAAACTAGCTACATTTCATCATTGCCGATTGACCCTGAACTACTACCAGTCAGGATGAATGAATGTTGCCTCGGGGAGGGCACCATTCGTTGAGCATCTATTGAGCCTTAAACTTAACCCAGATCTGAAATGGACGATAGGTCGCTAAGGAAGCTGGTAAAATGGTCTGCTCCTTGTGCCTCTTCATTAAGTACCTGACGCCTCCTCTTATCGTCTACCTTTGCAAGAGCCAAATCAATCCGAAAATTAACTACTGCTGCCATATATGGACACGATCTGCCAAGACAACGCTTTCTAGTTTCGATAGAGTCCAAAAGGGTCTCCGTGTCCTTGTAAACCCACTTCTCACAGACGAAACATCACGAGCTCTATCGCTATTTGCATGGAAACAACACGTTGCTCTATTGCTTTTTGCATGGAAAGTGTTCCGACTAGGTACACTAGTTAGACCAGATTTTTTTATCTTCACGTCCAAGACCTGTTACACTATGCACGTTGTAGCAAAGTACTCTCATTCTATTCGTATTCCGTTGGCGAGATGTAAGTTCCACTTCAGCAGATTCTTTTCACAAATCGCTGTTCTGTGGGATCGATTCCCTAGAAGATGCTCGCTAGATCACTTCAATCTTAACCTGTTCTAGTCTAAGGTTAAGTGTTACCTTCCCCACATATCAACATAAACAATACCTTTTATTTCGGAATCCACTAACTTGACAGGCTCTCGTGTCTTGTGTAGAGTGAACATCATTTTAAAAAATATCTTTTCAGATGTCTTGTTGTTATAGTGACTTACCCATATATCACATGAACTCTTCCAAAATATATATAAGCAGCAGTTCTGCTTTGTAGAGAGCAGAAAGTGAGAGCGGAGTCTATTCCAGCAGATAACTCTGACAGCGCTAATTTCTCATTGGTATTTCTCGTTTGGTTTTTACTACTATATTTGTTAAATATAATTGTTTACTCTATTTCTTCTTTGTGCCTTTATTTCTGGCCCCAGCAAGGTCACATTTTGTTTGTGCTTTAAATTAGTTTTTTTCCACCCTCAGGTTTCAAGAATATATTTTCTTATTTGATTTATTCTAATAAATCAATTCAGAGAACGTATGACGACAATGAACTCAAAACACGTTGCGCAAATTGTACGAAGTGCACGAAGTAAGTAAAAACTATGCTTTCATCGATTAAAAATCTGGACACGAATATAGATTTCGATGAGTAAAAATATCATTAGTAGTAAGAAGCGGATGGCACTCTAATAAGACAGAAATTCATCAATAAAACTGAAAATTTAACTAGTAAAAATACAAAAATTCTGAATATGTAGATTACGAAATGTTAATAAGAAAATAATCTACTGAGTACTAAATGTAAAAGTATCACCAAGAAGACATTGTTTTCCTGTCTTTTCAAACAAATCATTGGATATAGGATGAAAAATTATTTTCGAAATTCTTGATAATTGTTAGCACGATAAAAATCACACTGTCTACATTGGCTTTGTAGGAATACTTCTACTTGCGTTTTTCTCAAGCATAAAAATTCGGTGTGTCGGGATTCAATAAAGTAAAAGATTGTTACTCGTAATTCAGCCGTTTCGTATAATACCACGACTTTCATTGAAAGAATAAAATTTAGTAAAAAAAAAGTAGTATTAACAACTAACATTAATTTTATGTGCAACAAGAATACAAAAAGTTAGTCAACGGCATTGAATAAATAAAGTCGTATATCTATCCTTGGAAACATTGCAAATTCGTGTATATGTTGAGCGGGTATCTATCAGGGATCTTCAATGTACGGAAATCGCCAGATGGACGTTATGTTGTGTTTTCTTCATTTTTTTTTTTTTTCTTTTTTTTTCACGATGTGCACTGGTGGTGATCATGCGTTCTTGGGTGTGCGTATGAATCCCAACTGTAGAATTTGTTCAAAATCTACCTTGGCTATTTTATATTTATCAGTTTTTTTCTGTACAGGTTGTCCTGTTGTTTTTTATGTAGTGATTGGCATTATGTCTAATTATTTCCATTTAAAAAGTTGAGTAATTTCCGTGTATTTTTGTGTTAATTCCTAATACCGTTATCTTGTGGTATGACTGTACTAATTCCAGTTGAATGATATCGAGAGCAAATTCCTCTCGCGGAAACGACTGTTAAATTGTCAACAAGAAAATGCGTGATTATTTTGACCGATAAATTGAATCTATATAGAAAGTCTTCACCTGATATTGGTGTTGTAACGTTAACTTGGGTGTAAACCCACGGAAAATTTCACCACATACCCAAATAGATAGTTACTTCTTTTTCTCAATAAGTATCAATTTTCGTACCGTTAACAGCTTTAGGTTTATAAAGTCCTGGTTTTGAATTTTGTTTTGAATTCGGTGGTAAAATATTATTTTCAGCTCCGGTGTCTATTAAAAAACTTATGTCCGTGATTTTTATTTTGGATATAAAACAGACAACCCGTTTGTGAGAGTCCAGCAACAGTTGTCGTCCCTACTTTCTGCCAAATTGATAATGGTAATAGCAAACGTCGAATTTCCGTCTTCCCCTATCATTGCTAAAACTTCTACTGTTACTCTTTCGGCTGTACTTAAGTCTGCTCGTTTCACGAGAAGTTCGTTTTTGTAGGTTCAAAAGAAACTTGATCCATTTAGCTACATTTGCAACCGTTACTTGCAGTTGCTCAAATTGCTCGTTTTGTTGTTGGTTCGTAGATTGCGGTGTCAATGCGTTCATCTCCTTGTCTCAAAAACCTACTTGGGTCCGGTCGAGGCCGTCGCTATATTAACCAAGGCCTATCCTATGATTAAAGTTGACGTGCTGACGTCACACTTAGTAGAGTTCTGTTTTATACGGAGTCCGTTAGCGCTGACTTATTTTCAGAACCAAATATACCTTTCTTGTGTGGTACCACAATGTAAAGGGAATTATAAAAATGGACCGAAAGTTCATTGTTTTTCGTTTCCAAAAAATAAACATTTATTTGATAAATGGAAACATGCCATTAAAAGGGAGAATTTTACCCCAAGTCCATTTAGCAAAGTAAGTAGTTAAAATTTTATCACCATTTATTTCAACAGTCGCTAAAATCAAAATTTGCTAAAAAATTAGTTTTGCCGTAGCACAAGAAGAAAGAAAGCACTTTGTTTATATCTTTTAAATTAATACAATAAATTAAGATATTATTTTTATTTCTTTGAATACAATTGAAATAAAAAAATATCTGAAAAAAATAAATAAATACGGCTCGTAAGTTTGTTTTTTTTCGAAATGTTTTAAAATTTAAACTGAAGCCGAAAAAAGTTGTTAAACATTAAAATCATTATATTTTCCAAAAGTATTTGAATTAATAGTTTATTGATATTTTATTTCAGAAAATAGTGTTTTCTTTTCAATAAAATGTTTAAAAATTCTTAGAAAACGAAAGTAAAAACTTTTCTATACTTCTTGCAACTTTATGAATCATTTTTAAACATGAAAAAATATTCCTGAATTAAATTTTTTTTATTCTTTTTTTTTTTTTGTATTAACAAAAACTACAAAATTTATCTTATAGTCAATTTTAAAAGAATTTGTTTTATTTTTAAGGTTTTCTATTTGAAAACTCCGTGAAATTATGTTACAAAAAACAAAAGTCAAACAAGTCACTATTACCGAAAACTTAAACTGGAAAATGATGATTTAAACTTTGTTTAAACCTATTATTTCTGACTAAGTTTTGAATTTATTTGAAACATAAAGGCCTAAATGACACCACACTTGAATTTTAAAACCTAACTTTTAAAATATTTAATTTGTAGAGAATATTTAGCACAAAATGGAACACCCTCAAAATATATTTTCCAAACATTTTTTTCCTATTTTTGATAATTTGAAAGTTAACTATCGATATTAATCCAGAGAAAAAAATTGGAAATAAAAAATTAGAATTTTAACTGAAGAATTCTTTTATGGTTTGTTTAGGGATTTTTAATCTTTAAAAATTAAAACATTAACCAAAAAAGAGTTTTGCAAAAACATGATTTTTTTTATAAACAGTTTAACATCATAAATGAAATTGAAATAAAAACATTAATTTTTACTTTCTTTTTCATTTTTTTACTATTAAAATATTTTAAAAATATAATTTAATTACCAAATATCCTAGAATTTTTTAAGTGTATCTTTTTTGAAAGGTAAAAAAAATATCTTTATTTCATCCAGTAGGATTAAACAATGGATTCAAAATATGTCAAAATTTTATTTTAAAATTCGAACTCCGTTATTTTTTAGCAGAATTTCCCTAAAGACATTTGATATTCTTAATAAATCTATTGGATTAAAAGTTCTCAAGACTTTTTAAAAATCTTTCAGATTTAGCTATCGTATTAATGATCATTAATTTGTTCGATTCATAATTCTTTTTATCCGCTGTAACATAAAACTGGCAATAAAATGTATAAAACTATTACTACTAAAGCATTTTTTTGCTGATTCTATTCATTAAATATTGTTTTTCTAATAAATGAATATATATTTTAACTTAAATTAAAATAGGGAAATTCACTTGATTCAGTGAATAGGCGGACTTTGGAATCGTAATACGAAATTTCGAATTCCAGTCTTTCCGTTTAACGTTCACATTTAGCCTAATATCCTTGGAAAAGGTATAAATAATTCTCATATTCCCTTCAGCTATGGATTATATAATGCTTTCACTGCCGATGTTATTCAAAATTGTGTATTGACAATTCGGCATTAAAGGATCTAAATAGTTGATATGCAATAACAAAAAAAAAAAAATGAAAAATTAATTCATGAGTTTTTGATAGGCATATTTCTTTATTCTACTTAACCCCGATGACTATTTTTTTTTATCCTTAGCGAGTCATTCATTCGTTTAACAATTAAGATTTAAAATATGTTGTGGTTTCTTTTGAAAATATTTTTCAAGTATGTGAACTTCATTTTCGACCTGAAGACATAAAAAGAGAATCGTCAGCATTTGATAAAAAAACGGGTAAAACTATTACAGTTAAACTTGAAAGACCATATCTTTATGATGGTTCTATATACCTAGGATTCTTCCAAACTGTCCCTCCTATTTATCTTCATCGACCTCCTTTAGAAAATCACCAAACTCCAAGAAAAATCAAAGGGAAAATTTTGATCTGAAAAGAGCTTTAGATCAAAGTATTGCAGATGACCTAGCATACAAAAACAAAAAATGTTCCATAACATTAATGATATGGAAGATAAATTAAATTTTATCGACAGAAATGATTGGAACCATTATTAGGAAACAGGATAAACTTATTTGTCATATCATCCAGTCTCCATATCCTAAAATGACCCTGTCTATTGTAATTGATTCAGATTTTGCAGCACATGTGTTCTGTAATGATGTGGAAATTCACAGAATAGGGGAGTATAAGATTCCTAACTTTGTAACTGATGTGAATATTTATGAAATTTTGATTTCAAACCTTCAAAAAATGGACATAGAAGAACAACAAAGCAAACCGCAAAATGTTATTTCAATATTAAAATTGATCATGTCATTTCTGTTATTATTGCAAGAGGAGTCAAATAAATATTATAGTGCAATTAAATTTATATATGAACAAATAAACCTAATGACACTAAATAAGTTCAATTATTCAACAGAAATGATATTTTCTTCATTATTATATAACTGTTCTCCTACTGGATACAGACTGTTCAGAGATTCAAAAAATGTAATTTTACCAAGCTATTCAACCATTAGAAGACTTACCCTATCACCCTCTATGAATCCTGTTGTTGAGCAACATAACAATTTTCTAATGTATATAAAAAATAAGTTCAAGTTACTTGCTCAGAAAGATATCACAGTATCTTTACTTGTTGATGAAATTCATCTAAAACCTTATTTTGATTATAAAGGTGGCAATGTTGTTGGCTTAGCCAATAACACCGATGAGGCAGCAACTAGTGCATTTGCTTTTATGCTTAGTAGTGTGTTATCGAATTATAAGGATGTTAATGCCGAGTAAATGTCTTAAAGCAGAAAATTTATTCAACATAATTAAACGCTTAATTGGGTTGGAAGAAATAGGCTTTAAAGTATTGTGTGTAATAATGGATAACAATGCAATAAATAAAAAAGCTATGTCTTTATTTTGTTCCCTAGCAAAACTTTCGATTGTATATCCACACCCAGTTCTGAAGTCTAGACCTCTTTTTTTCATATTTGACTCAGTCCATATTTTAAAATGTATCAGAAACAACTGGCTTGGTCAAAAAGATGCAAGTAAATGCATGATATTTCCAAAGTTTTGTTTCATTGGAAATCATGAATTAGATAATGTCCAAAGTGCTCCATTTTGTACCTTACACAAACTTCATGCCCTGGAATCGCAATCACTTCTAAAACATTGTTACAAAATGACTGCCAAGACACTTTCTCCTAGTAATCTTGAAAGGCAAAATGTTAATTTAGTATTACAAATATTTAATGAATATACTATTCAGGGATTGCTAACTTTAGGAGAAGAAAAATGTTTGCCCAATTTTGCTGAAGTTGCGGAATTTATAAACATATTTTTTATTTGGTGGAATATAATGAATGTGAAAACACCAGTTAAAGGTTGGAATCTTCAAAATAAATATTGCAATCCATTAAAATTAAATGAAGAAAAGTATGCATTTCTAACAATATTTTGTAACTGGTTGGAATCTTGGGATAGCATTCCTGAAAAAAGTGGTAAATTAACAAAGGAAACTTTTACTGCTTTACACCATACCACTTATGCCATTTTAGAACTAACACAATATTGTACAGAAGAACTGAAAATGTTGTATATATTACCTGGAAAATTTCAAACTGATCATCTGGAAGCAAGATTTGGCCAGTATCGACAACTTAGCGGTAATCAATATAATATCTCTATCCGTCAATTATTTGAATGCGAAAAAAAACTAAGAATGTTGTTTGTTTTAAAACTTAACCTGCCTTTTAATAATCAAAGTATTAATTTGAAGAATTTACAAGAGATGAATTGGAATGAAATGACAGAGGAACAAAATTTAGATGTTTATAAATTTAACATAGATGTAACTGATAGGCAAAGTCCTGCCTATTATAATATATTTAGCAGGTTATTGCTGTTATGCCGTTTTTAAAAAAATGAAATGTTATAGTTGTAAAAGTTTAAGTATCAGGAAGAGATGATATGCTACCTGATATAAACAGTTATTTTCAAGGAATTAGAGGTTCTCTGTTATATCCCAATGATGTAACAACAAATTTAGTACTATACAATTATATTGTTATTAATAAACTTGTAAAGAATCCTTCTTTTCTTCATTCAATGAATCAAAGAAAATTGTCTATGTACATAACATTGGATGTTTTGGCTAATGATGAACTTCTTTTTCATGTTGACTCATGTGGTGAAGGTCATAGTATTGAAAAACTAGAAAAAAAATGATTATCTGGAGCTCTTCTAATGCATTATTAAATAATTTTTGTAGCAAGGAAAATAATATTACTTGTAAGAAGTTAAGTAAAAAAAGAAAACTTCAAACATTCAGCTGAATTTTGAGACATAAAAAAACTTTTATAAGTTTGATTTAAAAAAAAACAGTAACTTAAACTTATTTAGTTTGAATTAATTTGCTTGAATTTAAATTGTTGCATTTTTAAATATTTTAATTAATTTGCTTATTTATTGTTGCTTCTTGTTTGTTCCTAAAATTCTAATGGTTTCTTGATTGCTATATTTGAGTGATTCTGATTTAAAAATTCTTGCAATTGAAACAAAAGTGATTGTGATTTTTCATAATTAAATTAAAAATATGAAAATTTAAGCAGTGTTTGTTAAATTTTTAGAATTTAGACTAATAAATGAAAAGTTTTGTCTTTAAAACTGTTTATATTTACAAACACGACCGACAGTCAGTCAACAATGATGTTTATATTTTCTTATTGTCTTAATTTTATTTAAAATTAATAAAACCAGCATAAATCAAAACATGTCTTTCTTTTCTTTTTTTTCTTGTTACATTTTAAAAAGTTTTAAAATCTTTATTAAAAAATAACGACTTTGTGATTATCAACATTGTCATGAAGACGGCTACGCTACGGATACGATTCATGACTCTACTACCGTGACGTCACATTTCATTTGCTTAGACCTTGGTTAATATAGCGACGGCCTCGGTCCGGTCAGCAGATTCAGCAAGTTTCTCCAGTTCCGTTTCCACAGCTATGGTGCTAAAATTTGTGTCATTGTGTTGGATAGTTTGTCCACCCACAATTTTCTTAAAATACTTTCAGCCATGACATAGCCTTCATATGTCTCAATAACTGGGTCATTTAACTCCACTCGGGTAAATAAGTCCGGTCACCTAGCTCTACTCGGGTAAATAAGTCGCGTAACATTGTCTCGTTTGAAAGTCCAGTTCGTTTAATAATAGGCCGTTTTCAGTTTATTGTAGAGGTTTTCTTGTGGCATTGTCAATATCTTCCACGACTTCTACTGGTAATTTTTCCACTAAATAGTAGTACCGGGCTCTTTGCGAAAGGGTTTTCTTTGAGTTGAATATAGCCTTCATTTGTACAAAAGCATTACTATTATTTATGGTTTTTTTTTTTGTGTTTTTACAAAGTAATTACATCAGGCTTATCATTTGTAGGAATCCATCTACTTGTGTTTTTGTTAGACTTAAATATTCGGAGTGTAGGGATTTAATAAAAGAAATTAAAATACTGTTGCGGGACTGCTCGTAATTTGGCTGTTTAGAATAATCTCATGATTTCTATAGAAAGAATAAAATTCACTACGAAAAAACAACATAATAAGAACAATTGACATTAATTTTATATACAACAAGAATTCAAGAAGTTGGTTAAATATATTGAATAAGTAATGTTCTTTATTGTTGTTGGTAAAGTATTGCATGCTTATGTGAAAACAGTGAAATATGGTCTTTATATGCTTTTGTGAAAGCATGCGTAATATTAGTGCGTATAAAGGAGATAAGTAGAATTTAGCTGGTACTGTGGACGGTGGCGTCATAGTCTGAGCTGGTCTCTTTGTAGTTTGATCAGTGCTATGCCGAGCGTTGCTTTTGCTGGTGGACATGAATGGGGTTTTGAATATCAGCTGCTATAGTAACATGAACCTTGGTTGCATCATTTGTGAGTCTCTTTTTGGGTGCTGGGCTTAGTGGTATTCATACCGATTTCTCAGAAAATCAGCTCCAGAATTATATTATTTTATTTATTCCTAATCTGCCCTAAAATACCACGTGGTAAGTCTACTACTACGTCTGCGCGATATTTTGACGGTATCTACCTGAATTATGATGACTATTTTATTGTATTAAATATTTTAGTGTATACGACTTTACTGTTTTATTTATTCATTTTATTTTTTGCTTTTATTTATTTAGCTATCTCTTTATTTTTGCATATATTTGCATAAAAATATAAAAACAACTGATACAATGAAAAATCAACTTAAATAAAATTATTGATTACACGTATGTGTGTTACGAATATATGCAAAGCATTGCAAAATATGTGCTTAAACATTGGCCATAACGTTCATGAAAATTAGCAAAAAAGGAAATGAATATAAAGCCAACAATATGTTTTCCTCGTTCAAACCATTGGGGTGGGATGCGAATAGCGATAGGCACTCAAGAAAATAGTCAACCGTAATTTTCTTAAAATTAAAGAGATTACAGCCAAAAAGGTGACCAAAATCAAGCCAACAATAAAGTTCACACCTTCAGAGGGTTTGTGATAACAATTAATTTCACAATACTGAGAGTTTGAAACTTAAATTTGGAACTTTAATTTTCACTTTATTTTTTCTTAATTTCTTTCAAGTGTACTTTATTGGATTCATTTCGTTTCATTTTTTTATAATGTTTCTTTTACGCAAATCTTTCAATTTCCTCTTATCATTGCTTTCTCCTTTCCTTAGAATTTTCTTTCATTTCTGATATTTCTACCTTTCTTTTTTTTTTTTTTTTTTTTTTTTTACATTGAGGTCCAACATGTACAAGGCCCGGAGGCCACTCGAGGTAGAGGGTTATTACAGAATAAGGAGTAGAATGTATGCGGACAGGTGAAGAAGATAACGCTCTTTTTTCGCTCTTTACCCAAGTTTCTTATTTTGTCTGCCGTTTATTCTGAATATTTAGTTTCTCTTGTATGAGATTTATAACTTTTAGCAAATTAAATTTTAAACACAAAGTTTTATAACAGTAGGGCAGGAAGGACTTGATAATTCAGGAGAGTCTCCCAGGAATGACATAGCTGGAGAGTTTGTGGAACAACTTTCTATGCTACATTGTCAAAGCTTATTATTGAACGCTTCGCTTATCCTGCCTGTGATGACAGGACATCGACATTGGACTAAAGACGCGAAATGCATACTGCGTGAGGAGGTTGTTTCTGTTGAGGTGATCAACAATCTTCTTGCTGCTGATGGACAAGGCGTTGGTTTGCCGATGACACTAAGGAAGCTGATCGATCAATGTTGCAACGGCGATAGACGTTTACACACATTTTTAAAAATAATATACATAGACGTGAAAAACATTCCTCCTTTAGGCGGCTGGATGGAATTCTGAGTTTAGGTTCTTTAATCTTTAATTCTTTAATCAAAGTTTATTGCGAAGAGATTAGACCTTTCCTAAGAAAATGAGGTACTGAAGCTGTCTTTATTAAGAACCATGGTTAGTGATTTTGCAGAACTCGCGGAAATAAAGTCTTTTGCTTTCAAATTTGGATTCAACTGACTGCACATAGTATTGCCTTTTTTAGAATGATAGTGCAATGACTGCAGGTAGAACTAAATGTGGAAAGACTTCTGCTTTACTGTTTAATGTGATAATGATATCAGTACTGGTTACGGCGATCTGTGGGGATAATACATTCAGGTGGCAAACAAAATTGGCTATTCGGTTTTACGGATACTTTTCCACTCGGAAATGAAGGACGAGATCTTTTTGAAGAATGATAAAAAAGAGCTTCCGCAATGTAAGATGTGAAGTTATCTCAGTCAGCTTTCGAATACTAAAATCTTACATTGTGAAATTTTTATAGTGCCCTCTTACGAGGAATGGACTCTTCCTCGTGTTATAAGTACGTGACTTCCTCGTGTTATAAGTACGTGACTGCGTGACTTCTAAGGGGAGTAAACAAAGTGCAGTTAACAAAGTTAATGGCAGTTGACGGCAGCTACTAGTCAGGCATTAAGCAGCGTAATAATACCTTCGGACTTACTTATTTCTACTTTGCTTATTATTAACACTTCCTTCAAATATCTTGTTTCTTATTATACTAATACACTGTTTTGAACCTACCTTCTTGTTCCGTGTCGTACTTTCGGCACAAAACAGTCACTACAACTTTGCAGCGAAGTTTCGTCACAACTCCACAACAAATTGGCGACGAAGATTCACAACAGAAATAGAACACTATAAAAATACAGTGCTCGCTATACAATTATATATATATATATATACTTAAATTTCAGTTATCTCGCGTCGTCTATACATGAATGCTTGTATATATACAATTCGAGGTAGACGCGCACGCCTTGTTTCCTGTTTAAGAAGGAGTTCCCGGTTTCTTTCCTTTCGTCCGGTCTTAATCCTAGTGCTGTCACAAGCATTTTGCAGTGTTTGTGGATGTTGGCAATGTCTTTTCATTCTGAAGGTACCGGGTTGGCAGTTTCCTGGTTGCTGCTTCCGACTCGTAATTAGGAGCCCGAACTCGTGTGTGAAAGGCTATTCTGATCAACAGTTGAATAATATCGGGGTTATATATAGTGCCATGTCGCGCATGGATAGGTGTCCCTGCATGAACCTCCGCTTGGCAACCCTGAGACTACATTATGCTGCAGTCTGCGCCAGTTCCCCTTTCACACATGCTGCTTACAGCGATCGACTGATTCTACTCTCTGCCTCTCTCCTAATAAAACTTACATGAATGCGCACTATTATAACAGCAAATGTAAACCAGCTAAACTAAAAACACCCAACCCATCAACATCTCCTTTACTAACAGACGAGGTATACGCACCAACTTTTACAGTGTCGAATCCTTTCTCTAAGTTAACTTACCTGACATCCCAGCCCTCTGCGAAACTAACCTTGATTCTTCTATCCTCTCATCTGAATTCTACGTCCCTGGTTATCTTTCCCACTTCAGTAAGGACTCCAAAGTCCACATGCATAGGCTTGGTGTTTAAGTCAGTGAACAACTTCCCCTAGCTAGGGTGATCTCTCTTGAATCCCTAGATCATTCTTATATGTGTTTCTGTCTCTCCTCTACCGCCCCCCTCATCTTCCGACTGTTCCGTTCTTGACAGCATCTCCAATAATATTGACTATGTCATTTCCTCTCATCCGTCTGCCCAAATATTTGTGTTTGGCGACTTTAACGCCCACCACGCCGAGTGGCTGAAAAACTTTGTCACAGATCTTGCTAGTGTCCACACCATGAATTTTTCAATCACTCAGCTCCTTACACAAGTAGTGGAGTTCCCCACGCGTTTCTCTAATAACCCTAACCCTAATTTGATTCTCTAATAACCCTAACGGACCTGACTCACTGCTAGATCTCTGCCTTACTTCCATCTCTGACTCTTGCAATGTCAAGTAACTCTGCCCCCACGGAAACTCTGACCATGCGGTGGTTTCCGTTAACATCTCCTTCCACTCCCACTCCACCCAAAATCTCAGACTAGTAGAATATTTTACTGCTACAAAAGAGCCGATTAGGACTCGTTCCGCGATTTCTTATGTGACGTCCCTGGGAACAAAGTCTTTAGTCTTCCTGTTGAGAACTGTGCGACTGAGGTCTCTTCTTAGGTTAAGGCTGGCATCGATGCTTTCATCCCAACCAGGAAATTGAGACTTAAACCCCACTCTTCCCCTTTGTTCTCCTTCGCTGACTCGGCTGCCATCGACCATCGAAATCACTTCTTCCGGCTTTATCGGGGTCACGCGTCGAACGATAACAAGCGCCTCTTTGCCTCTGCTCGCAATGAGTTCAGGAGGATACTCAAAAAAGCTAAGCTGTTGTGTGCAGCCAGAATGAAGCAGCGCATACCATCCCGTAAGTTCGGTTAAAAAGACTACTGGAGGCTCTGAAAAAGTGTACTAAACAATAGCAAACCCTCAATCCCGTCCTCTAATGAACAAATTTGAGGTCCTCGCCTCTACAACAGACAAAGATGAGTGCCTTGCTCGCAGATTCTCCACCAAATCGACACTGGACTCGTCTGGAGTATCTGCACCCGACTTTCCACCCCGAACTGAGGCCCAGCTGAATGACATCCACATTATCCCCTCGGTGGTCTCTAACATAATTTCAAAGTTTGACCCCCATAAAGCGAGCGGCGGCGATGGAATACCAATCATTGTCTTGAAGAGATGTTCCCCTGAACTCTCTTCTATTCTCTCCAAACTCTATAACTACTGCCTCTCTGCCTCTCATCCTTCTCTTTCCTCCTTTTTCCTGACACCCCTTGTAACCTGTCACTCTTTCTCATAACTTTCCTCCTATGTAACCCCCTGCACAACAGTGGCAGTAAAATGCCTTGCTTGTGGCGATAAGATTATAAAAAAAGTTTTAAAAAAGGATTAAGATTAAAAACAGTCATACGGGGTCATTGTCATTTATGCGAAAAATTGCTCGATTTCAATTAAAGAAAAAATGACATTGGTTCAATAACTATTCATAGCTGTAATTAAAGTACAAATCTTTAGCGAGAGATTACTTAATGAAGAAATATTTCTTCTGGTTAGTATTTCTTACTATCCTGTTCTTCTATCCATTTACACGTTAGGTACGTTATTCACTGTTTCCCTCTGCTCTCTTGAGTTTAATATGTCATGTGAGTTTCAAAACTCCAAGCCATCTTTCCTATTAGTCATAAATTAATTTATACCTGTGGGTAAATGCACCGAAATAGTCACTCTGGGAAAGAAAAGTAAAAAGTGAAAAACAGAATAGATTTAATGCACCCAATGAAACTGAATTTTCACAATTCAAGAATAAAAAATAAAACATACATCTTAATAATACAAACACGGTAAACGCAAATAGTTGTTTTCACCTTCAATGTTTCAATTTTAGACCTGATCTGTAAAATTTTATTTAATTTTCTAATTAAATCAGGGCTGTATTTTTTCTTACAATATTTAAATATGTTTTTGACGATACAAAAACGTATTATGGCGTAAAAGGCAAGAAATATTTTACTATAGGCCATGATAAATTTTAATCTTGTTGGGGTTCTTTTTGCCCTAAACAACAAAAGTTTAATTTGATTAGGATTTTGACCCATAGGGAGTTAATGATTTGTTCAAATAACACCTTGAAAGAGGAAATTAGTTGTTTAACTAGTATTCTTTTTGAACAATGGTTATCCGTTGAGCATTGTTCAATCGTTTATTCGGGATAAGACTGCTAGGTTTAATAAAATTAAACCTACAATGGTTAGTAAATGCCCGGTCTATCTTTGTTTACCGTGGTTGGGTAGGGTTAGTGAGTCCTTCATCAAGTGGATTTCATTTAGTTCACGTGTGTATTATTATGCAGCTAACGTTCGTGTTGTTTTTCAAACCAAGTCTATCCTTGAATCTATGCGTAATGACGTTCTACCCCCACCACCATATTATTAATTCTGTTATTTAATATTTTAAATGTAATTGTAGACTCGACTACATAGGTAGAACGACGCAGCGTCTGGATGTTAGGATTAAATAGCATGTGCCTGCTAAAATATAAAAAAAAATTTTTGTCTGGTGATACCATTCGAAATACATACGGGTCTTCTATTGTGGATCACTTGATAAATAATCTGACTTGTGCTATGGATTTGAATGTGAACTGGTTCTCTGTTTTGGCCAGAGCACACTCGCTATTCTATGTGAAGGTGTTGGAGACGCTGGTCATCAGGTCAAGGCAACCCTCTCTTTGTAAACAAAGAGACTGTTTGCTTGGGTTTGCTTTGCTGTGTCTCTAGGATCTTTAGATGTTATAACTTTTAATATTTTTCCCTGTCTAATCATACGCGTCATCCTCGACAGACTTTTGTCTTATAATTTGTTTCCCCGTTTACAGTTCAGACGAAAGAGAACGAAACCAGTCGACTGGTGTTTTTTCTTTTAAAATTTATCATGGCCTATACTAAAAAAATGTCTTGCCTTTAACGCCATAATATGTTTTTGTACCATCAAAACGCACACACATACACACACACACTTAAGCAACAATCTCTCTTTTATACAAGTTTCATTAAAATTGACAGACAAGGTATTATCATTAAGTTTTTTTATATAATTTTTCATGTATTCATCTAATTTGTTTTTCGGAACTCAAATTATGTAAGAATTGTCCAAAGCTTTTGTAATACAAGGTGTTTCCGAAATGCTGTAGTATTGCTTTCCTTGTTGACTGCCAAGTCATGTAATTTAAAAATTGTGTACTTATGCAACTATCTTTTTTTTTATACAAGTTTTATTATAAATGACAAAGTATTATCACTAAGTTTATATATATATATATATTTAATATATACTTATTTAATGCATATATATATATATATATATATATATATATATATATATATATATATATATGCATTAAATAAGTAAATTAGCATTAATACTTACAATGGTTAAAAATAAAAGATTATCAATAGTATTCAGGTCCCATATAAATGCATTGTATGTTTTTTTGTTTTTTTTTTACCGGAATTCTCGCATGCATATGCGAATATAATTACATAAGTACGCCCGTAAGCTTATAGCTTTTTCGTGTCGGGTCCCTTCAGGATGTAAGCGATCATGGATTTCCAAAATTTTTCTCGATTACCTTCTGTAGGAATTTTTGTATTTTCCTTTCCGTATCAGCTATCAACACTGTGTCATCTGAATATCTTATGCTATTAAGATTGTGGCTGCTAAAAATAAATCTCCGCCAAATACGTCAAAATTAGTAAGTTGTTCCACCAGTTCTTTGTTACGTACTTTCTCAAAAGTTTTTGCATAATCTATAGAACACAGGCACACATCCTCTACATTTGTATTGCTCTTTCTGATATCTTACAGAAAAGAAATATCGTGTGCCTTCTCCCAGTGTCGTTAACGAACCCACACTGTTCTTGTCCTATTTTCAGCTTGATTCTGCTGCATGATCTATTCGTCAGAATTCGTATGATAGGGATTGTTATTGTCTTATTAGGCTAATTTTCCGTTAGTTTGCACTCTTAGGAATTTCAATGAAAATAGATCTACCTGGGTCTATCACCACTGTTATATATTTAATATATTATGTCTGTATTCTTGTCTACGCCGAAATCCTCTAAGGCTGTCAGCATCTTTATTACGATTCCGTCTGGTACTGCTTTGTTTCTGTCTAATTTGGTCAGTGCTGATTTCACTTTAATATTTCCGGTCCTTCGATATTTCTCTATATTCCTGGTTGTTCTCTTTCGTCGTAGAAGAGTTCTCCGATATATTCATTCCATCTCTGAAGTATTTTTCTTTCTCTAATAACAACGTTTGTCCTCAGATTTTTTGCATGCTTTCTACTCCATACTACACATCAACAAAGTTCAGTGTAGATCACAAGAAATTATAATTATCTTGGAAGACCTGAATGCCAAAATAGGCAACTAAATGGAAGGGGAAATAACTGACAAATTCGAACTAGGAACCTGCAACGAACGCGGAGAAAATGGGTCTAATGGTGCACGCCGAATTCCCAGATATTCTTTGATGTTCTTGGAACCAACACCTGGTTTCAATAACATCAAAAACGATTATGGACATGGAAAATCTCAGGGGTAGTAACTAAAGAACAAGTCAACTACATAACTATCAACAATTTTAACTGTATATCCTATCCAAGTGCCGACTGCAGAAGCGACAAGCTCCATATTATATGTAAATTAAGAATTAAACTATAGAAATTGAATTAGACTAATGCAGCGCCCAAATTGCAATACAATCGACTCCTTAATGACCCGAACCCGAAGGAAAAATATATGGACAGCGTGAAAAGAAGATACGGGGGACAAAATGGAAACGGGGACTCAAAATGGAACACTCTAAGAGAAGCTTTAGTAACATCAGCAAACGAAAACATTCCAAAGGAAAATGGATGTAGGAAGACAAACGAGTGGATCACAAACGAGATTCTCGACATATTACAGAGAAAAACTGGCCACTCCTGGAACTGAATACAGAAAACTACAGAAAGAAATAAAAAGCATATGCAGACAAATATTCCATTTGTAAACGAGTTATTACGCGACTTAGGTTTCTACCATGAGTGGTGTCTTCAGGCGATTTTCAATAACTTTAGTTATAGAAAACCGCCTGAAGACACTGCTCATGGTAGAAACCTAGGTCGCGTCATAACGCGTTTACAAATGGAAAATATTAAGAAATTCTACAATATTGAACACTTTTTAATACAAATGTGCACTGGTCCAATCTTATTATAACCAGAAACTAAGTAATTAAACAAACATATATATATATATATATATATATATATATATATATGCAGCAATCTCTCTTTCATTAAAAGTGACAGACAAGGTATTATGGTGAAGTTAATTTTTCATGTGATCTTATAATTGTTTTTTTTTTTCAGAACATAAATTATACAAAAATTGTCCAAATTTTTATTTATTCTGTTATGCGAAGCTACTTTGGCCAAGGTATCAGCAGCCATTACCCCTCCACGCCATGTTATGTTCTTTGAATCGGAATTTACTTAGCAGCTTAACTTGATGTTGATTTTTGGGAAAAGCAAGAATGGAAGAATGAAACTTTAATTCAAATTTCCTGTGTTAAACTATGAGGTACTTTTCGTTGGTTTTTTTTGTTTTTTTTGTATATATATCTGTATTTTTCGTTTTTTTTTTTTCCTTTTTGGAGTTCATTTGGACTTTAACTAAGTTAAAACTTAGTTAACTCCACTTTTGTAAGTTTGTGTTTTTTCGAAGTTTGTGCGTGTTTGTTTTTTCCTTTTTTTTTTTTTTTTTAATAGGAGTAGATAGGTCACACTATCGCCCGGTCAATACTCCTCCCACGTCTATTGAACTGGAGTAGAGGCTCGCCCCTTGTTTCCTGTTTAGGATGTGGTTTCCGGTTTTCTCTTCTCTCTCTTCAGACCTGGGTACTGGTGCTTCCGTGAGTTTCCTGCGATCTGGCCTGTTGGTGGCAATGGCTAATCACTGTGAGGGTACCGGGTTGGCATTTTCCTGGTTGCTGCTTCCGACTGGTAGTTAGGAGCCCTAACTCTTGCGTAGCGTCAAGAGCGGCTGCTCTGATCAACTGTTGTATAATATCGGGGTTCTTGTAGTGCCATGTCGCGCATGGATAGGTGTCCCTGCAAGCGTTTTCGGTGGGCAACCCCGAGGCCACACCTTGTTGCAGCCCTAGCCAGTTTCCCTCCCAGCACAGATCGTGGGTAATGACCGCCTGCATCCTCTACCCTAGGTCCCTTTCTACAAACAGAATCATGACTAAACAAATCAGAAATGACTCTAAACCAGTTAAATCCAAACCACCTAAACCCATTAACCTCTCCTTCACTAATATCCGATGCATTCGTACTAACTTTCCTAGTGTAGAAGCGTTCCTGCATGAAAAGTCCCCTGACATCCTCGCGCTCTGCGAAACTAACCTCAACTCAGCTATTCCCTCCTCTGACCTCTTCATCCCTGGTTATCTTCCCCTTTTAAGGAAGGATTCCACTGTTCACATGCATGGGCTGGGTGTTTATGTCAGCGAACACCTCCCCATAACTAGGGTGACTTCACTCGAATCTACTGACCACCAATACATATGTCTCCGCCTGTCTCTCCTCAGTTCGGTTAGCTACCTATTCTTCATTTACCGTTCTCCCTCCTCTCCTGACTGCTCCCTACTAGATAGCATTGCCGACGACATAGATAAGGCTATTTCCTATCACCCATTCGCCCACATATTTGTATTTGGAGACCTCAATGCCCATCACTCCGAGTGGCTTGAAACCGCCGTTACTGATTCGGCGGGCATTCACGCCATGAACTTTGCTATTTCCCAATCCCTTACGCAAGTGGTGGACTTCCCCACTCGCTTCCCAAGCACTCCCTCGGGTCATTCCTCACTGCTAGATATATGTTTCACCTCTGCGCCTGATGCCTGTCAAGTCTCGCAGCTTTGCCCTCTCGGCAACTCCGACCACGCTGTAGTCTCCCTCAGTATTTCTTTCCAATCTCACTCCCACCAGGAGCCCCCTACTTATAGAACCTCCTACCTCTACCAAAAAGCTGACTGGGATGCCTTTCGCGATTTCCTCTGTGACGTCCCTTGGGGAAAAGTGTTTGACCTATCACTTGATGACTGTGCCTCTGAGGTCTCGTCATGGGTGAAAGCTGGCATTGATGCCTTCATACCCACCAGGAAGTATTGCTTAAAACCTCATTCCTCTCCGTGGTTCTCTCCGGCCTGCTCAGCCGCCATTGCCCACAGGAACCATTACTTCCGTCTATTCCGGAGACAGCCAACTGATCACAATAGGCGCCTGTTCACATCTGCTCGCAGTGAGTGCAAGAGAACCCTAAATGACGCCAAACAGTTGTTTGCTGAGAGAATGCTACAGCACATAGCTGACCGCAAGTTCGGCTCCAAGGACTATTGGAGGATTTGTAAACGAGTGCTCAACAATAGGAAATCCTCAATACCTCCTTTAATCCAAGGATTTGATGTTCTCACGTCATCTGCGGACAAAGCTGAGTGCTTTGCTCGCAGATTCTCATCCAACTCCACATTCGACTCGTCCGGAGTGCACCCACCCGACTTCCCTATTAGAACTGAGGCCAAACGACGTATATATTACCCCGACAGTAGTATTCAGAGTAATTTCAAAACTCGACCCCCATAAGGCGTGTGGAGACGATGGAATCCCGGTGATAGTCCTTAAGAGGTGTGCCCCTGAACTTTCCCCTGTCCTCTCTAAACTGTTTAACTACTGCCTTTCTGCTTCCTGCTTTCCTGCATGCTGGAAATTCTCCTCAGTCGTTCCTGTCTTTAAGAATTGTGGTGAACCCTCGGACCCATCCAACTATCGCCCTATCAGTCTTCTACCGATATTCGGGAAAGTATTCGAGGCTATAATCAATGCTGAAATAGTTCATCATCTCACCGCCCACAAATTGTTCTCCGACAGGCAATATGGATTCCGCTTTGACAGGTCCACAGCCGACCTGCTAACAACTGTAACGGAGTACATGCTACAGGCCCTTGAGTCTGGCGAGGCTCGCGCGGTTGCTCTGGACATCTCCAGAGACATTTGGCACCCTGGCTTCCTATGCAAACTACGCGGTTATGGTATTACCGGTCGCCTGCTTGACCTAATCCAATCTTTCTTAAATAACCGCAAAATGAAGGTCGTTCTGAATGGGCGTGCCTCTTCGTCCTACAGCATGAATGCTGGTGTCCCACAAGGCTCTATCCTGGGCCCGACGCTCTTCCTTATTTTCATCAACGACCCCCAGATGAGATCAAGTCCCAAGTAGGCATCTACGCAGATGACACTACAATATACTCCCGCTCCAGTAAGAAACCTGTCGTGGCGGACAGACATAATCTCGCTGCTGACCTTGAGCGGGATCTGCACTCTGTGGTGAACTGGAGCAAGAAGTGGCTTGTCAACTTCAATTCCTCTAAGACCAAGCTGTTGTCTGTCAATCATTACAGGCAACCTCTTCTGCATCCCGTAAGCATGGACCAGATGATTCTCCCGGAGAGTAATACACTACGCCTCCTCGGACTTACCCTGTCCTCAGACCTCAAATGGAACCACTATATTGAATCCATAGCGAAATCTACTGCTAAGAAGATTGGGTCACTATGTCGATCCAGGATGTTTTTCCACCTGAATCCATCCTGCATATATAAAAGTCAACCATCCGTCCGTGCATGGAGTACTGCTGCCATTTATGGTCAGGTGCCCCTGCCGTTCTCCTCAGTGTTCTTGACAAGCTCCAAAGGAGAGTCTGTAATGTGATAGGTACTGATCTGGCGACTCGACTGCAGCCACTTTCCCATCGTCGAAATGTGGCCTCCCTCTGTCTCTTCTATAAATACTTTCATGGTTTTTGCTCGGATGAGCTTAAGTCACTGATGCCTCCTCAACAGGTGTTTACCCGTGCAACCAGACTGGGTCCCACCCATTCACAGTCAGGTTAGCCAAATGCAGTCGACAATTCTACTCCTGCAGCTTCCTCTCTCGCACTTCCCGCCTGTGGAACTCACTCCCGTATTCTTGCTTTCCTGACGGCTACAACCTCCAGAAATTTAAATGCAAAGTTAATACTCATCTACTAACCACTGGACTCTAGCTCTCTCCCCTCCCCTGTATAATCTTCACTTTCTCTCCACCTATGTATCTGTCATCGCACCTGCTTTCTCAGCTTTCTATTGTTCCTTTCTAACTAGCTTGTACTCCTCACTCTTTTCTAATTAATCTTTTTACATTTATGTAACCCCCTGCACATCAGTGGCGTTTCTGCCTTGCTCGGGGTGAAATGATTAAAAAAAAATGTTTTGTTTTTCCCCACGCTTTCGGCTATACTTTTAGCCATTGTCGAGGATGAATTTTATTTTACTTGTGACGGAATATGCGTAGTGTTTATGTATATGTGAAGAGTCACATGTGAGTATTATATTCCAAAAATGTAAACTACGTTGTTACCGTGTTTCATAGTTAATATTAAGTGTTGGATTTACATAAGAAACTTAACCATAATACCTTGTCTATCATTTTTATGAAACCTGCACACACACACACACACACACACACACACACACACACATACACGCACACACACACATATATATATATATATATATATATAGTCATTCACATGCAAGCCTGTTTCACTGTATCACAGCTCATCAGTGTGGCTAGACACATCCACTTAAAACAGATATAAGAGTTGATCCAACGAGAGAAAGTGATATAAAAAAAGTGCGAGAAGCCGTGAACGTTTTGTTGAAAGTGTAGATTTGTTGGTATTAATATCACTTGCTTTTTGTATAATATATTAAGTGTACATGATAGTATTTGTGTCGCTACCCGTGCTTCGAGACAAAGTTGACTCTGTTCAGGCGAATAAACTTGTGACTTTACATATCGAGATCCGTTTGTTTTTCTGGTAAAAATACTGTGGTCTGTGAGCAGGTCAAAAAGTTCATATACGTGCGTGTTTGTTATTTTTCACACACGCTCGTTAAATCTCTTCCGTTTTGGGAATCATTCACCTTTCGCTGGGCATATTTTTTATTATTTTTTACACTCACTGGCAAAATTTGATTTCGTCATTTTTCTTCAAAATTGTTATTAGCGATTTTGATTCAATTCTACGGGTCACCCAGTAGAATTTTGATTCATTCTACGGGTCATCTTTCTTTTTCTTTTTTTGTTTTCTTTTTCGCATTTGAGTTTAGAAAGCCTGTTTGTGGGTCTTACTTTTTTTATGTTCTTTTGTTGAGGGAAGACTTGTATTTTTTATATAAATATTTCTTCCTGCATCATCAGCATGTCATAATCAGCATTTTGGTAGAAAGGCATTACTCTGAATTTACCTCTACTACATTTGTGTAGATGATGGGAAATGTACAATTTCCTGTTATTGAAAAGATCAAAGTATTTTTTAATTATTTTGAAAAAAAATTTAATCCTTTCTAACACGTTCGAAATTTTGGTAAAAATCTTGTTTTGATTTTCGTTTGCGGATAACCAAATTGTTACGAGAGTTTTCAATGGAAAATGTAATATTACATAACGATGAAAAACACATTAATTTGAAAATTCTTGCAAAAATCAAATAACTGCTGGATTTTAATAAAACTTTCAGGACTTATTTACAAATTAATGAAATTATTTATGCACTTATTACTTTAAAAAATTTTGGTAAAAGTATTTTTTTAGATCTGTTCCCACCCTCTAAGTAAATTCATGAAATCTTAAGAAATTACATTTTGTTGGGACTGTAGCGGAGTTTTTCGAGAACTTCAATCGTGTCTGGCGCAAGGCCAATAATTACCAGAACTATGCTGATCGGATCTCAAGAATATCTCCAAGATCCATCACAAATATTTATATTAAGATTTGACTCGATGTACATACAACTCCAGATGCATGAAATAGAAATAAACAACGATAACACCAATGTAACCAACAATTAATTATATATTAAAGATTGTACAAATATTGGATGAAAAGGCATGCAATACAGTTGACAATAGATAAGTGAGAGAAGAGTTTCTTCTTATTGACTGAAGTCAAATGTTCTTAAAAAGAAACTCACTTGTTGAATGAAAGTTCAAGTTGAATGTAATAAAGTTTGTTTTGCATGAAAGAAATGAATCGAATTGTTCATGAACTGGTCGTTAATGTTCAGTGTGTTCAGAATAGATCAACAGGTCGTAAATTGAGTGTTTAGCATAGTGACCACTGGTAGTCTAAACAGTGTAAGTATGTGTGCGTTTCATAGTGTGAGTAAGATTTAGAAACCAGCGACGTGGGGAAAATAAACCCTACTAAATAAATAGCAATTTCGGTTAGCTTATATACCATTTCAGGAGGCTCCAGACGAGCTCACGGGAAAGATTCAACTCACTTACCTTTGTACAAAAATCTGTGATTGGTCATAAATTGACCAATCAGATATTGTGTACTGAAACCATTATGGAAGGTTGTTAGAGAATATTCTCGACTGCGATTTGAAAATTGTCTTATGATAAATCTACAGCGATTATTTAACCAATTTGAGTCGAGAAAGTTGCAATGTTTTTGTACGTGGGTGTTACACAGTGAATTATATATTTGTGCATGCGAAAGGGAATGTGTAAACTGCACAGGACAAGTGATTTTATTAGTTAAACGCAGCAGCACTCATTGGGGAATGTAAATTATCTAATTTTTAAACCATTTTGTTTTATTTCCCAAAATCTGCTCCCAATAGTAAAATAAAATATGCAATTAAACAAGGACATTATTTAATTTGATTTTTTTAATTGCTTTAATATATAATATATATAAAGGATTTTATAGACTTTCTACTCTCGCCCGGTTCATACACCTCCTTTTTCTTTTGAACAGGAGTAGAGGCTCATCCCTTATTTCCTGTTTAAGAAGGGGTTCCCGGTTTCTTTCCTCTCCTCAGGTCTTAATAGTAGTGCTGTCGCAAGCTTTTTGTAATGAGTGTGGGTACTGAGTTGGCGGTTTCCTGTTGCTGCTTCCGGCTGGAAGTTAAGTGCCCGAACTCTTGTGTAGCGTCTTGAGAGGCTGCTCGTATCAACAGTTGAATAGTATCCGGTATACGTACCAACTTTTGCAGCGTTGAATCTTTTCTCTATGTAAACTCACCTGATATCTTAGCTCTGTGAAACTAACGTTGATCCTTTTATACCATCCTCTGATTTGTGTATCCTTGGTTACCTTCCCCTCTTTAGGAAGGACCCCTATATCTATATGCATAGGACTGGCATTTATGTCAACGAATACCTCCCTCTAGCTAGGGTTATTTCTCTTGAATCTTTATATCATTCCTACATGTTTCTCTGTCTCTCTCTACTAAGATCGGTTAGCTATCTTTTCTTTCTCTGCCCCTCCACTTCATCTCCTGACTGTTCCGTACTTGACAGCATCTCGAACAATATAGATAAGGCCATTTGCTCTCATCCGTTCGCTCATATATTTGTATTTGGAGACTTTAATGCCCAACACGCCAAGTGGATGGAAAACTCTGTCACAGATCTTGCTGGTGTCCATAACATGAAATTTTCAATCACTTATGCAAGTAGCAGATTTCCCCACGCGTTTCATTAATAAACTTAATGAACCTGACTCACTGCTAGATCTCTGTTTCACTTCTACACTTGACTCTTGCACTGTCATGCAGCTTTGCCCTCTTTGCCAACTTTGATCATGCTGTGATTTCTGTTAATATCTTCTTCCACTTCCCCTCCCATCAGGAACCTCTTACCAGAAGAACATCTTACTGCTACCAAAGAGCAGACTGGGAGTCGTTCCGCGATTTCCTGTGTGACGTCCCTTGGAACAAAGTTTTTAGTCTTCCCGTTGAAAACTGTGCATCTGAGGTCTCCTCTTGGATTAAAGCTGGTATCATTATTTTCATCACAACCAGGAAGTTATGATCCCATTCGCCCCCTGGTTCTCTCTATTGCCGACAGGAATCACTTCTGGCTTTATCGGAGCCACGCGTCTGACCATACTAGGCGCCATTTTGCCTCTACTCGTAGTGAGTGTAAGAGGATCCTAAATGATGCTAAGCCGTTGCTTGCTGAGAGAATGAAGCAGCGTATAGCATTCTGCATGTGCGGATCCAAAGACTACTGGCGGCTCTGTAAAAATATGTTAAACAACAGCAAGCCCTCAATCCCCACTTTAATCAATAAATTTGAGGTCCTCACAACTTCAGTGACAAGACCTAGTGCTTTGCTAGCAGATTCTCCACCAACTCAACATTTGATTTGTCTGGGGTATCCGCACGCGACTTCCCACCTAGAACTGAGGCTCAACTGAATGACGTTCACATTACCCTCTCGCTGGTCTCTAATATAATTTCAATGCTTGACCCCCATTAGGCGGGCGGAGGTAACGAAATCATTGTCCCGAAGAAATGTACCCCTGAACTCCCCTCTGTTCTCTCCAAACATTACAACTACTGCTTCTCTTCTTCTTGTTTTCTGCCTGCTGGGAGTCCTCCTCTGTGGTTCCTGTATTTAAGGAATCTGAAGAACCCTCAGACCCCTCTAATTGTAACTCTGTAAGCCTTCTACCTATGTTTAGTAAAGTGTTCGAGGCTATTATTATTGCTGAAGTAGTTCAACATTTCACAGACCACAGTCTTTTCTCCAATAAACAGTATAGTTTCCGCTTCACCAGGTCTACTGCTGATATGCTAACGACCATCACAGAGTATATATACCAGGCTCTCGATAAGAACAGCAAAGCTCGAGCTGTTGCTTAAACATTGACAGAATATGGTATAATGGCCTTCTACGCAAGATACAGGGCTATGGTATCACTGGACGCTTGGTTGATCTAATCCAGTTGTTCCTTTCAAATTGCGTAATGAAGATACTATTGAACAGGCATTCTTCTAGATACTATTATACGAACGCAGGTATGCCTCAAAGATCTATTCTAAGTTCTCCGCTTTTTCTGCTTTTCATCAACGTTCTCTTTGATGTAATCAGATCCCAAGTAGTCATCTACGCTGACGACACAACCATTTACTCCTGCCTCGATAAAAAATCAAACGGTGCAGACAAAGAAAACCTCGCTGCTGATCTTGACAAGGATCTCTAATCTGTGGTGGACTAGGGTAAGAAATGGGTCTTAAATTTTAATGCTTCCAAAATGAAGCTGCTGTCCTTCAACCACCATAGACAATCGCTCCTACCCACCATCAACATGGATCAGGCTAGTCTCCTTAAAAGCAAAACATTCTCAGCTAACCTCAAGTGGAATCCATCTTGAACATATAAAAATCTACCATCCGCCCGTGCTTTTAATACTGCAGTTACAACTGGTCAGGTGCCCCTACATCCTTTCTCTAACAGCCCTTTTATGTTCTTCGCCCTTTTCACTCTACTCTCATGCAGCTCTCTTTACACCAGTGTTCTCATCCTTCTCTTACCCATTCTCTGACACCCCTTGTAACTTGTTCCTCTTACTCATCACCCTCCTCTTATGTAACCCCCTGTGCACCAGAGGCAGTACAGCCTTGCTTGGGGAGAAATGATTATAAAAACGTCCTCAATATATATTATTATATTATAAAATCTTTTCGATTAATAATGAAATTTTAAAAGAATTAAAAAAAATTTTTTAATTATAATAATTTATAAAATTTCAGAATATTTTTAAATACTTCAAAGGTTTGTTGTCGTTAGTTTATTAACTTATTAAGTGAAGACTATATTTACTAATCGAAAATTGAAAAGTTTAATACAAATAGTCGTGCCTTCGTATTTTTCAAATAATTTTTATATTTGTGTGAATTTGAAGGCATTTTGTATGGTAATTTCCATGTGTACATTAAAAGGTCATGTGTTTCACGGTTTCTTCTCCTTACAAGAACATTTTGCACAACTTTGTCAATTCCGGTCGCCACAAACTTATCTTATCGCATCTGTCTGGTTGTCATCACATGTCAAATACAGGGAAGAGGTCAGAAGGTTCAACACACTGTGTGTAAAAATAGTTTTATTCTAAATTTCATGCTATAAGTAAATAATAGTTATGTAAATCAGATTAACTTTAAATTTGTTAATTTTCTAAAAATAACGTGTCACAGATGAATATTTTATTTTTGCAATATTTTAAAAACCGAGAATAACTTTTGTTTTCAAATGTGTCGATCGCTCAATAGGGCGGAAAAATCAAAATTTTACATTTCAATCAATGTAATTTCTGCTTAAAATACACCAGAGCATTTTGCTTACTGGAAATAGTAAATTTAATCATATAGCCTTCAATTAAAGCTAAAATAAAAGTTTTCAAGAAATTTTATTTTTTTATTTTTAAAAATACAGTTTAAAATTTAGGTATCGAAAATGAATAGAGGTACCTACAAAACGCATATACTAAATAAAAGGGTAAATTAAAATGGGATAAAATAAAAGAAATGAAGAAAATCAAAGGATTAAATTGCGTTCAATATATAGAGGAAAAGCTGAAAATCATAGAATTAATAAGGAAAAGAAATAAAATTATTTAGAACAACTGACATGTTGATGCATTACTTTTAAAAAACCTGAAAAAGAACTTGCAGAGCTCGAAAGCATTCAAGAATGACACACACCTATTTTGAAAATCGAACTTAAATGCGCAAAACAGCCTGTTAATAGATAAATAATAAACTATATATATATATTCAAACGTATATCAAATACATTTATCTATGTTCATGCTACTTCGATGATTCTATTTATGGGTCCCGTTGAGAATTTCGCAAATATATTTTTCTATGTCTTTAAAAACAAACCCTTTCGCTAGGGTTATATAAAAATAGCTTGATATGACAAAAATTATAAATTCCTGAACTGGTCAATATTATTCAGGGTTCAATTCAATCAGTTAGATTTCTATTTGCGTGGGTCAATTCATAATTTATAATTCTCCAGAGATGAAGAAATATTGACATTGCTTCATATTTCGATACCCGTATCCATGAATATTAGGGATTTTGTATTTATATTAGTCTACAAGAACGAACATCGACAACTAAAATTTTGTCAATATATTCTGTGGCTATATACACGGGGTTTACGGATGTTCCCAAATTCATAATTCTATAAATAATATTTCAAGACAAAGAATAATTTCTCTATTGTGATTTATTCAATTATTTACGCATTTGTAAAATCTGAGATATGAATGTCGACAGGTCAGCAACAAGGTGTTTTAAAGCTATACGTTATGCTTTTCTTCCAAACAAGTAAGCAAAGGAGAATATGTGCGTTAAGTTTATAGTGTTATCTACACAAAGTAACTTAAGACGGACTCTATGCTCAATAAGCTTTAATAAATGTATTAGTTCAACTTCATGTTTGAATGAATATACATATTGGGAAATCATTTGTTTTAGTTTTCTTTTTAGATGTTTATTTAATAGTAATGATATTTCTGTAGTCAGATAGGTTCCAGTATAAAATATTGTCGATAGGTAATTTTGGACATTATCTTATTGAACAATGATCTGTTTATGTAAACTTTGGTCCAAAACGAACTTGGATTTGTAGAGAATGAAAGAAATGATAAGAGAATACAACCAGAAACAAAAAATAAACAAAAAAGAGAAAAAAAGACGGACGGACGGAATCAAGGGGAAAAAATGCTACTGAAAAAATAATAGAAAGAAATGCGAAAATGCAAGGAAAAACATAAAAAAACATAAATGAATAATTTCAAGCTAGAAATAGTTTTAATGTTAGCGTTCATTTACTTTGCATATGTAATTTTGAAATTTTTTACTACATTCGGATAATCGAAGATAAAATATGCATTATAGATAATAATTTGAATAACCCGTCACAAACGCATGTATTTAATTTAATTTAAATATGAGTCTGAACTTATCCTTCTGAATATCACCAATCATGAGAACCAACGCCTTTTCATGAAGGAATTTGTTTACATTTATACAGCCAGAAGATACACAATTATAATATTATATCACAGTATAAATACTCAATCAACAATATTATAACAAAATAATCCTATACAGAAAGCACAGACAGGATTACCAGCTTATGGATGATTGCATACTCCTACAGTAAAAGACATACAATAAAATATTCATTTCATGTTGGCGATGACTTTTGTAAAAACAAGCAAGATTTTGGATAAGCATATTGAGTATATACAGCTTAATGATTGGTTAATATGGTAATATTACTTGCAAAAAATTACTAAATTATCAATATATACGAGGAAACCCATTTCCTGCTTTCAGAAACCCACATTTTAAATATACACACGTATATCCATTATACATTGATAATATATATATATATATATATATATATATATATAATGGCAAAAAACTTTCTTCCTTGATTTTCATGATAATTTTCGTGCTTACAAAAGATAATTAGCTACCAAAAGTTATTGATGACGTTGTCTTTATATTTGAAGTATAAAACAATCAATGAATATATTATTCAGTGATTCATTCGTCACGATAAAACTAAAGATAAAACATAGTTTTACTTCAAATAAAAGTACTAAGACATCATTATATTTATATTCAAATAAAACTCCCAACATTACATATGCCGTATGTAAAAACCTCACTTCTTCAGCGGCGAAATTCATTTACCGTATGCTCAAAAAGAAATTCATATCCGGAAGATTACATGAAATAAGAAAAAAAAAAAGAATAATGGGAGTGGGTGTTAAAAGAGAGAGTAAATTTTGTTAGAAGTTTGTCGTCTAGACATTGATACAGAGGGTAATTTTAGTGCAAACAATTTGTTACTTTAACTGACCAGGTTTATGCCGACTTCGAAGTCTCGCGAGGACGCCAGTATGATCCCCTACATCACCGAAAACCAGCCGAGATTATTGAGGGCATCATAACGTTTTTTTATTTCATCTTTGATTTTGCGACCGAGTTAAAATTATTCTTAACTTTTCTCTCCGCCCATGTACCTGTCATTGCACCTGCTTTCTCAGCTTTCTATTGTTCCTTTCTAACTAGCTTGTACTCCTCACTCTTTTCTAATTAATCTCTTTACATTTATGTAACCCCCTGCACATCAGTGGCGTTTCTGCCTTGCTCGGGGTGAAATGATTAAAAAAAAAAAAAAAAAAAATTATCAGCAACTTGTCACTGATATTATTGTATACTAAATCAATTGTATCATATCGCTGATTTTTATCACAAAATGGTAATTTTCTTGCCCTTATAAATTCATGTCTCCCTATATCCCACTGCTTGCTTCACTCAACGTTGAGATGTGATAAAAAAGAAAACTTCGATGTAAAAAACAAGTACGTTGTATTATTATTATTATTTGTTAGTCGTATATTAAACTAAGATTAACGTATATTATAAAATATTTATACATTCTTTTTTATTGATATGTAACTTAACAGTAACCAGCTGTAGCGAACTTGCACTCGATATGTTATGTTCATGTAAATGTTATGCAAGCCAAAATATTCATCATACAGTGTTGAGAATTAGCATATTCAAGCACTAATGGACTCTACGATATCGACATGGTAAAAATATCGATAATGCATTCATCATGGAAGGAGAAACTCACATGACTTTTCAAACTGCAAAAAAAAAAAAAGAAAAAAACGAAAAATCTGAAAGTATGCAAAGGTACTCGGATAGCAAAATATAGGCGCATGCATATTGATCAATCATCCGCCACCTCGTCTTCCATCATCCCTACCGCTGTCGTTCGATTACTTGCCGGATGGATGTAGATTAGCGAAACTAAATTTGGTTCAACGAACGAAAATTCTCGATTTCTGCTAGCACCGATAACTCCTTCTAAAATTGGTACTGGTAATGGACGAGTGATTCCTGCAGTGAAGTTGGGAAATCATCAAAGCTGATCCATTATTTATGTATGTTGGCGCCATGACTGCCGCATTGTGTCTGGGAAGCGAAAGGACCAGCAGTTTAACATACGGTGAAAAACAACATGAAAAGTGCGGAACTGTGAGGAAAGGGCACTCCGCCAACATTTATTTTAATTGTAGTAGAAGTTATCACTGTTATTGCTTTGGGGATACTTAACGTAAAGCCCGATCAATGTTTATCATGTGATAAACTTTAACTAAGAGAAGAAAACAGAATAAATATGCAGAAGACTGACTGGGCAGAAGATTATCCCGCAGTAGCTTGCCATTAATTTTTGCGGTAGACTGGTTGCCAGCCAAAGCTATAGAACCCAATCTGTCCTGTTATTCAATCTATAACTGGAGGGAAGATACGAATTAATATCTTTCCCAAAGGTATTTGCGCGTAAGTGAATGCAAGGAATTCAACTGAACTTCGAACTCGGCTCCCCGACTTCTCGTTCCGAGCCGCTATCCACTGTACCACAACGCACACGTACTGACCAATATACTATAGGTAATCTTTCTACATCTCGACCCATAAACGGCATAGTTAAGGTAAAGTAAGAAAAATACTCTTTGATGAATTCATTAAAAATTAACATTTTATTTTTCTCATATGTATTCGTAAAAAGATTAAGCTACTTTATAAAAATTCAAATTGTTCAATATTCCACTTTTGACAGAGAACTACTAGCTGCCTATCTAGCAGTACTTCATTTCAAACATTTAATAGAAGGCAGAAATGTAATGTTACTGACGGATCACAAACCACTTTGCGGTGCTTTTAAAAGCTAATCTTCCTTAAAATCAGATAGACAACAGCGTCACCTCTGTTTTATCAGTGAATATGTGAATGACATTTCACATATCAGAGGATCACAAAATATAGTAGATGATTGTTTATCACGACCTGTCAATGCGATCACTATTGATGTATGTGACTTACAAGAAATAATGAAACATCAAGCTACTGACAATGAAATTCAGACATTCAAACATCAACTGAAACCATACACAATAAATAAAAATGAAACCATATTATGTGACACGACATTACCTTTTCCACGACCTTGTGTGACAGAGAAGCTCAGAAAATCGGTATTTAACAGTCTGAATAGGCTATCACATTCGGGTATAATATCTTCAAGAAAAATAATAAAATCCAGATACTATTGGGCGAAGATCGACAAGTCAATAAAAATCTGGTGCACAGAATGCCACCATTGCCAACAAACAAACATAATAAAACACACAAAGAGTAAAGTAGATCCATTTGAATTACCTTCCAGTCGTTTTGAAACAGTGCATGTAGATATTGTCGGTCCCTTACCACCAGTAAATCACCAAACTGACTTATTTTTCACCATGCCGATATTTATTAACATGCATCGATAGAAATACGAGGTGGATAGAAGCATGCCCAATAACAGAATTTACGGAGAAATCAATATCAATGGCTTTTGTCGATCTGTGGATCTCCCGATTCGGTGTTCCTCTTCATGCCGTTACACACAGAGGAAGCCAATTTGAATCCGAATTATTCGCAGAACTATCAAAAATAATAGGTTTCCATAGATTACGAACAACGGCGTACTATCCGCAAACGAATGGATTAGTTGAGCGAGTACACAGAACTCTAGAAACGAATATTATAGCCAGGAAAGAATCGTGGTTATCAGCTCTACCTATCGTCCTTCTGAGAATGAGGATAACATCTAACGAATCAAACTATTCTTCATTTACTGAAGTAACAGTCATGCACAAGTTCCCCATTTATTAATCGACACTACCAAGAGCGAGAATAGTGAAATAACAAACTCGCACGTTAAAATTCTAGCCGACGAAATGTAAAGATTTAACATAGACAAATTATCCACGGACACCTGCATTCAATACCTAATTCCTACATGCCGACGAAATGCAAAAATTTAAGACACAGGTCCATTCCAGGTATTAAGTCGTCATGAAAAATATTTTACTATAAAAAGATCAGATGAAGTACATAGTAATGTTTCAATAGATAGACTAAAACTTGTATATATTTCTGAAAATATAAAATCAAAAGATTCCATCGAATCAAGACCGGATTTGGATATCTCCTTATCATGTCCCGAGGAAACTAATGATAACAAACCAGAAACTAGAACGAAGGAAGGAAATACATATTTTCCGGAAGGAAATACATATTTTTATTACTAACAAAACCAAAAACAAAAACAAAATCAACAACAACAACAACAACAACAACAACAACTTTGTTTACTGGGGCGAAAGTAATATGTGGTGATAACGTGCAAGCAAGGTGCCGGATGTTTGCCATCAGAGGTCCAGATAGCAAATGACCAAAACTGGTCTTTGAGCACCTAGGCTCGACGCATAATTTCCGGTGGAAAAGCAAAAAATAAAAAGAATCTAAAAAAAGCAATTTCCTCCAATCAAAAGGCCCCGCGCCATATCCAACGAATCCTTTCAGTGCACTCATTCGGAGCCCCTTGGGGACAGTTAAAAGAACGACGAATTCGACTTTTCACCAGAAAGCTTTGAAGTATACCGACAGTCAATGTCGCTATGTCTTCCTCATCAACTCCTTTGCGCCACCAATCCTTAATTGCTGTCAGTGTTTCATTCACCAAAGAAGATATTGAATTACATCTACCAACCCATTGATCTCCTCTTTCATCTTTTGGGACCAGTACGGCAAAAAATTAAGTATTCACAAAAGAGACTCTTTAATTCCTTTTATAAAATTATTTCTTTCCTTTCTTTCAAAATGAACATTTTAAGAACAGACTTTGTGCGTGTAAAATCAAGAGACATTATATTTGTTATTTTTGTGCCTTTATGTATAAAAGTATTTCAGCTAAACCCTTCTCTTTTATATTTTGTTATGTTTTATGGTGACCGTAATTGATTACTCACAGAACTTTATTTCTTTCTCTTTGAGGTCTAAGTTGTCACTGTCCATAAGTGACTGCTAATACTATTCCTTCTGATACTGAACGACAATTACCCAAGCTCATACCAGTACTCCCACCATATGCTCTCGTCAACAAGATTCACAAAGTGCTTACTCTTCTTACTCGTCATTATCAAAGACGTTACAGAAGGGATTTATAAAGTTGTGAAAATAGAATAAATTAACCTAACGGTTTCAACCGATTTTGTTCTTTAAAATAAAACTGAGCTGAATGGAGGCGGCTCTCTCCAGATTTGGTGAAAGGAGGCTTCTATTTCGCTTCCGTGTCTTGTGGAAGGTGCTAATTTCAAGTAACATTCGGATTTCGGAAAGGTTTTAGGGTTTTGTCCTTCTGAAAAGCCTATCCCTTGTTAGTTCTGCACCAATTTTAGCTGCCTTTTAATTTTTAACGTACACTCACCGGTCGAATTATTTAGAAATCTTTTAATTCCTCATCCTCATGTAACTGCAAAGTTTTTCTTTTTAAAATTAAAATTATAGCAAAACGGAGGCAGGTCTCTCGGGCAAAATTTGCTAAAAGGTAGGTGTTTGTTGAGCGTCTATCCCACGTGAATGGTGCTGAATGAATATCTGATAGACATTAAGTTCGCGTAAGCCCAGTCTCTGTTAGTCTAAAAGTTTTACCTTTTATTTTTGATGTCGCTATATATAGCGACTGATCGGTTATTTTATTTGGTCCTCTTTCTTTGGACTTAATCCTCTATTAAAGGTGCAGGATTCATTAAATCAAAGTTGCCAACTCTTTGTCTTTTAAACCTATCTTCGATATACAGAACAACACCACCCCCGAGTTCACAGGGTTAAGCATTAGTTAGTTAGTTAAGTGCCATACGTGACACACGCTTGGGCGATCATGTCTCGAAAGAGACATGACTGACTGGGCAGAAGATTATCCCGCAGTAGGTTGCCATTGCTTTCTGCGGTAGACTGGTTGCCGACCAAGGCTAGAGAACCCAGTCTGTCCTGTTATTTAACCCATAACTGGAAGGAATAGACGGACTAATACCTTTCCCAAGGGTATTTGCGCGTAAGTGAATGCAATGAATTCGGCTGGAATTCTAACTCGGCTCCCCAATTTCTCGTTCCGAGCCGATATCCAATGCACCACAACGCACATCAATCAAAATGAATTAATAATTTGTTATAATTCAAAGAAAACTTTGCCTAGTTTCAGTTGTGGCGATTATTTCTACTTTTCTTCTTTTCCAAGCAGATACTGAAGAATGTTAGTAATGTAGTGTGTGTTATAAATTAACATTGCCCTATAACTGACAATTCTATGGCGGTAGTGGGACATAGAGTCGTTTTGATAGCTTGTATTTTACATTCCACTGGATGAATGTCTTTAACCTTGTAACCTAAGTAAATCACATCAGTTTTCAAATTTGAGATGCACTGCATATCTTTGTAACCTACTTAATACTAGTCCTAAAATTTATAATTGTGCTTTCCTGGTTGGCCTATTCAATTCAGACAAAAGCATTCAGAATGCATTGTAAAATATTTTCAATTGTCCTTTGGAAAGATTTTAAACCATAATATAAATGATTATACCCAAATAATCATTTATGGGTGTTGATATGTGCTCAGTTTAAGGAATTCCTTGTCCAGCAGTAATATGCTTGGATGAGATCTAATTTTGTGTAAGATTCACTTCCACTTAAACTTGCATAGAGATCTTAGTTTTATGCTTAGAGTAATTAATATCCAGTTTGGTCACAGGGTTAATAATTAACACATCACTAAATCCCGGGCCTAACTCATAAAACAACAACTTTTAAGCAAAATTAGATTTTATTCATCAAATATTCATCATTTTATTCATTCGTCTCTTTCTAGGGTGATACACTTCTTCCAACGCATCTCTAATAATGCGATGCCTTTTTTGTAGAACGATTTGTCTTTGACCTCAAAATAAGCCTCGGTTTCTGATATCACTTCTTTATTAGAGCCAAATCTCTTTCCCTGGATCATTTTTTGAGGTCTGTAAACAGCTAGTAGTCGCTGGGGGCCAGATTTGGAGAATTGGGTAGATGCGGAAGCAATTCAAAGTGCAATTCATGTCGTTTTGCCATCGCTGCAATCGTTGTGACACGGTACGTTGTCTTAGTAAAAGATCGCTTTTTTCCTTTTCAGTTGTGGTCGTTTTTTGGCAATTTCTTTCTTCAAACGCACCGATAATGCTATATAATGTTCGCTATTAATAGTTCTTTTTTTCTCAAAGTAATCGATGAACAAAATACCATGCGCATCCCAAAATACCGAGGTTAAAACTTAGCCTGCTAATGTTTGTGTCTTTGCTTGCTTTGAACGGTTTTCACCTGCTGCTGTCTACTCAGCTGACTGCCTATTTTTACTCCGGAGTGAAGTGGTGGATCCAGGTTTCATTCATTGTCACATATTTTCGCAAAAACTCCTTCTTGTTGCGTTGAAACAGGTGAAAACAACGCTAACCGTTTTTTCCGAATAACACTTATCAAGTGAACAGTATTTTTTTCATCAGAAAGCAATGCTTTATCAACGCACGAAATTAAGATTTTCTATTGTCTTGAAAATTTGCAACAGTAGCTTCACTTTAATTCGATTGGGAACAAATTTTATCACGTATCATTTGAAGGTTAGTACTTCTTAAAAATCGTATGGATAATTTATTAGTGGCGCCATCTATATGTCTGGCTCGGGACATTCTGAGTGATATGTTACCTATTATGTCCACAATTCATGGCAATTTTATCCGGACTGAATCAAAAATCACCAATCCGTCTACTATATCTCTAAATCTCTCCGGAAAGGTCCCCTCAAAAACATGACCAACTAGCCAAAATCCACATTTTACACACAAAAAACTAAATTAGAGCTTCTAGAGAGAATGGATAATACGCCAACAAAAATCTTTAAAGAAAAATCAAAACACTAAAAAAAAGTATAAAACTCAAATAAAAAAATGTAATATCGAATAATCCAATAGACCAGTCGTGGGCTAAAGCCAAATTACAATTAATTGCTCATGCTAATAACAGCATAAACTCTTTTGTTATTTATCCCAAAGTAACAGTTATTAAAAAAACAACAATTAATAAGAATTATCAACAATACAATCACATTCGCAAGTCGAGGCTCAGGACCTCTGGATGCGTAAACGTCTTAATAAAATATGATACAGCCTAGAGTAAAGCTGGCCTACAAACAGAATTGAGCCATTTCGATAGCATATGATCCCCCTCCACCGCATGACCAGATAGACTAAAACAAGCTGAATGATCTGACAAAGCAATTATCCAAACTCTTCATTCTCCCATGGGATTTTAATAGCCACAATACCGTCTGACGATACGAAAACGTAAACATAAAGGAGAACTTGCAGAAAAATATTATGGATAATGATCTATGCCTACTCAACCATAAAATATCAACACACATCAATTCATCCACGAGAAGCCTGTCAGGAATTGATTTAGACGTGTGTGCCCCAGGAAATTGGCTAGACTTTAACTGGAGTGTGTACGATGATACATGCTGTAATGAACATTTCCTCATCAACAAGAGGAACAGTGAATTGCTCGATGATCTAGATGGAGACAAATCCGATAGTAAAAATTTTGAAAAATAAAAATTAACTCAACATAAAAACGACAGAAAAAAATTTCATGGAAATCCTAATAGTCAATCAAAATAAGGCATCCCTCAAAACCTAACACCAAGCAGAACCAACAACTGGTAACTTGATCAACTATAAACTACATGGAGCAAAGACCCTTAATAGAACTGTTGGTAACAATATGTCAGCAAACAAAATTCTTACACAAAACCAAAAACAGTTTGGTAAATTATTAGTGCAGTATCGTGTGCAAATGAAGAGACCAGTATATAAAGAATACTTCGAGAAGTAGAACAGAAAATAGCCTGTCGCATAGAGGATACACAGAGCTGTATTACGATTACTACTACTCACATTGATATGACAATGGATAGGATCCATGATTTCACTGGACGACCCAGAACATGTAGAAACATGGAGAGAACTTTTGTGTCATTTGCAAGTATAAATAAATTAAAAGACCTAAATAACGATGGAAGAGAAAACGAGATAACTCATTTATTTCTACAGTGCTACAGTGGAATGCGAAACTATGAAGAAAATTTCGATAATGTGTTATCCGAGTGAGTTAGGAAAATTGACGTTTGAGTAAATCGTGAAAATCGTTAAAAAGAACATGAGACAAAAAAATAAATAAATAAAAGGTTGGTAATAGCGGAAAGAACCAACTTTTTGATGTATTAAAAGTATACTACTCAATTCCATGGAAGAAGGAAATGCAGTAGAATTATTGAAAGACTATAAAGCAAGCATTCGACTAAAGGAGAACTGTCACCCAAAGTGAGATAGAGTCAAGATAGAGTCTATATAGAGTCAAGAAAAGTTTTGGTAGTAGCAAAATTAAACAAAATGATACAAGGCATACTAGAAAGAGTAACTCAAGTTGATAGTAATTGGAAGTCACTGATAGTAGCGATAAAAATGTTGATGAATATTTAAGAATATGTGGTGATTATAAGATAAGGGTGAATCACCAGATATGTTCAGACTAGTTTTCGTTGCCAAATATCGAAACCACAAGCCACGAGTTAGCAAAAATAGAGTACTTGCAAAAATTGATCTTAAATCAGCATATCAAATAGAAACTGATGAGAATTTCAAGGAAATAACCACAATAAACACCCTTATAGGCTTATTAAGATGGATATGTCTATTGTTAGGGATAAATACTTCAAGCCATATTTTTAAAAAATCAGTTGAAAAAAGGCCAGAGCGTACAACGGCCGAAACGTCGTACAAATGGCAACAAAGATGAGGACAATAGTCCGAATAATGTAAATACTGTGAAAGAGTCTTATTCAGAAAAATAAAAAGTATCATAATATATCGACGATATAGGTGTAGGTGCGAGAACTAAAGAATGGTTAACATATAAAACAGGGCATATTTTGGTGACATTATAAAACGCAGGCATGACCATAAACAGTGAGAAATATAATTTTGACTGTAAGACGATATCATATTTAGAATATCAAATATCAAAAGAAGTCATATCACTTGATGATAGATTAACAAAGAAAATAACAGAAATAGCTGCTCCAGCAAATAAAATGAATTAGAATCCTTTTGGGGGCTTTAAATTTTTACAGGAAATATATACAAGATACAGCGACATAACAGAACCATTTGTAATATTACGAGAAAGAAAAGAATTTGAGTGGACACAGAAGCAAACCCTCGCTTTTGAAATACTAAAGAATATTCTGAGGAGGAAACCAATAATAAGAGTTTGATCCCCAAAAAGAAATAATATTAACGGCAGGCGCAAGTGATTGCTGCTGTTCAGTCACAAGAAGTACACTCAGTCATGTACATATCAAGAAGGTTAACGTCAGAAGAAACTGCACGAATCCTGAAAAAGAAGCGCTAGAAGGAAAAGAAGGGACATGATGACGTATGGAGCATGGAGAGAGCACGAAAATTGATAGAAAAAATTCTTATTAAAATCGAACCACATACCATTAGTATTCATAATTAACGCGAGAAAAGAATTGCCAAAAGTCACATCATTAACGATTTTAAGATGGCAATATTCGATTTTGACATAGTGTACGGAAAAGAGAACACTATGTAGACGCTTTATCATGATTGAAGTTCAAGAATGAAACAAAAAAGACATGAAAATACGGAAGATAAAATAATACACTGGGTCGAAAGATGTTCTTCCTCGAAATAGACTCAAAATAGAAACAAAGCAAGACCTACTATTAAGAATAGTAGAGAGACTAAAAAATAATATATGGAGTAATTGTTCATTGGCAAAACGACACATTAAGGAAACAAAGCACAAACTAACCATAAGAAATGGCATTATATGCATTGGTGAAGTCATAGTAGCTCCACAAATAATAAGGGACATATTAAAAGAACTATATGATGTACATTGTGGCATAACAGCAATGCAACGAAAACTAAAGTTGCAAGCGTGGTGGCAAGGATATTCAAAATATGTTGAGGAACGGGTTAAGAGATGCCCAAAATGTGCAGAAATAGAGAATTTCAAGCAAACAAAAATTCTCTCATAGCCCAAGGAAGCAGAACCATGGGTTATGGATCATCCACATATCAGGGATAGAAGATTATTCTTAGTATTAGTGAACTCATATTCAGAAGGGCCAGAAGTTGTCAGAGTAAAAGACAGAAAAGCCACTACAATAAAACAAATAATAACCATATTCTCAAGGAATGGTGCAGACACTAGTCACCCACAACGCATCCGAATTTTGTAAGGAAAATTTATGTACCTGGTTAAAACAATTTGGATACATCCCTTACGAGACATCCGTCTGTGACCCATAGTCTAATGGCATTACGGAAAGAATGGTAAAATTGGACTGTAAGGATTCCCACCACTTACGGAAAACATAGAAGCATATATACCAAAAATGCTTCTCACATACAGATCAGTTCAGAAGCAGAAACAAGCTAGAGGATGTGGAGATTTAAAATCAGGATCAAGGGCAATATATACAGGCCCAAGCAGATTAGTTTAGAAGAAGAAATGAACTTGATTATTTGCGGATGAAAGAGCAGGAAAAAAAGTGCAACATATACTGGTACATGCAGGTTAGTTCAGTAGCAGGAATTAGTTGGAGGATGTGGAGGTGTAAGATCAGAAACAAGGGTAACATATGCATGCACATGCAGATCAGTTCAGAAACAGAAGCAAAATGGAGGATTTTGAGATGTAATATCAGAAACACGGGCAACATATACTGGCACATGCTGATCAGTTTAAAAGCAGAAACGACCTGGAGAATGTGGCGATAGAAGATAAGGAAAAAGGGCAACATACACTGGTATATGCAGATCTGTTCAGAAGCAGAAAAAATGGAGGATGTGAATATGGAAGATCCGGACAAAGAGCAGCATATACTGGCACATGCAGATCAGTTCGGAAGCCGAAATGAGCTTGATTATGTGCGAATGAAAGATCAGAAAAATAGGCAACATATTATGGCACATGCAAATCAGTTCAGAAGCAGAGATTAGCTGGATTATGTGGAGATGGAAGACCAGGAACAAGGGTAACAGATATAGGCAAATGGAAATCAGTTCACAAGCAGAAACAAGCTGGAGGTTCTTGAAAAGTAAGATCAGGGTTAAGGGCAACATATAGAGGCACATGCAGTTCAGTTCAAAAGTAGAAAAGTAGAAAAGTGTAGATGGAAGATCAGGGTCAAAGGCTAGATATACAGGCGCATGAAGATAAGTTCAGAAGCAGAAAAGAACTCGAGAATATCTAGATTGAAAATCAGGAACAAGGACATCATATACTGGCACATTCAGGTCAGTTCAGAAGCAGAAAAGAACTTGATTATGTGCGGATGAAAGATATTCTGGAACATATAGATCAGGTTAGAAGCAAACATGAACTGGATTATGTGTATATGGAATGTCAGGAAAAAAGGCTCCATATACTGGCACGTACTGATGAGTTCAGAAGAAGAAATGAGCTGGAGGATGTGGCGATGGATGACCAGTAACAAGGGCATCATATACTGGAACATGAAGAACAGTTCAGAAAAAGAAACGAGCAGGAGGATGTGGAGACGGAAGATCAGGAGCAAGGATAATATATACAGGCCCATGCAGAGTAGTTAAGAAGCAGAAAAGGACTGGAGAGTGTTGAGATATAAGATCAGGAAAAAAAGGAACATATACTGGTACATGCAGATCTATTCAAAAACAGAAACAAGTTGGAGGATGTGCAGATGGAAGATCAGGCGCAAAGGCTGCACATACTGGAACATGCAGATCGGTTCAGACGCAGAAAATGAAGACGCAGATGGTTCAAAATTAAATAGTTCAGAATTAGTAATATGCAGATCAGTTCAGTAATAGAAACCAGCTGCTGGATATGGCAATGGAATGTCATGAACAAGGGAAAATATACTGGCACATACAGATCAGTTCAGAAGCAGAAACAAGCTGAGGGATGTGTAGATGGAAGATCAGGAACAAGGACAACTTATACTGGCGCTTGCAGAGCAATTCAGAAGCAGAAACTATTTGGAGGATGTGTTGATTAAGGATCAGGAACAAGATCAGCATATACTGGCACATGCGGATGAGTTCAGTAACAGAAACCAGCTGCTTGATGTGGTGATGGAAAATCAGGAACAGCGGAATCATATACTGGAATATGCAAATCAATTCAGTAACAGAAACCAGCTGCTTGATGTGGTGATGGAAAATCAGGAACAGCGGAATCATATACTGGAATATGCAGATCAATTCAGTAACAGAAACCAGCTGGTGAACATGGCGATGGAAGGTCAGAAACAAGGGAACATATAATGGCGCATGCAGATCAGTTCAGAAGCAGAAACAAGCTGGCGGTTGTGAAGAAGTAAGATCAGGTTCAGGTGTAATATATGCAAGCCCATGCAGATTAGTTAAGAAGCAGAAATGAGCTGAAGGATGTGAAAGTGCAAGATCAAGAACAAGGACAACATATAGAGTCACATGCAGATCAGTTCAAAATCAGAAACGAGCTGGAGAATATGTAGATGGAAGATCAGGGAGAAAGGCTACATATACTGTCACATGCAGATCAGTTCAGAAGAAGAAATGACCTGGAGGTTGTGAAGCTGGAAAATCAGGAACAAGGGCAACATATACTGTTATATGCAGATAGTTCAGAAGAAAGCATGACCGGGAGGTTGTGAAGATGGAAGATTAGGAACAAGGGCAACATATACAGGCACATGCAAATCAGTTCAGAAGAAGAATCCAGCTGGTGGATGTGGCAATGGAATTTCAAAAACAACGGCATCACATACTAGCATATGCAGATCAGTTCAGTAACAGAAACTAGCTGGTGGACGTGGCGATAGATCAGAAACAAGAGCAAGCATATACTTGTACATGCAGATCAATTCAGTAACTTAAACTAAATGGTGCGTGTGGTGATGGAAAATCATAAACAAGGGCAATATACAATGGCACGTGCAGATCAATTTAGAAGCAAAACAAGCTAGAGGACGTGTAGATGGAGGATTATGAATGAGGGCTGCATACACTGGCACATGCAGATTAGTTCACTAACGGAAACAAGGTGGTAGATGTGGCGATGGAAGATTAGGAACAAGGGCAATATATACTGCTACATGCAGATCAATTGACGAACAGGAACAAGGTGGTAGATGTGACGATGGAATATCAGGAACAAGGACAACATATCCTGGCACATGCAGATCAGTTCACTAACGGGAACAAGCTGTTGGATGTGGTAATGGAAGATCAGGAACAAGGGCAACATAAACTGGCATATGCAGATCAGTTCAGTATCAGAAACCAGCTGGTGATCGTAGTGATGGAAGCTTGGGGACAAAGACAACATATACTGGTGCATGCAGATCAGTTTTAAGGCAAAATCTAGCTGGAGGATGTGTAGATGGAAGATCAGGAACAAGGACAACTTATACTGGCGCTTGCAGAGCAATTCAGAAGCAGAAACTATTTGGAGGATGTGTTGATTAAGGATCAGGAACACGATCAGCATATACTGGTACATGCGGATGAGTTCAGTAACAGAAACCAGCTGCTTGATGTGGTGATGGAAAATCAGGAACAGCGGAATCATATACTGGAATATGCAGATCAATTCAGTAACAGAAACCAGCTGGTGAACATGGCGATGGAAGGTCAGAAACAAGGGAACATATAATGGCGCATGCAGATCAGTTCAGAAGCAGAAACAAGCTGGCGGTTGTGAAGAAGTAAGATCAGGTTCAGGTGTAATATATGCAAGCCCATGCAGATTAGTTAAGAAGCAGAAATGAGCTGAAGGATGTGAAAGTGCAAGATCAAGAACAAGGACAACATATAGAGTCACATGCAGATCAGTTCAAAATCAGAAACGAGCTGGAGAATATGTAGATGGAAGATCAGGGAGAAAGGCTACATATACTGTCACATGCAGATCAGTTCAGAAGAAGAAATGACCTGGAGGTTGTGAAGCTGGAAAATCAGGAACAAGGGCAACATATACTGTTATATGCAGATAGTTCAGAAGAAAGCATGACCGGGAGGTTGTGAAGATGGAAGATTAGGAACAAGGGCAACATATACAGGCACATGCAAATCAGTTCAGAAGAAGAAATGACCGGGAGGTTGTGAAGATGGAAGATTAGGAACAAGGGCAACATATACAGGCACATGCAAATCAGTTCAGAAGCAGAACCTAGTTCGTTTATGTGTGTATGGAATGTCAGGAACAAGGGCAATGTATATTGGTACGTACTGAGCAGTTCAGAAGAAGAAATGAGCTGGAGAATGTGAAGATAAAAGATCAGGAGCAAGGGCGACATTTACAGGCACATGCAGATCAGTTCAAAAGCTGGAACAAGTTGGAGGATATGTAGATGAAATGTCAGGAACAAAAATAACATATACTGGCACATGCACATCTGTTCAGGAGCAGAAACATGCTGGAGGATATGTAGATGGAAGTTCAGAAATAAAGGTAAATTATACTAGCACATGCAGATAGACCAGTTCATTAGCAGAAATCAGCTGTTGAATGTGGCGATGGAAGATCAGTATCAAGGGCAAAATATACTGGCATATGCAGATCAGTTCAGTAATAGAAACCAGCTGCTGGATGTGGCAATGATGGTCATGAACAAGGGAAAATATACTGGCACGCGCAGATCAGTTCAGAAGCAGAAACTAGTTGGAGGATGTGTTGATTGAGGATCAAGAACATGAGCAACATATACTAACACATGCAGATCAGTTCAGTAACAGAAACCAGCTGCTGGAAATGGCGATATAATGTCCATACCAAGGGTATCATATACTGGCATATGCGAATCAGATCAGAAGCAAAAACAAGCTGGAGGACGTCTAGATTGAGGATCAGGAATGCGAGTAAAATATACTGGCACATGCAGATCAGTTTAGAAACAAAAACCAGCTGGAGTATATGTAGATGAAAGATCAGAAACAGGGGCAACATATACTGGCACCTACATATCAGTTCAGTAGAAGAAACAAGCTGCTGGATGTGGTGATAGAAGATCAGGAACAAGGACAATATATACTGGCGCATACAGATCAGTTAAGAAGCAGAAACGTGCTTGAGGATGTGTAGATGGAATATCTGGAGCAAGGGCAACATATATTAATACATGCAGTTCATTTCAGAAGCACAAACGATCTGGAGGATGTGTAGATGAAAGATCAAGAAAGGGCAACATATACTGGCACATGCAGATAGATCAGTTCAGTAGAAGAATCCAGCTGGTGGATGTGGCAATGGAATTTCAAAAACAACGGCATCACATACTAGCATATGCAGATCAGTTCAGTAACAGAAACTAGCTGGTGGACGTGGCGATAGATCAGAAACAAGAGCAAGCATATACTTGTACATGCAGATCAATTCAGTAACTTAAACTAAATGGTGCGTGTGGTGATGGAAAATCATAAACAAGGGCAATATACAATGGCACGTGCAGATCAATTTAGAAGCAAAACAAGCTAGAGGACGTGTAGATGGAGGATTATGAATGAGGGCTGCATACACTGGCACATGCAGATTAGTTCACTAACGGAAACAAGGTGGTAGATGTGGCGATGGAAGATTAGGAACAAGGGCAATATATACTGCTACATGCAGATCAATTGACGAACAGGAACAAGGTGGTAGATGTGACGATGGAATATCAGGAACAAGGACAACATATCCTGGCACATGCAGATCAGTTCACTAACGGGAACAAGCTGTTGGATGTGGTAATGGAAGATCAGGAACAAGGGCAACATAAACTGGCATATGCATATCTGTCCAGAAGCAGAAACATGCTGTTGGATGTGGTGATGGAAGATCAGTAACAAGAGCAATATATACTGGCATATGCAGATCAGTTCAGTATCAGAAACCAGCTGGTGGTCGTAGTGATGGAAGCTTGGGGACAAAGGCAACATATACTGGTGCATGCAGATCAGTTTTAAGGCAAAATCTAGCTGGAGGATGTGTAGATGGAAGATCAGGAACAAGGCAAACATATACTGGCGCATGCGATCAGTTCAGAAGCAGAAACTAGCTGGAAGATGCGTTGATTGAAGTTCAGGAACGAGGGCAACATATACTGGTACATGCAGATCAGTTCAGTAACAGAAAACCGCTGGTAGATGTAGCGATGTAATGTCAGTACCAACATATACTGGAATATGCAGATCAGCTCAGTAACAGAAACCAGCTGGTGGACGTGGCGATGGAAGGTCAAAAAGGGAACATATACTGGCACATGCAGATCAATTCAGAAGCCGAACAAGCGGGTAGATATGGCCCTAGAATATCAGCAACAATGGCAACATCTACTGGCACATGCAGATCAGTTCAGAAACAGAAACTAGCTGGAGTATATGTAGATGAAAGGGAAACATATACTGGCGCCTATCAGTTCATATGCGAAACATAATTAGAAAAGTTGTTATACAAATATAAACATATATCAGTAAAATGCCTACCTAGCACTTGACTAATTTTTTTAATCATTTCACCCCGGGCAAGGCATAAATGCCACTCATGTGCTGGGTGCTACATAACGGAAAGAAAATTAATTAGAGGAGAGAGAAGAGGATTACAAACCAATTAGAAAGAAGCAATAGAAAGATGAAAATGCAGGTGTGATGACAGTTGCAAGAATGTCTCTGAATCCTTATCGGTTATAACAGCAATAAATTTTTCTTAAAAGATTGATAATGCACCGTTAGTGAAATTGCTCTAATGACTGTTTTCATTATCCAGCAGTAAAGAAATATTGTTATGTCACGTAGTAATTAGAGGAAATAACCAAGCAGATTAACCTGCAAAGTTTTCCAAAATGTAAACCCTGGATAATAGTTTCGGGGTCCGTATACAAATCTTTAAAATAAAATAAACAGTTTAATTCAGAAGGGCTGAACCGACTACACAAATAACAATCTTCGCACAAACTAACTCGTCCTGAATCAATGGAGACAAGTATCAAGAAAAGAAAGAAATGATGAGGTAAAGTTTGCTCGGCTAATCCCGTTTTTATACTTGCTGCAGAATGAAGTTCAACCAACATGTACAATATGCCAAATCGCATTCACGGTAAAATAAATTTAACTATACGTACTCACGTAGCACCTGTAAGACACAAATACTGCGAGGAAACCAACACGAGAAAATTATTTTAAAATACTGAAACCGTCAATATAATGTCTTTTCTTAAAGAAATAGATTTAAACCAAAACATCTACATTTGCTCTAGATTATGTACAAGATAGATAGATAGATAGATAGATAGATAGATAGATAGATAGATAGATAGAACATTCGTTTACCCTGAAAGTGTAAAATTATGTACAAAATATCTGTAGTTGAAGGAATAAATGCATTCAAAATATATTTAGTTGAAGCCATAAAATTGTGTTTAAAATTAGATTTCTACATTAAATAACCCATAGAGCTTGATATGCCACTAAACAAAACGAACCAAACCAAACCAAACCCACCTATGTAACAGAATGAAGCAGACTTTTGATGCATCTAACAAAATCTTAAAAATAAACATTAATCACTTCAACAAAATAATGATATAACCATTTTATATCTCATAATATGAAAATTTTATATGTTGCATACAGGCAACATATAAAATGGTTGTATGTTGTATTATATATATATATATATATATATATATATATATATTTTCTGCCTATATATATATATATATATAGGCAGAAAAGTTTCTTTTAGACATGTCATATTAAATAAATTGCAAATATTGTGTCTTTATTTTTAATAAAATCTATTGATACTCACGAATAATCTTTCGCGTATCATATTTGAAAGATGTAAGAAATGAGCTGTAACTTTGTAATTTTGACAGTTAATTTTATTATTCATTTCTCGATGTTCCCAAGTACTTTCAATCTTCTTCCGCGATCACGTTCATCTAGTTGCAATAAAAGAGTTTGATATATTTAGAGTCTTTTGTGGAAGTGCCATATTCTGTTTGATGTGTGTTGAGGTTTTTGAAATATCGTCTTATTTGTTCATCTACAATGTGGCTTGGGAAATCATTTTAATGAGAGTTTGCTTAATATTTTTTTAGTTCAGATTAAAATATTTTTTCGGAGGAGTTGATTTGTACTCGGTTAATTAAATTGTGTATAAATGCTATTTTGTAGTAGTTAGGGTATTCGCTCTTACAGTTGAAAGTGCAAGTGCTCAATAACTACAAACAGGATGACGAAATCCAAAAAAAATCTTATTCATACTAATAAATCTCCCGTGTATCCTAATAAAAATTAATATTAATAATATATTATAAAAAATGCAATACTACTAATTTAATTAACCGTAATATCTCCTCCCCACTAACTGATGTATTACATAAAACCAACATTATATGTCGACTCAAATGTCCCTTGGGAGAATGTACTGCCGACAAAAACAAACAAACAAATATATATGTTGGATTTAGAACAACTACATTAACTAAACGTATTACATTAGATATGTCTAACCATTCGTCCATTTCCAGACATCTACAACAAAATTCCTGTCTACATTCACAATATAAAAAATAATGACCAATAACATAACTATCCTACACTAAGAAAACAACAAAAGCAAATCTAAACAAACTTAAGATCATTTAAGAACTTAAGCCGTCAATCAACAGAATCAGCTATGAATACTATAGTAATGTTCTAAAATGTTTATAAAAATAACAGTTTTTCATGCTTTAACAGGTGTATGACCATAACATTACAACATAAAAAAATCCATTTTACATAATATTCATGTTCTAATGAACGCTAAGCAATTTGTCAACCGTTACATTTGAAGCAAGAAGAAAATTTACACAGTTTTGTGCTTATTTTGTGTTACCACAACTCACATTCTTGAAGATGATCTCGGAAGGAGATTGAAAGTACTTGGGAACATCGAGAAATGAATAATAAAAGCAACTATCGAAGTTACAGCTCAGTTCTTACATTTTCAATTATAATACGCGAAAGATTATACGTAAGGATGAATAGATTTTATTAAAAATAAGCAGATACAATGTTTGCAGTTTATTTAATCTGACATGGCTAAAAAACTGCTGTCTAAATAAACACACACACACACACACACACACACACACACACACACACACACACATATAAATATATATATATATATATATATTATAAAAGATTTCAGATTATTACAATGGGTAATACATATTTCACCGCGTCCTGATGTTATTATCGCGGCTCGTCAGACCCAAATGGTACAACAGTTGGTCCTCAAAATATCCATCCCCCCCCAAAAAAGTTTCTTTTCTTTTATTTAATTTTACATAGACGCTCACATGTCCATATTAGAATAGACATTTTTAACGGTTATTTACGAAAATTTTTCCCTCATTCGAAAAAAAAAACCCAAAAAAGAGGAAAGCAAGTATAAAGAAAAGATAGACGATTGATTAATGTAAAGAAGAGAAAAAAGGGGAAAAAGACAAACTTCCCAAAAATGTGTGTTGTAGTGCAGTGGATATCGACCTGGAACGAGAAATCAGAGAACCGAGTTCGAATTCTAGCTGAATTCCTTGCATTCACTTACGTGAATCCGTCTCTTCCCTCCAGCTATGTGTCAATTAACAGGATATATTAGGTTTTATAGTCTTGGTTGGCAACCAGTCTACCGCAGGAAGTAATGGCAACCTACTGCAGGAGAATCTTCTGCCCAATCAGTCATTTCTCTTTAGAAACATGATCGCCCTAGCGTATATCACGTATGGCACTTAACTTAAAATAGCGAAACGCACACACAAAAAAATTAGAATCTCTTTGTAAATCCTTCTGGAAAACACGACTACTGACAAAAGGTTTATATCTGTCTCATCACCAGTATACCGGATAGATGGCAAGATACACAAATATGTACACATATAATTTTTAAGATTCATACTACAAAAAATGCTGACAGTAATTTGCAAGCAGGGCGCCTGGACCAAATGGGAGTCCATCATCCACCGAAAAATGAAACGGGCAGAAATTTGGCATTATAACATGGGGTTGAAATTCTTAATCAATGCCGTGTACGACACTCTACCCAGCCCAGCTAATCTGAAATTATAGAATAAATCGGATTCGCATCACTGCCAACTGTGCGGACAGATAGGAACGTTAAAACACATCCTCAGCAGCTGCCCATCAGCATTAGCGGATGGTCGGTACAAATGGCGGCACGATGAGATATTAAGATAAATCACAGAAATAGTACGACTAGCAACCCAAAAAAATGTGCTAAACCCTCACCAAAGATCCATAGAGTTTATAAAAGCTGGTTCTAAACCTCTGAATAAAAAGCCCTCAAAAATATAATAGATTTGGGGCCTATACTGATGTTCCCAGAGCATATAGCCTTCACACAATTACGTCCAGACATAGTGTTCTTCTCCAATAATCAAAAAATTGTAATTTTGTGGGAATTGACCATTCCTTGGGAAGAACATGTAGAAGAGGCTAATGAAAGGAAGAAATTCAAATATGAGGAATTATTAGAAAACTGCTGATCAAATGGCTGGAAAGAAAGCTGTATGCCAATCGAAGTGGGAACCAGAGGCTTTGTAGCACGGTCACTCTGCAGAGCCTTAACAGATATTGGATTGGTGGGGTTAAAGAAACAAAAAGCCATTAAAACGATTACGGACACCGCTAAGCGAACTGCCAAATGGCTATGGATTAAGCAAAATAGTGCATGGCTCCATAAAAATTAGAAATAACCATTTTTGATGAAACACCTACTGAAGTTCGTATTTAATTATATTAAATGAAAAGGTTTTTCCGACTGCTTGAAAAACCCAACTTACCCGAACGCTATTGACTCTTCTTATGTGTTTCCTGCCAGTATTAAACACAAGTCGGCTAAGAAAATAAATGTGTCGTATAGCATAGAACAGAAGGAGGGTGCGTCGGAGTCTGATCAGCTCTGACGGGGTCAACTCAGCGAGAGTAGTATGATGTTGCAAGATCCGAAACTGCCCAGTGACCTGAGTAAAATACATCACTGACAACATCCTCCTGCGCTACAGAATGTGCGTATTTTTTAAGTAGAACTACAGGTTTTATAACCCTTCTCCACCCAAAATATATCTATTTGGTCATCTGCTCGAGGTTTTGGGAAGTGTGTCGTGCCAAAAAGCTGTCGGCACTCCCTCATATAACAACTTTCCAACTGCGCATTCGTATATAAATGAAAGCGCATACATGGTATCAAATTCTTCTATGACCAGAAATGGGCTGTCTCGACGCTTGATATCAAAATGTCAGTCCACCTGCGCCTGTGAACATAATAAAATGTTATTAGTACAAACAGAAACGGATCAAGTTTTTGTGGACGGATTCTAGTATATCAGTCTAGTAAACCATCAACTGTAGCTACTTTCAAATGAGACGATTGTATCAAGAAGAAAGAGTTGGATTCAACTAACAAATGTGAATTAGCACTGAACCATGAAAGGTACCATGTTGTTACATTACACATGATGTCTACGGGGGTGAAGTCTATGAATGGGCTTGGTTTGAATTATATTAAATTCAAAAACAATTTACGCGTCACATCTCACCCCAACAAACTCGCATATTGTTTTTCTCTCTTCATTCACTCAAGATGTATGAAAATAAGGAAGGTAGTTGAAATAGCATTTTGATAATCAGACTGTCGGAGTGCATAGATATAGACAAAAATACACACATTCCTCTACGCGAAAACACATATAAAATATGTGTTCTCCAACTACATGAAGTACTACCATAAACTGAAGTTTCTTGCTATTACATCTGAAGCAAAAAGGAGAATTAAGGCAACGGAATATTTAACAGTGTTACAGTTATATATATGTATACGTAAACGGCTGAAGACGCATACTAAAATTGCCCCAATAGCAAATCAATAGCGATAAATACTAAATTACACTTAGACACTAATAGATTGATTATGAAAGCTTTTCTAACTGATTAAGAGATAAATAAAATTCTGTTTTTTTTTGGGGGGGGGGAGTAACTTCTATGTAATCATCAGTTAAATAACTGATGATTACAAAAAATGGAAAAGCTGAGAGATTGAAAAGTAAGAGAATACGGTCTCCGCTCTAGTCAATAAGCATCCGACAATTTTACTCGGGCTCGATCTTTTGTCCAAGAAAATAGAATTTGACAAATGTGAACAATGGCCAAAAGAATGGCATAAAATACAGTCCGAAGTTGTTCTGAGGCTGTAGTTGAAGCTAATCGTGATTTTATTGAATAAATTTACTCTTGAAGATATTGTATGTCATTTTTTGTAAATATATCTGTTAAAATGAGATGTCAGTGTTATTTTCATTTTTTCGTAACTTAGACAATTCACCTATCGCACCTGCAAGCATACATAATGTATTTATGCATGTATGTACTTTGGGAGTTTAATGTTTTATTTATAAAAATTAGTAGGAAAAAGTCTACTGAATGTATTGTCCATTGCTAATCATTACTTTTCCTGATTTTTCTGGCAGCATTTGAATTCCACTTCGGAAAAATGACACATCTTTTGAGGCTAACTACGATTTTTTTTTTTTTTGCATCGTCATAATAATGAAAGTGGTGCTCAGCCAGGCCATATGCCATCGTTCGGAACAAATGATAATCGGACGCGGCAATGTTTGGTAAATACGGCGGGTGTGGTAGTACTTCCCATTTAAGCGTTTCCAGGTAGGTTTTAACCCGTTTTGCAACACGTTATAGAAATTATTACGGAGTCGCCAACTGGGTGCCCCGTGATTGAATGAATCATTCACGGGCTACCAATCAAGGGCTACCTTTTAAGATTGTCAACAAACTCCCCAAGTTTGAAAAATTTTTTCATCTTCAAACTTTTTCGGTACGCCAGAGCATTCTCTATCTTCAACATCAAAATAATTATTTTTTAAGAGTCTGTGCATGTTGTTTTCGACAGAGCATGGTTTCTGTAAGTCTCAACAAGAATTCTGTGCGCTTCAGCTGTAGATTTATTTTGAATAGTGTAGTGCAGTAAAATTTCCCGCAAATACACTTCCTTTGGCACGAAATCCGACAATCTTAACTCTGTGAAAAATAAAGTTGTTTACACTTCGGCGAAATGACATACACTGAATTTCAAAATTGCTTATAGTACTTCTTTATAGATGCGTTACCATCTGAAACTACACGCCCCCAGTTCTGGGAACGTCATCTGTCAGAAAACAGCGAGAACTTATTGAAGTTCTTAATAGATGCTCTGTTTATTTATTAAACACTCTGTGCACAGACACCCTCACCTTCCGGGTGCCCATGATTTTGATATAAGTAAACTACCTCCGGGTGCCCATAGATTTTAATATAAGTAAACTACCTGCCAACTGTTTGACCTCCTCTTCTGTTTCCAGCAGAATTTACTAGATGCTGATAGACCACTTGGCCAACATTTTTCAGGAAAAGACAACTGAAGTTCTTGGGACATGTGATGAGGAAGGAAGGCTTGAAGAATCTGATACTCACAGGTCAGATATGGGGAAAAAGAGAGAGAGGATAACGTATTTGAAGGGCCTGAGAAGGTGGATGGCAGAGCGGGGTGTGAATGAGGTAACAGGAGAAATCGCACTAAGAGCTACCAGGGATAGGGAAACGTGGAAGGCCATGATCGCCTACGTCCTGAAGGGACCTGGCACATAGAAGAAGAAGATTTAAACTCTTAAGATCTTTCCCCATCTTATGCCTGCTGACTCCAATCAATTTCTACTTTTTCACATAGGTGTCCAGCAATGAAATTGTTCTAGTTGCCACGGCATCTAAATCCTCATTAATCTTCACATATTGTTCGTATTTCGAACGTTGTTGTAGCCAGCATCTTTTTTCAGCGTATTCTCGACTCAAGTTGTTTTTTGGTGAGTGGATATTGTTCCACATGTCTTTCCGGTTGCTGGGGCGAATTGTTAGCCATCTTGGGTAGAGTGCTACTCTGACAAACACTGTGTGCGAATTATTGTAGAAAATGTTTATGTTTTTATTTTGAACTATTACATTTCATATGACACATGGCCAATCGGGGGTGCGGAAAGGTTGGTTGTCACTGACAATCCTACACCTAGTTAATCTGGTTTACGACCACTTCATTCATTACTATTTACTCATACACCAAAAGAACTCATTTCATCGCTTTTTATCCAGCACATATCATAATAACGCATATTCACAGTGATCTGCTAAAACACTCATGATGACATGAAACTATACACAACTGACAGTTCTTTTAATTTTAAATATAAAAATGTATAAAATTATGACATGAAATGAGGATGGTTGGGATGTACCCAATAACGAAAATAAAATATAAAACATTCAAAATAAAGTTAATTCTAAAGTTAAAGAGGTTAACATTGTAGTGGTTAGGGAAGCATCCTCTTAGGAATTTCTTTGTTCCACAAAGTAACTGACTCCAAGAAAATTAAGTATAGTTTTACTTAAGTCACCGATTACTGATAAATCTTTCTGGTTCATCAAGAAGAATCTATGATCAGACATACCATCAATGACTGCAGTACACTCAAATATTTATTGTTGTTGTATATTCTGGGTGTGCGTTATGGTGCAAATGATATCGGTTCGGAACGAGAAAACGGAGAGCCGAGTACAAATTCCAATTGAATTCATTGTATTCACTTACGCACAAATACCCTTGGGAAAAGGTATTAATCCATGCTCCTGGTACGGGTTAAATAGATTGGATTCTATAGAATTCTATAGAATTGGTTGACAGCCAGTCTACTGCAAAAAGTAATGGCAATCTACTGCGGGAAAATCCTCTACCCAGTCAGTCATGTCTCTTTCTAAACATGATCGCCTAAGCGTGTATTACGTATGGCACTTACTGATATTCGGACTCTTTAATCTTGCTTCTATTTCAGCTAGTTCAGCTAGATTATATTCTGAGTGAATGTATGTAAAACAGTTCCAGGATCAGATAATCTTAAGACCTATCACTGCAAATGATCTATCAATAAGAAACTTTAAATATCATCCAAGTATCTATATCTTACTAGTGACAATGTTTCTCTGATTAATATTATCTTCGATATCTTTTCAGCTTCTTCATAGAACTGCCCTAATTAATGTTTAGGTTTATTTAACTAGAATATTATGATAAACAAATTTCTGATGTAAGAAAGAACTGTTCAATGGAAACTTTAGTCATGCACGTAACCCATTTGTCTTCATTACTGATCACATTACTCTTTTTTATGTCTTCCTTGAATAAGTTGTTTAAACATCTCTATCAACTGTGTCCTGGCTCTCAAAATTAATTGTTTCTTTAACAAGGTCCTAAGATTATAATATTAACATACTTTGCTATCAACTGTGTTACCTATATGCAATACATTTTCTTACGCTATAAATTCTCAGTTTCTATTCTTGTCCAAATATAATCTTATCGAATGGATGTATAGAACAGTTCTGGCGATTGAACTTCGTTTTGACTGTCATGCGTGTATATTTTTCTAATTAGCAGTTTCTAATGTTTGCTCCTCAGTGCCTTTAAAGAAGAAGGCATTCTGTTCTCTTACCAAATGAAATGCCAATTGCATGTAATTGTTCATGTATCTGATTTTCTAAAAGTCGCAACATCTTTTTAGGAACACGAATACATCTTGTATTTATATACTGTGATAATTCCTTATTTTTGCCTCCATTTGGACATTAACACAATCGTAAATCTTGTAGATGCATTTGTAATATATTTGACTGAACTGATGAATAACTTTTTTATGCGGTAAAGCTGATCTATTTGTTATACGACATGGCATATCTGTTGTCAACGGTATAGTTTCTCATTTGTACGTAAATATTCAGACATTTTCTACACAGGGGATGTCCATCACCTATTGCATGTGTTTCATCTTCATATTTCTTGGTGAAGTCTTTTGCACATTGATTGCTTTCCATGTATGAAGTCTTAAGATTTAAATTGCCATATGAACCATGAATCTTAAAATTTTTAATGATTCAGTAAAGTCGCGATTTCATATGAAGAGGGATATATCTACAAGTATGATTTTGTCAACTGTACCTTGAAATTTATCATATTTATTTAAAATAATCAAAATATATGCATGTGTTAATTTTCGTTTATTAAACTAGATAGAATAACAGTATGCACTCACAATACCTACTGTATTTACTTCGAAGAGCCTTTCAGCAACTCGCGCAATTTAATGTAAAATACGCTGACCAAAATTTGGTCGATTTGAATGATATTGTTCTGAATAGAGGTTGTCTTTGATTTTACTCCAAGAGTGATTCTACTGATAAATTTGGTATACGAAATTTTCTCATCATTACCATGACATCACGATATTTCTACATCATATTCTAAAAGATGGGTTCAACTGAATAAAATCAATGCCTGCACTACGTAAGCTTAGCACTGTTCTCCACATTCGATAAGTAATTAGGAAACTGTTTATACACTTTAACTTTTAAGACGTCTTTGATTGATGTGTTAATCTAATTTGCTATATCTTGCTAATTTATAGCTAATATTACAGCTTATTCGATTAACTATATCCACGACATTAAAATTTTTGCAAAACCACACGAAAGCATTCATTTGAAGAACAATAAGGGGAAATCTAAAGCAACACAGAGGCGACGAGGAAAGGCACCAAATGTTTGTTTGTTTTTCCGGGAGGAGAGAGTACGACAACGATTCCTTGAAGCCTCGCGTGCGACCACAGAGAAAATTGTGTGCGGACGATCGTTCTCCGAAGGAAGCCAAGTCGGTCAAAAGCGACGACGAAGACTATGACCAGAACCACGACGGCATTGAGGAGCAGAGTGGAACAGACAAGAGTGATCGATCGAACGAACAAGCGTACGTACGAGCGAACGACGACATCTTGCCTGAGCGCACAAAACAACAGTGAAACAACAACGGTAAATTTTATATCAGTCAAATACAAAAATTGGTGGTTTTTTATGTAATTTGTGTGAAGAATGTATATGCAGATATTTTGATTAGGCTTGTTTCTGTACAGATTAAATAGCTCAATTATTTGTAATTCAAAATGTGAAAGTTCGTCAAAGTTATTTCTCTTTGTTTTCCTGAAAGAGAATTCTTTGTCTTTATTGTTTAGAAAGTTCAATTGTTGAATGTAGTTTTGAATTCACTGGAATAATGATTATTCTTGCTCGAGAAAATTGAAGATTTCCAGTGTTGTTTGAGTAAAGTTAAAGTTGAAATTGGAGTCGAAATTTAAGTTTGCTTTATGTTAAGAAAAGTTTTAACTTTAAAACTCAAAATGTCAAGTGACATTTAAAACTCAAAATGTCGCGGTAACAATCTGCTGCTGTCGCAAGACTCACTGAATTATCGGTGGTCGAGTTTTCTTTTTATAAGTTTTTCAGTCACGTGGATGGATCGGTGAACACTACCGAAATTTTGGCAGAAAGCTTGGTTTAAACTTGTTCTAGGAGGTGTTCTCACGTGCTAGATGTCTTTAGTCAATCCTTTTGAGTTAAATTTGCACAAGATTTGTTTTTTACGTGGTAATGTACTGTGCGATTAATAAATTGTCGTATTTATTTCTTTTTACATGATAGTGTATAACGCGATAAATTGTCACTGTTGCTTTTTTAATTACAGAAATATTTAGATTTTTACATAACTAAATGAATAAGTACAAATTCTCTATGAAGCAGAGAATGATAGAGAACGGCATGCAAAGTTAACCTTACATGTCCTTGTTAAACTCTTGATATAATTTAAACTGTTAGACTGAATGTAAAGGATAAAAATCAACAGAACATTGCTATAATACTGATAATTGTTGCCTTTCAGCACTTAATAAGTAAGCTTCAAGCATTCTCGAAGATTACTCATCTATTTCTGGTTAGCTTTCAACTCAGTATTTGAGACTCAATCCTTCGTGAAGATGATTCTTCTGCTTCCTTTCACCTCTCAACACTTATAAATATTTAAACTTCAAGCCATCCTGATGATTTTGTTTCTTGTCGCCTTTCATTATTTCTTAATAAATGGAGTAAACACTCAAAAGTTTGCTAATATAATAATATTAGGTAAGCTTCAACAATAAATATATGCAAGACATATTAAAGATATGTTTTTATATTCGACATGGGACAAATGCTTAATTATCTTCTTTACAGATTCTCTCGTAAAGTGGAATCCATTAGAAAAGGATATGTAATGGATGTATTTCTTTTTGAGTAAATTTTAAACAGTTTTAAACGAAAATGTACCCATGACTAAAATCTGTAGGTTAAAGAGGTGATTGTTCAATATCATATATTTAATTTACCTAATAACATTCTCAGGCCAATGCGTTTTTATCATTTCCTTTAAGCTAAGTTCCTTTCATGCTATTCTTCATGAGTGGTGGTAATAAAAATGGCCAATGAGTACATATCATAAAGCTAAGTTAAAACCAAAATCACTTACAATGTTGTGAAGGAGTTGTTGTGGCGAAATCTTCGTTGCCAAATTGTTGTTGTTGTGGCTTGTTTGGGCTCGGAAGTAAGACAAGGAAATAAGAAAGTAGGTTCAAACAGTGTATTAGAATAACAAAACAATATATACAATAATAAGTGTTAGTCATCTGCAAAATAGAAGTGTAAGTCCGGAGGGTATAGTTACGCTGCGCCTTGACTGTCAGTAGACTGCCTCTAAACTGTCACTCAGCTGCGTCACTCCAGTTATTATTTATAGCTAAAGGAAGAGTCCATCCCCTGTAGAAGGTACCATAACATACAACAAAAGTAAATTGACAATTTACAACCCTAACTTTGGCAAGGCTGTTATGTCTTCTAAAGCACAATATTCTTACTATAACTAAATTAGACAACCACAAACACCTATTTTCTATCGGATTCCGATGAGAATAATATTTTTCCATGCTTATCTCTATGTTAAGATGATGATTAAAGTGGATTTTTTAAAAGAAAAGTATTGGTTTTTATTCATCCCCTCCTTTAGATACCATATCCCTCAGTGAGACATAATTGTTTCTAAGCACTGGCTTAGACATAAGAACATAAGACATAAGACACGGACTTAGAAACAAAGAAAGACGACGCATTTTCTCATTCATCAGCAAGACATACTAGTTCCTATATCACTGGCTTAAAAAAAGAATTACATCGTAATTTATTTTCCATCACTAAGACTAAACACTTCATACAGCGCATGTTTGGAAACAAATAAACACGCTGCAGTTTCTCATCTGCCAGCAAGATTATAATGCATCATAGAGCACTGGCTTGGAAACAATGAAATACGTTGCGATTTCTTATCCATCAGTTAGTCAGTCAGTTAAGTGCCATACGTGATACACGCTTGGGCGATCATGTCTCGAAAGAGACATGACTGACTGGGCAGAAGATTATCCCGCAGTAGGTTGCCATTGCTTTCTGCGATAGACTGGTTGCCGACCAAGGTTATAGAACCCAATTTGTCCTGTTATTTAACCCATAACTGGAAGGAATTGACGGACTAATACCTTTCCAAAGGGTATTTGCGCGTAAGTGAATGCAATGAATTCGGCTAGAATTCGAACTCGGCTCCCCGATTTCTCGTTCCGAACCGACACCACAACATCCATCAGCATGATATAATGCTACATAGAGTACTGGCATGAAAAAAAAGAAAAGAAACACCTTGTGTTTTGTCATCTATCAGCAAGAGACAATAATTCATAAAGAAATGGCATGGAAACACTGAAACATTTTCTTATACACCACAAAAACTTAATGTCTCGTATATCACTGGGTTGGAAACCAAAAGGCAAATTGTGAATTCTTATCCATCAGCAAGACATAAAGTTCATACAGCATTGTCTTGAAAATAAAGAAATACGTTATTATTAATCATCAGCAAGACGTAATGCTTTATACAGCACTGGCTTGGGCACAAAGACATACTTTGTAATTTGTTATCCTCCGCAAGATGTAATGCTTGATACAGCATTGTTTTTTAAAGAAAGAAACACGTAGCAATTCCTCATCTATCAGCATGACATAATGCTTCATAGAATACTGGCTTGGAAACTGTTATGGGACCTACCCTTTTTGGACTATAATGAACTCTTTCTACTGTTATGAATACTGGGAGATTATACCTCCCGGCGTTGATTTGAGTTGAGTTTTGACCTGACGTTATTGGTGTTACTTTGGAGCTTATTGTTTTCCCGCGAAAGACTTTTTTTTAACTGTTTAGCTAAGATTACTCTTTCGGTGCATTTTAATTTTTGTTCAATTTATTTTAATTTTCCTTTCTCTTGTTTTTCGTTTTCTGTTTTTATTGAATTTTTGTTTTCAGTTTCAGCCCGGTTTCGGCCGCCATATTTGTTATCGTTTACGTTTGACGAGACAAGTTCGTCCTTTTTTATTTTTCTTAATTTACTTTTTCTTTTTCAGTGACCAATTCTTGGTTATTTTTTTAACTTCTATTTCTTGTGAATTTTTAATTCAGACACTCCCAGCCCGTTTCTTTCATTTACCGAAAGTAATCTTTTAGGTATTTTGTTACTTTATTTACAAAACTTAGTTTTTTTCTTTTTTTCCCCCTCCGTGTTTTATTCCTGCCTTTTTAGGCTAATTCTTTTCCCATATTCTAATTATTATTTAAAGTTCCTTGTACTTTTTTTTATTTTCTTTTTGAAAAGTTTTATTACATTACTTAAGCAGTTCTCGGCTTATACCCTCTGCTTTGTTTTTACACCCCCACTTTCCTATTTTTTATTGTTTATTTTATTCCTGACGCTTTAGGCTAATTCTTTTTATTTTAAAAGTTTATTATAACTCTCCTCTTTCGTAGCTGGGATTGTTTTTGCCCTGCCGTTCAAGGCTAATTTCTTTTTACTTTTTTTAAGTTGAATTCTTTTCTCCAATAAGCTTATTTTTATTTTATGCCTTTCTAGGCTAAACATTTTTTGTATTTTAACCCCTCCTCTTTCGTAGGTGGGATTATTTAACTTTTGCGTTTGATTCTTAAGGCTAATTTCTCCTTTAAAAAAATGTTTAATTTATACTTGTACTTACTTTTCTTTTCTTTTTTGAGAGTTAATTTTTTCTTTTTCAAGTAAGTTCATATTTTTTGTTTTTAATTTTAAGGTATTATTTTTTAAAATCCTTGCCTTTTGCGAGGACATTTATTGACTCTTTCTTAATTTCCCTTTTTACTTGAATTGTTTGCATTTTTAAACCCTCCTCTTTCATAGGTGGGTCTATTGTATTATTTTTCCTTGCTAGTATGTAATTTTGTTTATTTTACTGAATTTTTTTATTCTTTCCCTCTTTTATAATTTTTCCTCCCCCTGCGATTGTTTAAATTATCTCCACCCCGCCTTCGTGTCGTAATTTTCATCCCATTCCATTCCGTCTCCTGAATTAGTTCACAAAAATTAAAAAAGTGAGTAAAAATCAAGTTTCTTTTAAAGATAGCTGCCGATGATCGGCCGGTGAGGAGAGACCTATTTGGCTCCTCCTCAAAGAAGGATCCACCTGATAAAACAAAGAAAAGGTTGAACCCCTCATCAGGCAAAACTTCCAAACATGACAAATCAGCGAAAAGTACCCCAAGTACAAACTAAAAAAGACGAAACTGAAAAGTTGCCCTACTGTTAGAAGTCCTTTTCTTTTTGTATTATTAGCCTCGCGGAGTTCTTGGAAAGGGCAAAAGAATATGAACATCTTTTGAAAAAATAGTCTCTTAGAAAACCTGCAAAAATTACAGAGTTTCGAAAAGAGAATGGTGTCGGTCTTCGTGGTAGACAAGCGGTCACGCAAAATTTGTCGTTCCACGAAAGACACAGTGATTCGTACACTGACGATCCTGTAGAATTATTAAGGGAACAGGGTTTTTCATTTGAGACATTCGGTTACCCACTGCTGAAGATTGTGAAGAGATGGTTCGCCGAGACCTCATTATGACCGACAGAATACGAAGGCCGGCGAAGGACCAGAGTGGCAATCTACGAGGTCCATCCTCAAGTTGTTGGAGAACATCTAGCTGCTTTCCTTGGCAAGTATGGTCCAATCGTTCGTGCCACATCCGACAACTTGAACGAAGGATATAATGCTCGATCGTTTAGCCTTTGTCTCCAACTGTTTGGACTTTTGTGGCCGGAAAATGCCGGTCATCGTGGCTGGAATAAAAACGAACCTGTTGGAAGTGTGGTGAGACTGGTCATCTCACCGCTTCTTGTCCACATAAAAAGGCCTCTCAACTTCCGACCATAATACCACTCGGCCTGATAGTGATAGTTCCGCGGCGTCTGAAATGGGCCTGGCACGGACCAGTGAGGTTAAACCCTCGGTTGGGGCTAGTCCCACACTACCTCCGAACCCATCGCCTTCCGCAAGGAGAAGGAAGAAAGGGAGTGGCGTGTCGTTGGTAGAGGCAGAGAAAGGAGACAAACAGCGGGGCCTTAGTCACATGAAGCTCCCAGGGATAATGGTACCTACATCCCCATTCCCTCTTCCAGTTCCAAGGGCGACGACTCGACGTCTTATGCTTTATGGCGTTAGAGGTCCAGAAACTTAATTAACCCAGTTGGAAAAAAACTTATAAAGTTGTGAACATGAAAGGGAGACTAGCGGCGGCTCTGGAAAAAAGAGGGTTCGTTTGTGTCTGGCGTGCAGGGCAGTAATCGGTTCCAAAGAAAGAAGCACCGCCATCATATAGAAAAGAAAAAAAAAATACTCACCGCTGTCTTAATAATCCACCTTCAGCCCATTCTAAAGGAAAAAAGAGAGGGGGCCCCCGAGTGGAATTTTTATAGACTGAGGAAATGGATTATGGGTAGAGTGTCATAGATAAAACCGACCGACCGATTCACCCGAGCAGGAAGTGGCGTCAATTTCTTGGCGAGAAGCAGAAGCAGAGAGAAACAGTGAAAAGGTGGAAGGGGGAAAGTGGGAGGAGGAAGACGAAGAGGCGTATCAAGAAACCAGCTGGGAGAGCTTTGGATTGAAATCCAACGGTCCCTGGTTCGATCCCTGGCTCAGCACTCATTAGCAGAAAGTGGGCAACAAAAGTTGAAACAACTCAATGAGAACCTAAAACATAAAGAAAAATCAGCTAGCAAAAAGATAGCAGTTCCAGGGTCCTCAGCATCTGCCCACTCCAGCCCTTCAGCTAAAAAATCATAACCCCTTCCCCAGTGACTTAGATCATTGACCACTACCTCTTCTAAGATGACTTGACGACCCTGAAGCAAAAGAAAAATAAGCCCCCATCCAAATATACCCCTGTTTCCAGTCCAATTTCCAGTTTCGATCCCACTCCCTCTGATACACCTAAGCAGACACCAAAAAAATTTAAAAAAAACAGAAGTCCATCATTAGATGAAGTAAAAGCAACAAAAGCAAGGGTTTATTTCATAAAAGAATTGAACGCTTGCAAAGTCTCGACGGAACAAGCTGAACAAGCCATTGAATTATCAAAAAAAATCAAAGATTTTAAAATTCTGTTAAATTTTTTAAAAGTACATGAACAAAATGTGGAGGATCCGAGGAATTTCCCGAAGGCTAAAAGGATCCTCACGGTAGTAAGATCGGAACCAGGATCCCAAAAAGTGTGGGAAATGTTGGCAAAAGTAAACGAAAGTTTTCCAGCAGAACCTCCATTGTTCTACATTAGGGAGGACCTATCAAACAATTAACTCAATTCTGTTCAGGGAGGCTCCCAATTTTTGTTCACCCCTCCCTATATAGAGCAGTTAAACTAACGTTTCCTTGTGACATTGGGGGCCTGGCTTTTGATGGTACTATCAAGACTGAGATGGGCCAAGGCTCCATGGGACAGGTCGTCGGTGTCCAATCCCCTGAGATGTTTGGTGCAGTTCTTCAACCTTAATCGGACTGATAATAGAACTTTGGTTAGCGAGTATAAATAGCCGGAGTCTGAGATCGGAGACTCGCAGAGAGTGTCAAAACCGCGATCTTCAGCGTCTCGCTGTGGAGGTATGTTGTATACAGGAGACCCGTTTTTCAACTAGCGATCATGAATATCTACTGTCTAGTAGGTTCGTCCTCTATGCAGCATGTTTTGATGGACGCTCGATAGGTGTTTCTTGGCTAGTGAGCAAGTCCTTGGATGCGGTGTGTTCCCTTGTCTTCGCAGATCAAGCGGGCAGATTTGCGTGCTGAATGTTACTATAAAGGATAAGTCTCTTCGTCTCATTTGGGTTTATATGCCCAATGACCATGCGGAGCGGCCGGCTTTGTTTCAGCAGATCGAGCCGTTTTTTATGAAATCTCGTTGGGTAGTTTTAGCGGGCGATTGAAATGCCTATATAGATCGCATAGGGGAAAGATTGTATTAACAACCCGAATGTAAAACCATTTCGAGACTTTATCGACAGGTGTAATCTTGTCGATAAGTACCGAAATGAACACCCCCGGGATATAGTATGGAATATAGCTACATCGACCGAGTTTTAGTTAAGAGAGTCGATGTAGGGCTCTTAGGTTGTCCAAGTTTTCATCCTATAGTTTACTCAGATCATAGGCTCGTCCTGGTTCGTGTAAACTTATATAAGCCTACGCTTAAATTGGCTGGTTACTGGAAATTGAACTGTTCATTGTTTGAATGATTTCCAGGACCAGTTGAAACTAATGCTACAGTCGGAATTGACGGAGGTTGTGGTTGGGGATAAGTGGTGGGGATCTTTAAAATCCAAGATTAGGTCGTTTACTGCTGAATATAGCCGTTGATTCAATCTAGCTAAGTTAGCAGCATAAACGGCAGTAGAAGCAAAAGTTGATCGGGCTATTAAATCTCGTGTTAGTGGGGACGTAGCCTTAGCTATGGCAGAGCAAGCCTCTTTGCTTATCAAGAAGGATCACGCTCTGGTAGTTAGGTCTAGGTTAAAGAGAATGTCTCTTGAGGCAACGAATATGGCCGCAGAATTGCGTGTTTAAGGAATTGGAAATGCTGCCAAAAGGCATATCGCGTGCGTCACATTGCCGACTGGGAGAACCGTGACTACAAACGTGGGCATAGTCGAGGTCTTTCGTGACTATTTTCAGGAACTGTTCACCAGAGAGCCCGGTCTGAGCACTACTCAGTTCGATGCCTATTTGGCCGACTTATCCCGCCTCGAGGTGGCTAAAGCGGCTGGGTGCGAGGGTCCCGTGACAGAGACTGAGATCTCGGATGTGCTGAAGCTGGTTGGCCGGGACAAAACTCCGGGATTAGATGGTCTTCCTTACGAACTACACTTGTCGTCTGTTCTTGTTCCAATGCTGGCACTGATTTTCAACAACTGGATGAGGCAGGGGTCTATACCGCAACGTTTCGCCAGGGGTATGATCAAGTTGCTGCGCAAAAACAAGGACAGTGGGGATGTAGTAGATAACTTCAGGCCTTTGATGATGTCAAATACAGAGTTGAAGAATTTAGCCAAGATCTTAGCCAGCCATTTGCAGGCTGTCCTCTCAAGTCTAATTAACCCTGAGCAGACTTGTGCTGTGAAGGGTAGGACTATTCAAGACAACCTTCATTTGGTCCGCTTGATCATCAAGAAAGTCGACACTGAAACCGCGCTGATCACTTTAGATCAGTCCAAGGCTGATAGGGTTAACCATCGTTTTCTGGAGGCTGTCCTTTTGGTGGCTGGTTTTGGGCCGTACTTTCGCACCTTGGATTCGACTTCTGTACGCGTCCTCCGGTGCACTAGTGGAAGTGAATTGAGTACGATCACAGCGATCACAGCGATTCGTCAAGGTTGTCCGCTCTCGCCTCTGCTGTACGTTCTTGCGTTGAAGCCGTTCCTTCTCAAGTTGAAGGCGAATCCGGTCCTTCGCGGGACTTCCTTACCTGATGCTACCACCTCGGCCAGGTATTCTGCCTATGCTGACAACGTTTCGGCTCTTGTGTCGAGCAGAGATCGACAAAGTCAGAAAGGAAATCAGAGAGTATGAGACCCTGACAGGGGCCAAGATCAATCGTCTATTGGCTTGCGGTTGGACGCGTGGAAGGGAATTTCTCTTCCCGGGCCTTTCAATTGGACGGACGGGCCGGACAAGATTCTCGGCGTCTGGTTCGGTGCTGATCTCTAGTTCGAAATGAATTGGTCGGAGGTACGAGAAAAGGCCGACTCTCTGTGCTTCCACTCCCGTACACCATACTAATGATATGAGTTAGGGTCTTGTTCTCCTTTCTCTGTGGAGAAGGCAAGGCTATGTCGCAAGATCTGTTACCTCCATCCTTCTGAGGGCGGTCTGGGAATGCCTAGCGTTATGACTCGTCAACATACGCTTCGCATTGCTATTCTAGACCAAATGTGTTTGCAAGTGGATGAGAATGGTGAATTCTGGAAGAAAGATGCTCGCAAAAGCTTCCCGTCCATAAGAAGTGTGCATTCATGCGAGGAGGAGGCCAGCCGTTTACTCGAGGCGAATGCTCCTTTTATCGTGAATGGACAAGATTGTATGAAGACCTCCGATATTCAGTGGTTTAGCCACGCGAAGGACAGGTGGTTCGTTTTCTAACGGTAACAAAAAGTTGGTTTTATGCTGATATTAACATAAGCCTGTGATCATCCACGTTCAAAAATTAGGGTGAATTTAGAAGTAGTTCAGTTGCCATTAAGTCACTTCTTCCATAAATGATATCTCCAAAGCGTCTGACAGAGTCTGCCATGCTGGTCTTCTACGCAAGCTGCGGGGCTATGGTATAACTGGACAGTTGTTTGACCTAGTCCAATCATTCCATTCAAATCGCACAATGAAGGTAGTATTGAACGGACATGCCTCCCAATACTATCATACGAACGCGGGTGTCCCTTAGGGCTCTGTTCTAGGTCCTATGCTTTTCCTTATCTACATTAACGATCTCCCCGATGCAATAAGCTCCCAAGTAGGCATATACGCTGACAACACTACGGTTTACTCTCGCTCAAAAAACTGCCGAGGCTGACAAAGCAAACCTCGCTACTGAGCTTGAAAAGGACCTCCAATCCATGGTGGACTGGGCTAAGAAATGGCTCGTGAATTTTAGTGCTTCCAAAACGAAGTTGCTATCTATTAACCATCACAGAAAATCGCTCCTACCCCACGATTAGCATGGATCACTGCACCTCCTAGAATCCATAGCTAAATCCGCTGCTCCGAAGGTCGGTTCTCTGTGTAAGGCCAGAAAGTTTTTCCCGTCTGAAACAATCCTGCACATATATAAATCTACCATCCGCCCGTGCATTGAATACTGCTGCCACATCTGGTCGGGTGCTCCTGCTATCCACCTAGGGGTCCTTAACAGAATCCAACGGAGAATCTGTAATGTCATCGATTTTCAAACTTGGCAGCTCATATACAGTCACTTTCGCACCGGCGCAATGTGGCTTCCCTGTGTCTCTTCTACAAATACTTTCACGGCTTCTGCTCCTATGAACTTAGCTCACTGGTGTCCACTATATATGAATTTACTCGAGCCACAAGATTAGCAACTAGGTCCCACCCTTTTACTGTGAAACCAATAAAATGTAAACGCAAATTCTACTCCGTCAGCTTCTTTTCTCGCACTTTCCGCTTGTGGAATTCCCCCCGTTTACTTGCTTCCCTGACAGCTACAATCTCCAAGAATTTAAATGTAAAGTCAATAGTCATCTCCTATCTCACTAACCTGCATCCTCTCTCTCATGCTTCTTTCTAGATTTTCGCAGCGTTGTTTCCATTTTGTTCAGTTTTATTAAACAAGTTCCACCAAAACAGCTTGTTTCCTCTGCCATATTAGAAAAACAAAATTAAAATACCACCTTACCAATAATATGAATTAAGCATCAGGAATCTGCTTTTTGGTTCTTCACTAGGTATTGCCTTTTTATTGAACCGTTTTTAAACCTCAGTGTCCAAAAGCGCATACTAAAAGCCCCCCCCCCACACACACACACAGAGAAAAATAACAGGCAACAGAGTTTGTTCATTAATACGTCCTATCATAATACCAAGTACTCGGAATTCCTTAGAGGTTCCAAACTACACAATGGGATGAGGTGCTCCCTAATACCAACTTTGCTAAACAACGAAGGTTTCTTTAAATTATCTGGTCTCTATCTCTACCACAGAAAAACTAATGTATATCTCCCTTCTAAGTATAAGAAGATTATATAAGTATATGAGATTTTCGATTTTTTTCTTTTTATGTTTATTTCTCAATGTCCGAATGAGTGGCAAAAAAAAAGGTTTATGCAATCAGATGCACGCACACACACTAACACGCACATGTACGCAAACACACAATGAACTTAAATAGGTTATATACGTATGGGACAGCAAGAAACTTATATTTATGACAATTGTACTAGTTATTCCAGAAGTCGAGAGCCTGCCACTCCTGGAAATTTCACAAACTAACATTTTTTTGAAGCTGAACCAACATCAGCAAACAAAATTCACTTCTATTAGGCACACCGATCTATCTATTTTCTGAGACAGGTATTAAAACTATATAGCTTAAGTAAATGCTAAGGTTTTGAAAGTACATGCAACTGACTGTTTTACGGGTATTAGATAACGTTCTACAAATACTTCAAGTGATGGATGCGTGTCTTGGAAATTAGTAAACCTGATTGACTGGAGGAACCAGAACGAAACTAAGTGAATTTTGTTTGAGATGGGATGAAATCCATTTATCAGCTAGCTAGCTAACTAACTATCTATCTAGCTAGCAGATAGATAGATAGATAGATAGATAGATAGATAGATAGATAGATAGATAGATAGATAGATATCTGTGGCCTTATTCACATGCCAGTGTTGGGTTTGTGTAAAAGAAAAATATTCAACTAGAAATTTATTGTGCTTAGCTTGTGTAGTGTGTGTTTGTGTATGTCTAAGCATTCTTCGTCATATATCTGAGTCTGACATATACCTGTTAGATGATAAGTGGGAAAAATGCAATGCTTGTGTTTGGTTTATCAATAGAACTGGGTATTGTTTACGTGGGACCCCTCTCTTAATACTATCCGCCCGCTGCCATTGACTGCTGACAGTTTTATGGCGTGGTAGCTACGTAGAGTAGTCATTAAACTGGCACACATTCATCTTGTAGGGCTCGTGGAACATTAATAGTTCGCGTTACAAACACTGCTTTCACACACACAACACACACGCGCGTGCACACACATACACGGAACTTCTTGCTTGGTACTTCTTTTCCCTACGCAATCATATTCATTTACTCAAAATCTGAGCGTGTTGTTCATAGGCTCCCAAATTTGAAATCATGTCTGAAGAAGCAAAGACTGAAAATTAAATCATGCTGTGAAAACCGTTAACTAAATTTTAGTCCTAAAGCATTGTTTTCGCTATAGTAGATCTATGGTAGATAAGTGTAAAATAAAAATAACAAATAAAAGCTTGCATAACTAACCAACAGAAGCAAACCTCTATCTACAATAGTATAACTGACTGATTTCATGCGCGTTTTCACAGAGAGTTAACCGGAAGTACTAGTAGTTCATAGTAGCTCTGTGCTCCACTCATCAAGAAGATTACACAGTACCCGTCAGCTTCCGACGCGGACATACTCCATATACTACGGCTTCACTTCAGAGACTTGTACATATACGTTTTACTAATCCGCATTCCTGGACTACTAATCTTCATTCAAGTCTGTATCCTTACGTTAATATTCTTTTTTCTATTTCAATTACTGGTCGTTGTTCATTTATTTGTGCGGACCCCATTTTCGGAATCCACAACAACTTGGCGTCGAGAATTCGAGAGTCATGTCGACCACAAAAATTTGGCGACAAGACTCGAAAGAACTCACACAAAGAACAACAAAAAACTCATATTGCCACCTGAGTCGACACAACAATTCGAAAGAACTCTTGCAGAAATTAAATGGAAGATCTAGTCGCATAACAACTTGTTAACGAAGATTGGCAAGGGAGCAAAGAGCAAAAAGAAAGACCTCATCCCATAGAAATTGGCAAACCATGACATACAACAATTAAGCGACGACTCAGCGATTAATAAAGAACTACTCGTCAAAACAATTAACGACGAACATAAAAGAACATACAAAGAAAAAAAATTACATAAGAGATAAAAAGAAAAATTCGTCACTCCCAGCAAAAAGTATTTGAAAGTTAATGTTTCTTTTTCTCCTCGAGCAAGTCAATTAATTGGCGACTAAATAAGATTTTAAAAAAATTATTACACAACAATCAAAACAGGAAAATCTTTTACAAGATTTAATACAAAAATCAACGGTAAAAAAAGTGAAACCCCTCAGTGAAACAAAGCAAAAAATGGAAAACTTTCAAAAAGCAATACTTGAGATTATAAGAAGTGAGGAGAGACGGTTAAAATTAGAGGAAAAACAGATGGAAGCACAAATAATAAATGAAGAAAGACAAATAAAACTTCAGGAATTACTATTAAAAGTGACAGCTAACTCACAAGAAAAGAATATTGAAAAAAGATGCGACTTTTTCCCAAGACGCAATTTGGAACACAATAGAAACATTTAATTTCTCTCTAGAAGATAAAAATTTCAGGGACTATTTCAGACGTCATGAAGACATTTTCAACATAGATTGCCAAAACTGATCGAAAGCGACAAAGTTACATTTATTACTCAGGAAATTGGGAACAGAGGGGTACACAAAATTTGTGGACTATATTTAACCGAAAAAAAAAACAAACGATATGACGTTCGACGAGGCAGTTACATGCCTTACGGAGCTCTTCAGTCCAAAGACTTCACTCTTTCACAGAAAGTGGAAATGCCTCAACCTCGTAAAAAGCACAAATGAGGACTACTCGACGTTCGCCTCAATAGTTAACATACATTGCGATAATTTTAAATTAGTAGAATTGTCTCCGGACAATTTTAAGTGTCTTATTTTCGTACAGGGATTAGCCTCAGCCAAGGACAACGAAATGCGCAAAAGAATGCTCACAAAGCTTCAAAACGAGTCTGGATAAACGCTACAAAAATTGTCAGAAGACTGTCAAAAATGTTTGAGCATCAAAAAAGACTCTAAGGATATCGAGGAATCGGGAATAGCACACATATGTACGTTGAACAAAAATGTATGATTTTTACCCCCACCCCCGAAAAAAAAACAAAAATTTGATGATAAAGAAAAAATTACAAGATATAAGGCGATTAATGACCCCCCCACTACCCATCTGCATGTTACAGATGTGGTGGATTCCAATGGAATAAAGACTGTCGATTTAATTACAAGAACTGTTTAGCTTGTGGAAAAATGGGGCATAAGGCATCTCAATGCAGAAATAAAAGACGCACTAGTAGGGTAAGAACTGCTAGAATGGAGTACGAAGAACTCGAGATTTTAAATAAGAAGGTAAAATTACAGTTAGATTCAGAATCGGATCTAACTATAATTAACATGGAGGAAGCTAAATAGACCGGCCATGCTGCATAGACAGAAAATCGCCAAGTCTGTTACAGGGAAGCGTATCAATTCTGAAGAAGTAATTCTAAATGTAAAATTCCATGGAAAAACGAAAAAATTGAAAATATTTGTAATGAAAGACACAGAAAATTTGGTGGGCACAGACTGGATGCAAAAGTTTGACGTATGGGATTTACCCATTAGCTCATTTTCTAAGAAAATAGAGTGCTAGCCGTCAGAAACTACAAAAATAAAAGAAGAACTACACAGTCAATTTCCCGAAGTATTCTCGAGCGGTTAGGGACGATGTAATAAGTTTGCAGCTAAAATTTAAATAAAGCAAAATGTTCAGCCAGTATTCAAGAAAAAGTGAAATGTGCCTTTCGCAACCATAGGAAAAATGACAAAGAGCTAGATAGATTGGTACAAACTGGAATTAATTCACAAATCGAATTCAGTGAATGGCGGCACCAATGGTCTACGTAAAAAAAAATCCGGAGAAACCCGTGTTTGCGCAGATTTCTCGACTGGGTTAAACAATGTTATCAAGGATTATCACTACCCATTGCCAATCCCGGAGGAAATATTTACCAAGCTTAACAGTGGTAAGGTATTTTCTAATATTGATTTAAGCGAAGCTTATCTTCAGATTCCAGTAGAAGAAGAAAGTACAAACATTTTATGTATCAACACTCACAAAGGACTTTACAAATTTAACAGATTGTCATTTGAGATAAAAGTAGCACCGACAATTTTTCAACAGATTATGGATACCATGCTCATGGGACAGAACTTTGCTACTGCTTACTTAGAGGACATTTTAATTAAAAGCAACATAGAAGAACACGCAACGCACATTAAGGAAGTCTTGAAAAGAATTCAGGATTTTGGTTTTTAAGTGAAGGAGAAAAAATGCGATTTTGTTAAAAATAAATTAAGTATTTAGGCCATATAATCAATGAAAGTAGCAGAAAACCAAATCCAGATACGGCATTTGCAATAAAAGATATGCCTGAGCCGAAAAATATCGCAGAGTTGCAAAGATTTCTTGGTCTAGCGAACGATTACGGTGAATTCATTGAAAACATGAAAAAAATTGAGAGCTCCCCTCAGTGAACTATTGAAAAAAGGTAATCAGTGGAATTGAACGGAAGATTGTCAGAAAGCTTTTAAGGAGATCATAAAGAAATTAACATCTGATCCAGCACTGACGCATTTTGATTCCAAACTGGAAACCATCATTGCTAATGACACAAGCTCACGCGGAGTGGGAGCTTGTATATTACACAAGATGCAGGATGGCACAAGGAAACCTATAGCTCACGCATCTAGATCGTTGTTATCAGCAGAAAGGAATTATTCGCAACTTGAGAAAGAAGCCTTATTCACCATAACTCGCTTCCACAGATACATATATGGATGAAAGTTTACTCTTCAAATTGACCTTAAACTTCTTATCACTATATTCGGATCGAAAAAAGGACTACCAATTTACACAGCCAACAGACTTCTGAGATGAGAAAATATATTATTGAAATATAATTTCAAACTAGAGCCCCTAAAGTCGAAGAAAATTGGTAATGCAGATGGCTTATCTAGATTGGTACCTGCAAAATGCGAACATCTCGAAGACTGTAATAGCGGCTTTGCGAGCCGAAGACGAAATTAGTAAAGTTCTCAGCAATACAATAAGGGAATTACCAGTGACCTTGTTAGAAATCAGAAGAGAAGTTGAATTCATAAGAAAGTACAAAGAGAAAAATAAAAGGAAAAGAAAGAAATCTAGCAGACAACTTTCCAATTTGTGACCACGTATTACTTTATAATGAAAGAGCTGTCATACCCAAATCTTTACAAAGACGAATTCCGAAGGACTTTCATCTAGGACACCCAGGAGAGACCCGTATGAAAGCGTTAATGAGAAGTTTCGTTTACTGGCCTAATATGGATAACAACATAACTCAAATGGTAGAAAAATATAGAGGTTGCGCTACGGCAACAAAGGCACCACTAATTATACAAAAACCATGGCCTCAGGCGGACATACCTTGGTCTAGAGTCCATGCGGACTATGCAGAACCCATAGATGGATATTATTATTTTATAACAGTTGATAGCTTTAGCAAGTGGCCAGAAGTCTTCAGATACAAAAACCCTACAACGGAAAACACTATAAATTGTCTACACGAGTTATTCGCAAGATTTGGCGTAGTAGATTGCCTTGTAACTGATAATGGTATTCAATTCACCTCTAGTGACTTTCAAGAATTCTCTTCGACATCAAGTCAAACATATTAAAATAGCACCATACCATCTACGATCTAACGGTCAAGCCGAAAGGTTTGTGGACACTCTTAAGAGAGCCTTGAAAAAAGCAGAGAACGTACCAACAGAAAGAGCTATGCAACAGTTCCTACAAGTCTACAGAATAACCCCAAACGGAAACACACCATCTGGCCTTTCGCCAGCTGAATTGATGTTTGCCCGTAAAATACAGTCTGTTTTTGACAAATTATTACCCAACAAAAATAAAAACCGGCATACACCTATAGTGCCTAAAAGCTCCTTCAAACCAGGCGAACGGGTCTATTTCAAAATGTTCAGGAACAATATGGCATACTGGGAACCAGGTACGATAATAAGCAGACTGGGGAATCTAAGTCGAAAAATTCACTCACAGGAGACATATCAATCAGATACAAAAAAGACGGGTAGAGCAGCCAAGCTCGTCACCTTCGGAAAATGAAGACTCGATGGAGGAGATTTTTTAAGCATTTGAAATTCAAAAACCGCAAGTAGCCACGGAGATTAGAAGAAGAAGCAGGAAAAGGAAATTCACAGAACCGCTAATAATTAATCATAAGCGAAAAAAAATTGGACTCCTCCCCAAAAAACAAGCTAGGGAGGGGGTGTTGTGGGGTTCTCTCTTTTCATAAACATGTACTTGTCCAGAGTATACTTATACTATTGGTATAGTCGCGAAACGGGAGAATACTGCGTTTTCACAGAGAGTTAACCGGAAGTACCTAGTAGTTCCTAGTAGCTCTGTGCTCCACTCATCGAGATTATTACGCAGTACCCGTCCGCTTTCGACGCGAACATACTCAATATAATACGGCTTCACTTCAGAGACTTGTACATATACTTTTTACTAATCCACATTCCTGGACTACTAATCTTCATTCAAGTCAGTATCCTTGCGTTAATACACTTATTTTCTATCGCAATTACTGGTCGGTGTTCATTTATTAGTGCGGACCCCATTTCCGGGATCCCCAACAATATGTTAATTCAGACAGAACATGCGTAATCATGGCTCTCAGCATATTCTTTTCTTCTATTATTTGTGAATTGTCACGACTTCTCGAGAAAGCAATTGGAATGATTTCTCTTTTCTTTCTCCTATGATTTTGAAATTACAGTGATTCTTCTTCAATATCTACTGTGAGCACAGTTTACTCTGTTATTTAATTCACAGATAAGGAGGAAAACAATTGAGCCATGCTTTTAACAAGTGTGAAATGAACGCAAAATATTAGAACGTAACTTGATTTCGTCTTGCTGGTCCACTTTACGCATCGATAACTGTCATGAGCAGAAAAGAGTCATCAACAGGTAATATAATTTTCATAGTTCAACTTTAGTCTCTTGGTTGAAGATTCATCACATTGTCCATAAATTTACTTACAATGAAAAATGAACTCGTACTCTGAGATTTCTTTCCTAATTACTTAGTCAATTGTTTGTTAATATATTTTATTATAATTTTTTGTTACTTCAAACTGGCACAAAAACGTCTAAACTTATAATGATTATTATTACTATTATCATTATTATCATCACCATTATTATATTTCAATTTTTGCTATGATCACAGAACCTACTAAGTCTACGGGAAAACAAAGGGTAGCTAGTGAATTGTTATGCCTAAATTTCATTATTTGTTTATTTATTTTTTTGTTTTTTAACTCCCATAACATCATCAATATTACAAGAGTGTGGGCTGTATTTACAAAGACAATGTTTCTATTTTTCTTATGCTGGGATGTCCAGGGATTTTCAATCCATTTTTATAATTCGAAGCGTACATACTATGACTGGTATTATTTTCAATTTCCACATTTTTTTTAATTTCGCTTTTCAGGTCTTTATACTTAGATAGTTTTTCAAATTCCTTGGTTTCTATGTTACAACCCGCTTGGCTAGCCAGACCAATTAGTAGGAAAGATTTTTCTTTTCGGTTTTTAACAATTATATCCGGCTTATTTGCTTCAATCTTCCTGTCTGTAAAGATGGTGCAATCCAAAAGAATTATGATCTCTTCTGTTTCTGTAAAGGGTGCTGGGTAATGTTCATACCAGTGTTTATTAACATCTTTTCTAAAATGTTTGCACGTTGTCCAGTGTAAATATTGCCCCACTCTATCGTGAACCTTTTTTTTATTCATTTGTTGCAAGTACAGAACACCTTGAGATTAGATGGACTACATTTTCCTGATATTTTTCACAGAACCTGCATTTTGGACACACACTATTCTGTATATTTGCCTGAAAGTTTCTAATTACTCCGGTTTCGCGCTGCAAGAATAAAGCCTTTTGTTTTGGCCTTTAATCAAGATGTTCGTAACCATCGATGATAACTTTATCAACATCGGCCTTATTAGCACTTTCTGGATATTGGCCATGCAGACGTTTGTCTTACCAGCGTTGTTTCATCTGTTCAAGAGCTGTATTCTTAGCTTTCATTTTCATATTTTTCTGCAACATTTGGTTCTTGGATTCTGTTTTGGTTCTCATTATCTATTAAATGTAAATATTGTTTGCATTTACATCCTTCTTTGATGATTGAATATTTTTATTTCTGTTTTGGTATTTTTTTAATAATTGTATCATCCAGTTCTTTGTTGTTTCTATGTATGGTAGTAAGCCAATTGTTGTTGTCTTTTATGACAACTGTAACTGAATAAGACCTCTTCCACTATTCCACAAGGTGTGTATAGACGGTTTGCATCAACGTTTGGATTATGCATGTTCTGCTTAGAAAGAAGCTTTCTTATCTTAGAATCCATTCGTCTGGTGTCATTTAATGTCCAGTTCAAGATGTTGAAACTATCTAAACTTATTTATAAATGGAACTTTGTCTCTGTGTGTGTATGTGTGTGTGTGTCCGTTACATATAGACTCTGAAACGGCTGCACCGATTTTCTTGAAAATTTACACAGTTGTACTATAAGAGTCTGCGAGTGTTCTTAGCTAGGTTTTGTGTCGAGGTACCCATGATAAATATCGAAAATCGATAATCGAAAAAATAGGGTTATAGAAGGAGTGGTCTGATTTTAATCAAATTTGATACACTCATAGACAAAGACATAAGAAACGATATTCAGAAGTTTCAAGGTTGCAGAAAATCGATAATATGTATATATATATATATATATATATATATATATATATATATATATATATATATAAGGCAAGATGTTTGTGTGTGTGTCTGTTTATCTGCCTGTATGTCTGTATTTTTTTTTTCAGCCCTTTTATTTTAGTTTTTGCTTTGGGTTTGGCTCTAAGTAGGTATAATTGTAGTTCTTAGTCTCAGCCATGATACCATTTACTCAGAGGACTTATTTAGTCTTCAAAATTCAGTTTACGACGAAAAAAACTTATTTGATATCGATACCAGGAAATCAAAATTTGACTTACATCCATTCATTTTTCTTTCAGTCTACGGTTTCGCTTTTTAGTCTTTCGTGCCAACGTCCAAAGAGTCTGAGCTCCAGGACTATGGATTAGTTTTAAAGCTTTCATTACACTCGAGCAACGCTAGGCTATATTGCTAGTATTGAATAACTGGGATGACAAGGCTACTAATGACCATAATTCTGTTCTGAGAATTCCATTCAATTCTTAGTATCAGTCACACCCTTCTATACTTCTCTTCTTGCGTTATTTCTTTCGTTTTTATAGTGAATTCCTTCACCCTCATTTACACCGAGGTACTTTTAAGCTTCTTCTTGCTCTCTATCTTTCATTTTTAATCCAGGGTCTGAGCCAATAGAGGAGGTTTGTCGCACTGATCCTCGTAAAATTACGGCTTTAGCACATTTAGCCAAACCGAATTCCATTCCAGTGTCATCACTGAATCATTTTACTTCTTTTAGGGGACCTACCAGCTCAGTCATTCCAAGCATACAACTTAAGTCATACATGGCTTATTTTCTTTTGAGATATCTTGTAGCCATATTCCGTTCTGTAAAGTTCGCTGGTTACAGCTATTAGGATATACAAAATAATAATAATAATAATAATAATAATAATAATAATAATAATAATAAACTGGACTCTAATAATCTTAAACTGGACTCTAATAATCTTAAACTGGACTCTAAACGACATCAGGCGAATGGATGCTAAAACAAGAAAGCTTCTTTCTAAGCATAAGATGCATCATCCAAAGGCTGATGTAGACCGTCTATACATACCCCGTAAAGAAGGTGGAATAGGTCTTATTCAGCTGGAATTGTCGTACAAGACAACAACTATTGGCTTACTAACATACATAGAAACAACAAAGGATTGGATGATACAATTAGTAAGGCAACATGAAGAAAGAAAGAAAAAATATTCAATAATAAAAGAAGGCAGTAAATTCAAACAAGATTTACAGTTAGTAGATTCTGTAGAAAAGCAGAACGGAAACCAAGAGTCGGCTATTGCGGCAAAGAATATGAAAATGAAAGCCAAAGATAAAGCTCTTGAAAAGATGAAACAGCGCTGGCAAGACAAATATGGCCAATATCCAGTACGTGCCAATAAATCCAATGTTGACAAAGTTAATACTCATCGATGGTTACGTGCATCTGGATTAAAGTCTGAAACTGAAGGCTTTATTCTTGCAGCACAAGACCAAAGTCTTTTCACTAGAAACTTTCAGGCAAATATTATGCATAATAATATGGATCCAAAATGCAGGTTTTGTGATAAACACCAAGAAACAATAGACCACCTAATCTCAGGCTGTTCTGTGCTTGCCCCAAATGAATATAAAAATCGCCACGATAGAGTTGGGCAATATTTACATTGGGCAATATGCAAACATTATGGAAAAGCTGTAGGCAAACACTGGTATGAACATCACCCAGCACCGGTTACAGAAATAGAAGATGTAACCATTCTATGGGATTACACTATCTACACAGACAGAAAAATTGAAGCAAACAGGCCAGACATTATTGTTAAAAACCAGAAGGAGAAAACTTGTCTATTAATTGATATGGCTTGTCCAGCGGATTGTAACATAGCAATCAAGGAATTTCAAAAACTGTCAAAATATAAAGACCTGGAAATTGAAATAGAAAAAATGTGGAAATTGAAAACAAGAGTTGTGCCAGTGATAGTAGGTGCACTTGGAATGATAAAAAATGGAACAAAACAACACATTGAAAGAATTCCTGGAAACCCCAGCTTAAGAGATATACAAAAAATTGTCTTATTAAGTACAGCCCACACACTAAGGAAAACTTTATCTATGTAATGCTGGAGATGATAGGGAAGATAGAAAAACATGAAATGGAGCCATAACAACACGCCACTACCTGCCTTAGGTCTCCCCGCAGACTTGGTTGGTAGTGAGACCAAAGCAGAAATCGAAATATGATGAAAAATGACATAATAATAATAATATTTACTAACCACAAATAATGACCGCTTTTAATTCCTTAATCTCACTTCAATACCTCTGACGAACTTTAAGTGGGTTTAGTATATCATTTCGTGTCTGTTCTATAAATACATGAAAAAATATAGAAGTACTTCCCTCTCCTTTTGAACTTTACTCAAAATGATGTGAATGTACAAGACTGGCTGAGAAATTGCTCCGTTGCCGGAAAATAATGAGTGCTTCGTCATTGATTAGAAGTTAACTTTTGATTTTAAGAACACATACTAACGAAATTAAAACAAAAACAGCAAACTGTTGTTCAATGTTCTCTTGATGTATATATTTTTCAATAGGAGTAAGCATGAGTCTTATTATCTTATCGCCAGATTTTGGTTTCATCACCAACAAAACGTTATCTTTTGCGTTCTTTGAGAATAGAGATAATGAAATAGAGTGATCTCGCACTTTCGCTTATACTGTAAGAAATTCAGTTTGAGCAGCCTTTTTTAATAAATATATTTAATAAAGTTTTCACGGAAATTTCACTTATTACTTCTTTCTGCACGAGTCATACTGATATGAAAATTTATTCATATTCGACCAGTTCGCTTAATGTAACTATTCTAAAGCAATATAATTTATATAAATATTGTACAAAAATATTTTACGATGTTTCTGCAAGTTTATTCATATTAAACAGTTTATTCTTTTACTTTTATTCGATAACTGAAGAATTATTTGAAGAAGTAGGTTAAGCTTAAAGGTTTTTTTCTTTTCGCGACAAATTAATTTAGCGACACTAGCGACAAATTAATTTAGCGACGGAGAATTAGAAAAATTGTTTGTAGTAACTGTTAAAGTTACTAGAAACAATTTTTCTAATCCTCTTTTCATACATTTTAGGAAGGTCAAATAAATTTCTTCAATCTCTGTTTTAACGATTTTCTCACTTTTTTGTTTTTGTTCTTTGTTTCTGTTTGTTTTATTTTTTTAGCTTTTTATCGATTTCTTGGTTTCTACCAAATGCTTTTCTTCTTTTTCACATTAATCTATTCATTCATTTGATCTATGTTAGATTTTACCCTACTTTTCTTTATCTCGCTCTTCTTTCTCATTTGTTGGTAATTATTTCTTTTTTCGGTTAATATCGTTATTTCTCTTTTTTCTTCTTTTTTCCTTTTTTCTTGGTTATTTTTATTGTGTTCTTGCCTACTTATATTTCTTGATCTTCTTTTCTCTTGAATTTTTGATACAACCACTTCCTTCCTCATCTTTCAACATTTTCTTCCTTATCTTCTTTCTCTTTCTTCTTCGATTCCTTGTTTATTTTTCTTATTTGCCTTCCACCTTACGTTCTTCTTAGTTCTTTCGCTATCTTCTTTTCTTTTTTTATTTATTTCTGCCTTTTTTTTCTTTTATGTTCTTTTCTTTTCTGCAACGAAATTTTCTATCTCTATCTCTTGGGTGAGGGGATTCGTTTATTTGTTGATTAACTTCAAAATGTCGTCTCTATTTCTTCTATTTTTCTCCTTAAAGTAAAATGTTTACACACTTATATACGTACACACCTGTATTCATTTGAAAGTATATAGATATACTGTTCAAATGTGTTAGTATATGTATTCGGCAACACCAGAAACAGCTGATACAATGAGAGTTTATTCATAAGTACAGTAGAGGTGTAAACAAGGAAAAAGTGTACTGACAGATGTGTGCAAATGAAACTTGTGCATTCACTGGTCTTCTGCAGGTGTGTGCATAAAAAACAGGGAGTTCTGTTCATCACAGACACCTGGAAAATCAACCTTGCTAAAATCTTTTTTGTTGTTAACCAGTGGTAGTATCGTTGTTTTCATGTTTAATATTCGGTATTCTTAGTCATTTTTAGTCACAACATGAGATTCTTATAACACTATTAATTTTTCTCAAGCCCCTTTTGGAACATTCTTGGAATATACATTTTTTTCTTGTTCTTATCTTACCAATGTTTTCATTTTTCTTACTGTTCTGCGAGTTCTCTCTAGCCTTTTTGCAATTCACAATGCTGAGTTTCCATCACTCAATAACTTTCGTTACTCTTCGTGAGTATATCATTTTTACGCCTCTCCGTAGTATTTATATAGCAATCCTTGATTTGCATAATAAAATCCTTAGTCTATCAAATAAATTACGGTAAATATTTATAACAAACTTTTATATTATTTAGTTTTTGTTTTTGTGTGGAAGCATATCAAGAGTATTAACGTATAGCTATTTAAATATGTCTTCTAATTTATTCCAGTTTCAATGTAGCTCCATCGATGCACGATTATGTGGACTCTGTAAGAAATAATTCCATTTTCCGCATGAAAATTTTATGCACGTACCTCTTTTATTTCTTCATATACGTTACACATTCGCACTGGTACTTCACTATCGTAGCCATTATCTATTACTGTTCTTTTGTTCAAAATTTAATTATCTGATATAATTTATGCACCTTTCAAAGGGTAAGAAATGTGTCACGTGACAGTTTGGTTAGTGGCTGGAAATGACCAGTTGGAATGAATTGGTCAAAGCTACCTCACGTCTACGTCACGTTTCATTGTTCTCGATCTCACCATACTATTGATGAAAGGTACGATCAAGTCAATTATCTAGTATGATCTTAATTCATTTTTCTATGCCTTTCATATGTATCTGGTTCGCCTTTTTAATAGAGTTCTGTTGCAAGATTTGTAAACATGAAGATAAAGTTTTTCTCTTGTCGGAGTATCGGCCACTGATAATAATCACAGACGGCGGGATTTAAGAATTATCACCCCTGATAATAATTAGAGGCGGCACGAGATTTGAAAAAATCGCTTTCTTTCTCGATGACTTTTCGTAGCGAAAAGACATACTCTTTTCACTTCTGCAAAATGTGAGTAATCATCTACAGACACTGAAGACTGATTTGAATTTTTCACGTTTCACTACGTTTCTCATCATTTCTTTTGTAAAATTTCCTGTCAATATATTGTTAATATTTCCTTGTTCAAATTCTGTCTTATTTTTCCTTACACGAGCCCACCAAAAATTGTTAGTGGGTTAAACGTACCAAGTGCTTATAAAATTTCACCAAACGTGTTTGTAATAGCAACATTCTCTTTCTCTCAAGCGTATATAAATGTTTTTATCAATTAAAAATGTCTTACTGTATAGCAGGTTATATTGCTTATGTTGGGATGATAAGGTTAATTTTTATTCCAACACCTGTTTCTATAGTGGCCTATGACAAAGCTGGAGTTATCGTTCTTATTTTGAGCTTGTAATGGATGTTTTTTAAGCATAGCCTCTTCAACAGTTGATGTAAATTATTTGTTCAAGGGAAGTGAAAGTGGGCTAACAAAGTAGAATGTTGGCTTACAACAAATGTTTAGTCATGTAGTCTTTTGCAAGTGGACATTATCGTTCCTGATATTGACACTAAAGTTTCATTATCTTTCTTTTATTGTTTTTCTTTTTCTGCTTCATTGAATGGGATTTTTAATGCAAACATATTTAATATAAAAGGCCACAGACATAAATGTAGATGGAAAACAAGTTTTTACATGCAAACATAAATCCCGCAAACCGACTCTCTCTCTCTCTCTCTCTCTCTCTCTCTCTCTCTCATATATATATATATATATATATATATATATATATATATATATATATTAAAAACAGAAATAGATGTTGTTCCAACGAGAGAAATTGGTACAGAAGAAAAAAGTGCAAGAAGCCGTGAACGTTTTGTTTAAAGTGTAGATTTATTGTTGTTATTATTAATATTACTTGCTTTTTGTATGAGATATTAAGTGTCCATAATTATATTTGCGTCAATACACGTGTTTCGAGTCCAAAATTAACTTTCTTCAGGTGAATAAATTTGTGAATTTAAATATCGAGATCTGTTTGTCTTTCTGACGACCGAAAATACCGTGTATACATAGATAATCGGTGAGCAGGTCAGAATTTTCATATGTGTGCGTGTTTGTTTGCTGTTTTTTTTTGTTTTTGTTTTTTTGTTGTTGTTGTTGTTGTTTTTACACTCGCTCGTTAAATCTCTTCCGTTTTGGGAATCATTCATCTTTCGTTGGCCAGAAAAAGTTTTCACACAAACTTGCGAAATTTGATTTCGTCTTTATACTTTAAAAATTTTTCAGCGATTTGGATTCAATTCTATGGGTCATCTAGTTCTTTTTGTTGCTTTTGGAATACTGTATTTTGCAATGGTTCACGAATTTTTTTTTAGCGAAAAAAATTTAAATTGGTGTGTGTGTGTGTGTGTGTGTGTGTGTGTGTGTGTGTGTGTGTGTGTGTGTGTGTGTGTGTGTGTTAGGTTTTTCTTGTTCTTTTGTTGAGGGAAGGCTTGTATTTTTTATAAATATTTTTTCCTGCATCATGAACGTGTCATAATCTGCATTTTGTTAGATCGGACCATGTGTAGTAATTATATTCAATGCGTGTAATAGTAAACTTATAAATATGTAAGATAGATTCAGGAGAGTAAAATTGTCTAGAACGCAGTGAACGAACTTTCTTATTAACAGACCTAGCACAATATAATATAATCTTTTCAATTCATGCTAGAGAATGCTAGCCCGAAAAGTTGCATGCTGATAGGAAGCAAAAAGGGATGTTTTCAGATGATTGACAGATAGAAATTGCGTTTTGGGGGCGTTAAAATTAACAAACATTAATTTGCCCTAGTTAACAACAGACTCGCACCTTTCGCTTGTGGAACTCTCTACCGGTTCCATAGTTTCCAGCCAACTTTACAATGTCAGTCATTATTTGCTGTCTTCCTTATTACTTTTCTATTGTTCTCACACCTTAGTAATGTTTCTCTTTTTCTTTTACACTCAGTAACCCCTTGTGTCTTATTGGCTTTATTGCTTTGCATGAGTTGATATAATTTTAGAAATCATCTTTTGAATATCGTTTCAAAGATGAAATGCACATTTCTTTATATTTTTCTCGTGTTTTAGTTTCAAACCTTAAATTTATTATCTTAGTCTAATCCCTCAAAGAAGGCTAATCTGAGCAAATTAAAATCAGACATTTTGAAATAGCATTAATAAGTTTTTAATCAGAATATTTCTTTTTTTAAACTCCCATTCGAGCAGAATATATGATTTCTGTCATTTTTATTATTCGATTTCCATAGCAGCCATTAATACTATTTACAAAACGTTATCATTACATCTGCATTATGGTACGGCCTTTCTAGAGATATTTATACGGCCTCAGCATCAAATGTAAGAAGTTATTGACTATTGGGTATTTGACCATTTCTGGAGACTTAGAGTCTGTGTTGCATAAAATCAATACTTTAGATGTGGCCTTTTTAAACTTTACAAAATTAACGTTTACAGAATACATCATACCACTGTTTTGCCTATCAAAGGGGTTATTACTGAAAGAAAAATCAAATTCTGAATAACATTTTAAAGAGTATGACAAGATGTGGGATATTTCAATCATTCTTTATCCAAGATATCTTAGTAAAAGTTATTCTATACTGTTCAGTATTGCTATGTTTTTGTTGCTCCATAGTTTCTTTCTTTTGTGGGAAGATTTCTTTTCTTTTCTTCTTTTCTTTTCAATATTCGAACTCCACTTCATTGTTAATGGATTCAAGTTAGAGTTCAACGGGCGGAAATTAACGATTTGTTTCTCATGCAATGTAAGATCTCACTTACAGAATTCAGTAATTGGCAAACTTATCTTTACCCTCAGTGAAGCTGAAATTACAAAATACTCAGAAACGTTATAATTGAAAAAGGATGCTGACTGTAAGCATTTTTACAGATTACTCCATATATGCAACTTTGTACAAGACTAGACTGAGTTCAAGTAAATCTTATGGAAAGAATAACTAATCTGGTAAGTTCTGATTATTAGCTGCCTAACTCAGTTGTGCAATTGTGGGCTCATCTTTAATATTTCATATTCAAGATAATCGATATTGTGTCAGTACATTTATGTGAAAAGATGTGTTTATTTTCAAAACGTATTTTCCATTTAAAATGATGATTGTGTTACATACACTATTAAGCCAAAATAGTCTGACCAACCACATGTGGCAATATTGGCAGCTACTGTGTCATAACAAAAGTGCATATTAAGGTCAAAGATACATAAATACCACAGCCTTGAATACTTCATTGCGATTAATTGGATGCCTCACTTATGAGCAAAATGTATCTAAATGACTTAATGAAAGACTACGTCAGAACTTTTCTGAAAGTGTATTGTGATACGCTCACGTTCAATTCTGATGAATATCTATCAACAGTAATCGGAGGAGTGAAAAATCACCACTAACTGATAAAACATGAAAGAAGGCTTTCACGTCCAAATACAAGCCAACAAGACAACTGTGAAGAAATTACATGAAAGTGAAGTAACGCGTTACAGCACACAGTACAAAGCTTCCTATTGAGCGCGGTGTTGTGTAGGCTCCAAGTACTTTTGCTCCAAGTACTTTTGTCTGTCATCGAAATTGTCTTCATTGGGCATGTGTATGTCCGGAGCGGACCTGGAATGAAGTCACGTGATCCGTTGAGTATCACTTTCTTCTGAATAAAGTTATTCAAAATACGCATACATTTTTATCCACTGAAAAAAACAAGCGGTTGAATGCAATGAATTGGTTTCAGCAACTTTTTTTTTTTATAAGCGTTTCGCCCCGAGCAAGGCATGTCACTGCCACTACTGCGCAGAGGGCTACATAGAGTGAAGAAAGGATGGTTAAATATAGGAAATGTCAGAGGGTGGGTGATAGGCGGGTAGGGATACCAGGAATGGTTAAATATAGGAAATGTCAGAAGGTGGGTGATAGGCGGGTAAGGATACCGAAATAACATTTCGTCACATCATTCAAGAGAAAGGTACTCTGTCGTGTACCACGTAACACAACAGAACTGAAGAGTAGGTACACTCTTTTGTTTTCTCCAATGGAAATTGCATCTTTCAGCATAATGCATCTGCTATACAGAAATGCTTTCAAAAACATCAAGAATAATTCTCTTAATTACCAAAGCAAAAAAAAGAAGAAAAATACATCTTAAATCATATAAGCGTCATATACAGTATGTGATAGATGAATCGTGGTATAAATTACGTAAAAATGAAAATAACACTGACATCTCATTTTAACAGATATATTTAGCAAAATTACAAAAAAATATCTTTAAATACTAAAGAGCAAATTTATTCAATAAAATCGCCATTGGCTTCAACTACGGCCTCCAGACAAATGCGGAATCTCCTGCAACTCTTCTAGGCGGTCTTCTTGTTTAAGTTGATGAATGCGACCATAATCCTTGCCTTCAGTTCATCTTTGGTTCTACGAGAAGTTTTGTTTGTCTCTCACTCAACTGTAATAACCAGGGGAATTGCAGTTTGGGGGTGTTATGTAACCAGATGTAAGAGGTGATGTGGGTGATGTGGTCGCAGAAATTGTCTGACAACCATGACTGTTTTCTCCTGCTTGTCTGACATGATACAGAGTCCTGTTACCAGATACAGAATCTTCCAGCAGCCACCCTCTTGACCCAAAGCAGCATTACCTTCTCAAGACACTTGATGTAGGTTTCTGTTTGATCCTAGGGACTTGTGGGAAGATAAATGAAGGCATAATGTTGGAATCGCTAGTGAGCATACCAAACAACATTATGTTGACGAGATCTATCATTCCACACTTTCCTAATCCTCTGCACTGTCTTCAAAGACTCTGAAATGTTCATATTGGAGCTTCCATCGCCAACGCCAAACATTGCAGCATGTCATTTCAAAATTTCTGGCGGAGTGAATTGACCCCACTATACTGTGCATTCGACAAAATAAAAAACAACGCACATGTGCGAAATTAGAAATATAAAATGGTGATAATTGCACCAAGTACACGATAATAATATAAGAACGGATGTTTCATACGACTATTTTACGACTCGTACATATTCTTCCACAGAAAGTAATGACAACCTACTGCGGTAAAATCTTCTGTCCAGTCAATCATGTCTCGAAAAAATATGATCGCCCAAGCGTGTGCCACACATGGTACTTAACTAACATATTCTTTTTCTGTGTGCCATGTCCCTTCAGGACTTAGGCGATCATGGCCTTCCACGTCTCTCTATCCCTGGTGGCGCTTAACAAGCTTTCTCCTGTTACCCAAACCCTGCACTGCCATCTACCTGCTCAGGCCCATCAAATATGTTATCCGCTGCATTCCCCTGTCTCTCTTTCCCTCTATCTGACTTGTGAATATTAGATTCTCCAAGCCCTCCTTCCTCATCATGTGTCCCAGGAACTTTAGTTGTCTCTTCCTTATGCTCAGTATTAATTTCTTTTTCGTTCTCAACGTTTCCAGAACCTTACCATTGCTCCATGATATCCGCAGCATCCTTCTGGTGAATCACATTTCAGTTGCTTCAAGTTTTTCCTTCATTTTTGATGATATTCTCCAGCATTCGCTGCCATACTGAAGAACAGATAGCACATAGCAATCCAGTACTCTCTTCTTTGTTTCTAGTGAAATTTTCCCGTCATTTAATACACTGATCAGCTGCTGGAATGCGTTCTTCAACATGCTAATTTGCCTTCGGATCTCAGTGACGCAGTTTCCGTTTTCCTTAGAACACTTCCCAAGTACTTAAATTTTTATACCCGCTTAATTTTAGTGTCTCCAAACTGTAATTGGCATTTTGAGATCCTCTGTTTGCTGATGATATATATACGTTTGTTTTTTTTTTTGTTTTTTGTTTTTTTTTTTGTTTTATTAAGTTTATTTGTAGTCCTTTCTTTCGTCTACCTTTTTTAGGAGGTCTTGTGGTTTTCTTTCCGTGTCAGCTATCAGCACTGTATGAGCTGCGTATTTTATGTTGTTCAGATTGTGACCGCCGATGACGAATCCTGGCATATCTTCTAAGGTCCTCAGAATAGTCTCGCTGTACAAGTTGAATAGATCCGGTGCAAAGATACATTCTTGATTTATGCTCCTTTCAATCTTTGTATATCAGCTGGATTCGTTTCCTGTCCGTATGCAGGTGGTTTGCTGCCAGAAGAGGTTCTTGATTACTCTGATGTCTTTGCCAAATATGTCGAGGTTGCTGAGCATTTCTATCAATTTTTTGTGCGTACTTTGTCGAACGCCTCGGCATAGTCTACAAAATATAGGTAGACGTCCTTTTTCATTTGTATCACCCTTTCTGGTAGCATCTTAAGCATAAATATCGCATTTCTTTTTCCAGTGTCCTTGGCGAAACCGCACTGTTCTTGTCCTATCTCCGGCCTGATTCTGCTTCGCTCTCTGTTCATCAGGATTCGGACAACTAGTTTCGTTATGTGGCGCATCAAACTGGTTGTTCGGTGGGGTTCGCATTCGTTTGCGCCTGGCTTCTTGGGCAGAGCTATGAAGACTGATCTGCTTATGTCATCTGGTATTACTCCACTGTTTTAGATTTCATTTATTATTTCCTTAATTTTCTCTATGCCAAAATCTTCCAAGGCTGTCAGCATCTCTATTACAATGCTGTCTCGTCCAGTTGCTTTGTTCCTATTCAGTTTGACCATTGCAGCTTTCACTTCGGATTTTAGTATTTCCGGTCCGTCAGCTTCTTTTAACTATCGGTTGCTCTGTATTGTCGAGAAAGAGATATTTTATATATTCTTCCCATCGCTGGAGTATTTCCTCTTTTTCTAATATGATCGTTCCATCCTTGGATTTTATACATCATGTTGAGGAGCATGGTCTTTGTTCTGTCAGTTGCCTTATTTATGCATTTCTTCTTTATTAGTCTTTCTCAATCTCTCTACTTCAGTACATTTGTTGTTGAGTCATTCCTTTTTAGCCTGTCTGTACTTGGTCCTTATTTCCTTTTGCAGTTTCTTGTATTCAGTTCCAAATTTTGGCATAGTTTTTATCTCTTTTGCATCATGTCATTTTTCTGCAGGTTGAGGTCATTCACGAATGTGTTGTATTGCAGTCTGGGTGATGCAATAGGCTTCTTCACTCTTCGGAGTTACACCCTTAGTTTTCAGATCACTGGCAGGAGGTCGCTTCCACAGTCGGCACTTGGATATGTTTTGCATTGAACCACGGCGTTTCTGAATCTTTTTTATGGTTATATAATCGAGTTGGTTTTTCGTGTTACCTCCTGGTCTTCTTGAAACCAGATGTTAGTTATCATTTAGTCATTCGCCTTACAGCATTGAACCCATCTTTTACATCGATCGTTGCGGATTCCTAATCCAAAATTACCAGTTATCTCTCCTTCCCTCTCCCTGCATACTTTGGCATTCAAGTCTTCAAAATTTTAATTTTTTGGATTTAACACTGAGCCTTGGCATTGTCAAGAGTGGTTGATGCATAGACTACTATAATTGCTTTGTTGAAGGGTCTTCCTTTCAGCTTGACTAGGACTCTTTCGAATAAACGGCAGTATCCCAGAACGCATTTCTTCATTTCTTCGTTCAGTATTAAACCGACTTCCTTTTCATTATTTTTATCTCCTGCATATATGAACCTGTGCTTGTCGCTGCGGAAGCCTCCATTGTTTGCATCTAGTTTTTGCATATTCCCAGAATATTTATGTTCAACCTGCTCATTTCCTGCTTGACATTCTCAAGTTGACAACAGTTGTTGACCGTCCTGATGTTCCTGGGGTAATTTTCTGTTTGTTGTGCACAGTAACGGTCCAGAGACGCTGTTGCTCATGTCATTCCTTTCCGGGCGAGGGACAAATTTCGGAAAAATGTATCTCCTTTAAACTGTTGGTGCTAACAGTCGCTGGATGACGGTCAGGTGACACCTGTTGTTCATGTCGGTCCTTACCGGGCGAGGAGTTACTTCCTTTGAAATTAACCCCGTTTGGGTTTTATATGTATATTTTTTAAGGCCATGATTATACTCGGGAATGATAATGGCATGGTATCCCGTTGCCTTCTCCACGGTGATTTATTGAGCCACCACCTCTAGAGTAGGAATTTAGTTGGTACCTCCACTTCAATTTTAATACCGAAGTTTTGAATTAAATTTTTAAAAATAAAACCTTCTCTTGAAACTTTCATTTTAGCTTAACTGAAAGCTAAATGATTAAATTTACTATTTCCACTAAGCAAAATAATCGGGTGTATTTCAAACAGAAGTTATATTCATTGGAATCTAAAATTCTCAGATTTTCTTATTTTCAATTTTTCGGTCATTTTTTGAGCGATCGGCATATTTGTAAACAAAAGTTAATTCTCGGTTTAAAAATCTTGCAAAAATAAAATGCAAACCTCTCACTCATTTTTTTTTAAATTATCAAATTTAAGGTTAAAATACTCTGATTTGAAACAAATATTACTTGTTTATATCATGAAATTTAGAAAGGTCCGACTCGTTGACCTTTTAAGTAGGCAATGACAGCACCTATCAATCAATCCAGTGATCAAAAGTTGAAATAATCCAGTTTCACATCTCGTAAGGGGAACCGCCCTTAAAACATGCAACCTTTTAATGATAAGTCTCTAATAGTGGATTAACCGTTCTAGTGGAGAGTAGTTGTATATTGTTGCAGATTAATGGAATTTGGCCTCGTTGTAGATAGCCCACTATAAGTCATAAAAAGGATATAAATCAAGAAAAGCAAATTAGGTTTAGAAATAACATTTTATATAGATACATATCAATTAACGTTTTTACTATTAAAGTAATCCTTTAAGTACGGGTCCAACGGACGTTAAAATGTTCATGGCAATAAAATGCTGAAAAGAGAATTAATGCTTAGGTATGTGGGAGCGTTGTAAGTAAGGAATGCCTTTGATGTATCCGTTCCTTTGGTCAGTAAGTAGTTTAGAGACAGCGAAGAAGAAAAGGATAGGGCAGGGCAGCGAGCATAGTAAGCCGCTTGACGTCGGTCAAAGGAGATACTAATTACACTCGTCTCTCTCGAGTCTGTGTGTGTCTGTCTGTTTCTGTCTGGGTCTGTCTGGCGATGCTTTCTGTATCGGCTTTTTATTTCATCTTTTTGGATCGCAGCAGATCATTTGGGAATTCACATCCGTATTTGATTCTGGGCTTCACATTGGCCGATAAATAAAGTTCACGTAGGCTCGCGCACTGGAATTTCATACTTAATTAATTTTAGTTTTCAACCGGAACATCTGCGTGGAGCCGGGGTGCGCGCCGACGAGTTTTAGTCATTTGCTTTTTGGTCGTGAGAGTGCAAACTCGCTTTGCTCGGTATCACCACACACTTTTAAGTTTCCATAGTAAAAGAAAATGTTCAGTTTAACATAATATTAAAAAATTAGAAATTATTTTAAAAATCCTTATTTTAAATTATTTGTATTAAGCTTATTTTTTATTTGTAAATAAAGTACATATCTAATGAATTAATAACCAAAAACACTGATTAACTGGAAGAAATTTAAAGGATCTTTGAAACTTTAATTTGAAAAGAAAAAATGAAAACAATTCTTACAAAATTCATTATTCATCGAATTTTTTTTCTTCTTCAGAATATGATATACTAAAATTATATTATTTATAAAATCAATTAAAACTTTATCTACATTAAAAATAGCGTAGTTTTAACGTATTTTTGATTTTACTATTCGGAGCAGATTTTCGGAAAAATAATCCCGTAATTTAAAAGAAATACATGATTTACATTCCCCAATTTATAATCGTTTCACCCCGAGCAAGGCATTTCACTGCCACTATTGCGCAGGGGGTTACATAGAGGGGAAAGTGGTGAGAAAGGGTGGTTAGATATAGGAAATGTTACATAGAGAGGAAAGTGTTGAGAAAGGATGGTTAGATATAGGAAATGTCAGAAGGAGGATGATAGACGGGTAAGGATACCGAGAATGAGGGTTGGGCAGATGGTGAGAGTGTTGGGAAAATAGATGCAAGTTAGTGTGATAGGAGGTGTCTATTGACCTTACATTTAAACTCCTGGAGATTGTAGCTGTCGGGAAAGCAGACATGTTGAAGGGAATTCCACAGGCGGGAAGTACAAGAAAAGAAGCTGTTGGAGGAGAAATTACGGTTACATTTTATCTGTTTCACTGTAAGAGGGTGGGATCTAGTTGCTAATCTAGTATCTCGTGTAAATTCGTACCTAGACGGTACCAATGATCTAAGTTCATCGGAGCAGAAGCCGTGAAAGTATTTATAGAAGAGGCACAGGGAAGCCACGTCACGCCTGTGAGAGAGTGGTTGCAGCCGGTCTGCCAAGTCAGTATCGATCACATTACAGATTCTCCGTTGTATTTTGTCAAGAAGCCCGAGGAGAGTAGCAGGGGCACCCGACCAGATGTGGCAGCAGTATTCAATACATGGGCGGATGGTAGATTTATATATGTGCAAGATAGATTCAGGCGGTAAAAACTTCCGAGCCCTGTACAGAGAACCGACTTTCATAGCGGCGGATTTAGCAATGGATTCGATATAGTCATTCCATTTGAGGTCCTCCGAGAGTGTAATACCAAGGAGACGTACTGTTTTACTCTCTGAGTGGCAAGCCTGTTCCATGTTAATGAGAGGTAGATGCGATTGTCTATGGTGGTTAATTGATAGCAGCTTCGTTTTAGAAGCATTGAAATTTACGAGCCATTTCCTACCCCAGTCCACTACGGATTGGAGGTCCTTTTCAAGCTCCGCAGCGAGGTTCGCTTTGTCGCCCACACCGTGTTTATGATCGAGGCGAGAGTAAATTGTGGTGTCATCAGCGTACATGCCGACTTGGGATCTAATGGCATCGGGGAGGTCATTAATGTAGATCAGAAAGAGCGTGGGACCTAGGATAGGGCTTGAGGGATGCCCGCGTTCGTATGGGAGTTTTGGGAGGCATGTCCATTTAATACTACCTTCAATGTGCGGTTAGAGAGGAATGACTGGATTAGGTCAAACAAATGTCCAGTTATACCGTAGCTCCGCAGTTTGCATAAAAGGCCAGCATACCAGACTCTGTCGAACGCTTTGGACATATCCAAGGCAACGGTTCGGGCTTCGCCATTCTTGTCAAGAGCCTGGTATAGACCAGGCTCTTGACAAGAACCTGGTATAGACTCGGTAATGGTCGTTAGCATATCAGCAGTGGACCTGGTGAAGCGGAAACCGTACTGTTTGTCCGAGAAAAGCCTGTGGGCCCTGAGATGCTGAATCACCTCGGCGTTGATAATGGCTTCGAAAACTTTACTGAAGACCGGAAGGAGACTGATAGGGCGGTATTTAGCGGGATCTGAGGGTTCGCCAGTATTCTTAAATATAGGAACTACAGATGAGGACTTCCAACAGGCAGGAAAGCATGAAGCAGATAGGCAGAAGTTATAGAGTTTAGAGAGTACAGAGGAGAGTTCTGGGGCACATTTCTTCGGGACTATGATTGGGATTCCGTCCCCACCGCTCGCTTTTGGGGTCAAGTTTTGAGATTATCTTAAAGACCAGCGAGGGTGTAATGTGAAAGTTATTCAGTTGAGCCTTAATTCTAGGTGGGAAATCGGGTGTAGGTACTCCTGACGAGTCCAGTGTCGAATTGGTGGAGAATCTACGAGCAAAGCATTCAGCCTTGTCCGCTGGAGAGGTGAGAACCTCAAATTCATTTATTAGTGGGGGTATTAAAGTCTTACTCTTGTTGAGCACGCTTTTGTAGAGTTGCCAGTAATCTTACAGGAACTTACAGGATGCTATGCGTTGCTTCATTCTGGCAGCAAACACCATCTTAGCTTCGTTCAGTACTGTTTTACACTTATTACGAGCTGAGGCGAAAAGGCGCCTGTTTTGGTTCGACGAGTAGCTTCGATATAGCCGGAAGAAATGGTTCCGGTGGGCGATGGCGGCCGAGCAAGCGGGCGAGAACCAGGGAGACTAATTTGATTTAAGCTGGAATTTCCTGGCCGGGATGAAAGCATCGATGTCAGCCTTAACCCAAGAGGAGACCTCGGACGCACAGTCTTTGACAGGAAGACTGAAGACGTTGTTCCAGGGGACGTCACAGAGGAAGTCTCGGAACGAATCCCTGTCTGCTCTCTGGTAGCGGTAGGATATTCTGCTGGTCTGGGTTTCTTGGGTAGAGTAAGAGTGGATTGCCTGGTAGTGCAAGAGTCTGGGATGGAAGTGAAGCAGAGTCCTAGTAAAGAGTCCCTTCCGTTAGGGTTATTAGAGAAACGCATGGGGAAGTCCACCACTTGTGTAAGACCTTGGGTTATTGAAACATTCATGGTGCGGACCCCAGCAAGGTCGGTGACAGAGTTTTCAAGCCACTTGGTGTGGTGGGCGTTAAAGTCACCAAACACAAATATATGGGCAGATTGATGAGAAGAAATGACCTCGTCGATATTGATATAGATGCTATCAAGTACCGAACAGTCAGAGGAGGAGGGGGAGCGGTAGAGGAAGAAGAGATAGCTAACCGAGCTTAGAAGTGAGAGACGGAAACACATGAAAGAATGATCCAGGGATTCAAGAGATGTAATCCTGGCTAGATGGAGGTGTTCACTGACATAAACACCAAGCCCATGCATATGGACATTGGAGTCCTTCCTGAAGAGGGGAAGGTAACCAGGAACGAAGGAGGGGATAGAAAGGTCAAGGATAGTCTCACATATAGCTAAGATATCGGGTGAGTTAGTTTGGAGGAAAGATTCTACGCTGTTAAAGTTAGTGCGGATACCTCGTATGTTTGTGAAGGAAACGCATATAGGTTTGGGCGTTTTTATGACTAGCTGGTTTAGTCTTGCTATTTCGTTTGTTTGATTTCATAGTAGTTTAGTTGGGGAGAGAGAGGGGGGTCTAGAGTATGGTCAGACGGTCACTAATTGCAGCAGGTGAAGGATGGAGACTGGCGCTGCCTGCAGCATAATGTGGCCTCGAGGTTGCCCATCGGAGATCCATGCAGGGAAGCCCGTCTATGCGCGAAATGGCACTACAGGAACCCCGATATTATTCAACTGTTGATCAGAGCAGCCTCTCAAGACGCTACGCAAGTGTTCGGGCTCCTAACTAGCAGTTGGAAGCAGCAACCAGGAAACTGCCAACCCGGTACCCTCAATGAAGAGACGTTGCCACCATACTCACCAACTGCAAAGAGCTTCCAGCTGAACTAACACTAAGACCGAAAAAGAGAGATGAACCGGGAACCCCTTCCTAAACAAGAAACAAGGTGATCACCTCTACTCCTGTTCAGAAGAAGAGGGTGAAGTGTGAGACCGGGCGATAGTAGGTACTATCTACTCCAATTAAAAAACAAACAAAAAAGAAAAGGACGACTAAAATAACTTAAAAAGTTTACTAAGTTTTAACTTAGTATAAGTCAAAACGAACCTTGAAAACCAAAACAATTTACACAATCTAGTCCAAGTGCACTACAAGAGTGACTAGCAAAGTAGTTAAGTTAGTAACGGAATTAAGTAAATAAATAAAAAATAAAAGACCAAAAAATAAAGTAAAATAAAATAAGTTAGCAGAGAAAGAGACCGAATTCAAGCAAACATACCATGTGCAGAGAACTAACTGAAAAAGTTGAGAAAATTTCGCAAGACATGCCACAAAAATGCAATGAGTCCTGCATTTAAATAATAAATAAAAAATTGGTATAGATAATGTATTTCTAGAAGTTTTATGCAAGTAATTGAAGTCGGGAGTAACACATGTATATTTTTATAAAGATTTTCTAAAAATAATAATTGCATAAATAATTTCAGTCATTTGTGAATAATTCCTGAAAGTTTCATTATAATTACACAATTAGTTGATTTTTGCAAGAACTTTTAAATTAAAGTGTCTTTCAACGCCAAAAAACGACTTGTGTAATATTACATTTTGCTTAATAGTCACAATACGTAAGCACGGCGTGAATCGCTGGCACAAAACAAAAAAGAAATCTTAATTGAAATTTAGAAAGGATTAAAAATTTAAAAAAAAATAATCACAAAATTTGATCTTTCCTCTTAGAATAAACATTTTGAGGATAGAACTTTGTTTTTATTAAGTTTGAGCCCTTTTAACATCATGCTATTTCACGTAAAAAAAATGCAAATGTAATTAAATTGAAGCGCAAAAGATAAAAAGAATAAAGAATGAGATGTGGTCATGATAAAAGAAAAAGGAAAAGCCTGTCCATGAATATGTGTAAAAAATTGAAAAAGTGATCCAAGGGATAAAAAGATGGTGAATTATTTTTCATGAAAATAGAAATAATAGTAATAAATTTAGAAAAAAAGAAAGATTCTGAAAATAATAAAGCTATAGAAGAAAAGGAAAATATTAATAAGTTAATGTTTAAAAAATATAGAAGAAAAAAGAAACACGAATGTACAAAATAAGTAGGTCAAGTAATCGGAGAGCATACCGTTTGCAATCGACCTGTCAGTTGGTGCAGACAACAACTCTGTGAGCAGAAAATAGCAAAAGAAGCTATTGATTTTCTCGACCTATTCTTCTCGTTTTATTCTTCTTCCCTCACTCTCTCCGTACATCTATCTATCTATCTATCTATCTATCTATCTATCTATCTATCTATCTATCTATCTATCTCTCTCTCTCTCTCTCTCTCTATATATATATATATATATATATATATATATATATAGGAAAGAATATTAATAAAAAGTTTTGAATTTAAAAATGTACTTTTTTTTAACAGTATTTGTTTATTTTTATTATATTTTATATTTCAGACCGCCCTCGGTCCTTCATCAGAAACAAGTGATTTTTAAATTTGAATTAGAAACGTATTTCACGATAGCGTTCGGATATTTTTTTGTTTACATCACGTGGTGTGTTTGTTCACAACATGCAGCACGTCCGTAGAGAAAATCTGTTTGTTTTAGATAAAAATTTCTTGGAATATCTGAAAAAATTTTTTTAGCTATTGAAATATTTGTAAAGATTCAACACACCTAAGTCCCTATTTAACCCTAGCTTGTGTGTATTTAATTTTAAAATCCAGTATGTTTCTTTCTTTCTGCGTGTGTATGTAGAACTAAAATTGGAGTCTATTAGTAAACATTTGCAATTTTCTAAAGTATGATCAGGTTGATTAAAATGGGCTGCAATTGGGGAGTATACATTTTTTTGTCGTATATTTAGTTTGTGATTATTGAAGCGAAATCTAAAGCTATTACCGGATTCGCCGATATATCCACTGTTGGGGCAAATTGAGCAGAAGAGAAAGTAGATGATGTTTTTGCTGTCACAAGTAAGGTTTGGTGGGTGTAATTTTATTTTGGTGTTGGGTACAGAGAATGTTTTGTCTGTTATTAAATGTTTACAAATTAAACAGCGAGGCTTTCCACATTTTAAATTCCCTGATAGGTTTGTATTATTTAAATATTTGTTAGAAGTGAGGATAGTTGATAGGTTGGGTGTTTGTTTCTTTGCATTTATGGGTGGTTTATCGAAAATGTCTTTGATGCTTTTGTTTGATTGGAGGTTCCTGTAATCATTTTTTAAATTTTTGATAAGTGTGTAGGAATATTGATTATGGTTAAAAACCATGGGAATTCGGTTGTTATCTTTTCGTTTTTTGTATGTGAGAAGTGTGCTACGATCTATGTGGATGGTTTTATGTAGTGCTTCCTTTATTATTTTTATTGGATATTTACATTTTAGAAACTGTTTTGTTAGGTTGTTAATGTTGTTTAGAAAATCTGGATGGTCTGAGCAAATGCGTTTTATTCTAATAAATGAGCTGTATACGATAGATTTTTTTAATTTGAGGGGATGACAACTGTTAAAGTGTAGGAATTTATGTTGGTTTGTGGGTTTGTTGTATAGACTGGTGGAAAGTGTATGTTTATTTAATTTTACCATGACGTCTAAGAAAGGGACGGATGTGTATGAGTACTCCATGGTAAATTTGATTGTATTGTGGAAGTTGTTGCAGAAAGTGAAGAAGTTTTTTAATTTTTCTAATCCATGAGTCCATATTAAGAAAATATCATCAATATATATATATATATATATATATATATATATATATATACTCGCTTCTTTATTTCCATTCTTTTTTATCTCGCCGCTTTTGATTTATTCGTTTGTTTCCTTCCTTCTATTTGTACAACACCCTATAGTTTAATATTTTATTATTTTATGTTTATGGTTTTATTCAAGTTTTTCTTTCTTTCATACATTATTTGTCATCTTTTCAGTGGCGATTCTACGGAGACGCTAGAAAGGGCCAAGCCCCTCCCTCCAGAATTCTGGCTGGCCTCTCGTTTGCCCCCCACCACTTTTATAAGCTTCAATTTTTTTTTAAATTGATCAGTCTCTGATTTTGATAAGATTTGATCTTCAGTACTTTTCCTTCTACAGAATGTATTGACGTTAGTATTATTAACCTTTTGACTTTGTTTTGAAATTAACCTCTCTTGTAGGTATATCCAAAAACCCGCTGAAAAACAGCATAGTCTGAAGGGAAAGGCCTCAAACTAAATAAAAACAAAGTTTTCTCGGCAAAATGTTTATGCTATCATGAAGAGGATAGATCAAAATATTTTTAATTATTTAAAAACATGATTAAATTGTTTCTAACAGGTTCATTTAGTGGTAGAAAAAGATTTTTTCTCTCGTCAGAGCGAGGCATAAATTGACACCAGAGTTTATTACGTCAAAACGCAAAGGCATTTTTTGACTGTGAAAGACACATTAATTTTGAAATTATTGCAAAAATCAAATAATGGTCGGATTTTGATGAAAATTTCAGGACTTATTCATAATTGACTGAAACCAGTTTCGAAATAATATTTTTCGAAAATATTTGTTTTTTTACATATGTTACCCCCCACCAATTAATTTCCAGAAATGTCGAAAAATGCGACTAGGTCTCAACGTATATATAATTTTAATTAAATTCAAGAGTTATTGGGAAATGCTAATCAACTGTTTTTTTTCTTCAAAACCTGCTCATTTTTGAAAAACCTGCTCTGAATTGCGAAAACAAAACTGCAATAAAACTATGCCATTCTTTATTTGGATAAACTTTTAATTGCTTTTATAAACATAAATTAAAATGATAGCATAGTCTGAATAGAAAAAAAGTCCATTAATAATGAATTTTTACAAGAATTGTTTTCATTTTTATTATTTTTTATTAAGTAATTTCTAAAAAGTTTCCAATTTGTTTTAAATTTCCTCCTCATATGTCTCAAATTTTTTTAAATTAAAATGTGGTGAATATATTTGCTAATCGAAAAATCTAAAAGCTTACGATAAATAAGGGTGCTCATTTTTTTATTAAATAATTAAAACATTTTAATTTTCTGCATGTTGGTTACCCGTATTTTGTTTGTACGGGTGGCCGTACGCGATCTTTATCATCAAAAGGTCACGTGATTTAAGGATTGTCCTCCTTTACATAAAAAATTCGTATATAAACCTTTTTATACCAAATTCGTCTTCCATACTTTTGGCCAGCTACTGTTAATCATCCATTAACGCCTCTGATAAGGTGATGACAGCTGTGATAACAAGGCTACCGTAATTGAGAAACGCTTTTTTTGAAAAAATTTCAGGCAGTAAGCAAAAAAATTCTTGTTTCAAGGGAACTTCAGGTAAGTTTAAATTCGGTAATTTGAATAAAATAATGTGTCAGTGAAAGGTATTTTATTTTTGTAAGATTTTTTAAAACCGAGAATTGGCTTCTGTTTACAATCGATAAAAAATGGCTGAAAATTGGAAATTTAAAAAAAATATTTTTAACCCTAAAATATTTTGATTCCGATCAATATAATTTCGGTTTGAAATACACCAGGGTATTTTGCTTACTGCAATTAGTAAATTTAATCTCTTGGTTTTCAATTAAGGTTAAAATTATAGCATCAAAAACTTTTTTATTTTTAAAAATTCAATTTAAATTGAGGTATCGAAAATTGAGTGGAGGTACCTACCTCTTGTGTTCTAACAGCTTAAGAGTGGAAAAGAGGGCAAGAATAGATTAGAACTTCACTACTATGAATGAAAAGTTATTCCGTTTAATTTAGTGAAGTAACATACGCATACTCAAACTCATTTCTAAGTTGTGTATACGATAGTGGTGTAGCATGAAAATGAAGACACTGTTTGAGTTTGCCCCTTCCTCCTCCTCCTCATCCTCCTCCTCCTCCTCCTCCTGAGAAAAATCTCGGCCTTCAAGTGCTCCAACCACTTTCAGAGTTCCACAATCTCCACTGTATCCCCCTCTTCGAAAAGACCTTTTCACTTTTACTTTCGAGATATCTTTACTTTTCTCTCGTATTAACTTTCTTCCTGAATTCCGAGAATTAAATAATTGTATTTTACTTTTTTTTATTTCATTTGTTTCCTGTATCTATTTATTTGTTTATTTCTGTGCTGACTGTCTCTATGCATTTTTTCTTCTTATCGTTTTGCCAAAGATGAAATATTTAAATATTTTTAGTGTCTGTGGACTTTATAACTGCAACTCTTACGATAAGCTATTATTAAATTTTGACTTGTATTGCTTTCACCTTAATTTTATTTGCTTTCTATCGTGACTAATCAGGGTAGATCAAAAATAAAGGATAAGTCCTTAACAAGTTTTGAATTCGCATCTTTCTGCATTAGGAAGCCTAATTCAAATACTCGTTTCTCTCATCTTTCGTATATTTCCAATAAAGCTCCGTTGTCCTTCGATTTTATTCATCGATTCCAACATCTAATTATTTTAAGAGTAGAAAAACGGCAGGACTCATATTTTAGTTATAATAATTACGTTTTTACCTGAAATAAATATTGGAAAAGTTAATAATTTTTATTCAATTAAAATTTTCAAACATGTTATTTGGATAAACATTTTTTTTAAAAAACACTGTGTATAAACTTAATGATGTTTAATTTATCCCACTCAACGATTTTATGGTTTACAGGTTGTTATTCAAGAATCCATTTTTATATTTTGCTTAAAAGTCGCTTATTAAATTTTTTCATCGGTGATTACATTTTGTTTCGAAACAGAACATTTAAATACGGCCTAATAGCTTTTATACAATTATGCGGAAGTAAAGATAAATATAACCAACCTGGTTCAAATAATTTTCAGCGCTTGATTTGAATATTTTGTTGGCTATCTCTCGCGTGGCCTAAAATTATTCTCAAAATGAATAGAGGTACTTAGATTTAAAGTATGTATTTAATAAATCGTGCTTTATATGAAAATCATCATGAATGCTTTGATCACAGTTATTATTTTAATTTAAATATCTCGTACAATTTTATGAAAGATTTTAAGTACTCGCATTTTTATCGTAAATTTATAGGTTCCACGTTTAATATATAACCAAACAGTCTTTATTCTCAAATTTATACATTAATAACTGACGGCGGCATGTTTAGTATGCGCACTGAAATACACATTTTTTAAATTTAGACTTTTCGGTGATTGAAAAAAATTCCAAGGAAAAAGTAATAGGAAATAGTCATAACTAGTTTCTGGATTAAAGTTTTCAGTTAGACGTTAATTTTATACGCTTATACAAAGAGATAAAAATCTGACGAATATGAAGAGAGCAGTTGAGTGATATATTTACACTGTAAATTTCAAGTTTCGTTAAAAACTTCAAAAGTATTTGGAATTTTTAAAGATCAATCCACTAAAAGCATGATCTGATGCCCTATTAAGGTCACAGAAAAACTTGGTGGTTATAGTCATTTTTGTTTTGGTAAACACTGTCAGTTTCACGCTTTTCTTCTTTTCATTAATTATTTCCTTGCGATCACAAATATGATACCAACGATATACATTATCGTATAGCATAGGATATATGGTGATACCGACCGAACAAAAGCGAGAAACCGGATGTTGGCTCTCTCACAACTAAAAGCCAAATGAATAAAACTCATCGCGCGCATCCGAGTTCGCGCAGATGTTTGTTCCGGTTGAAAAATAAAAATTAATCAAATATCAAATTACCATTTCGCGAGCCTACGCGAATTTTATTTACCAGCCAATGGGAAGCCTGGAACCAAATACAAGGATGAAATTCGAAACGAGCTGCGTTTTGATCCAAAAGGCAGATATAAAAGGCGGAGACAAAGCATCATTTAGACAGACAGACGGGGATAGGATAGAGTTATCAGCGCCTCCCCTTGATTTAAGTCGAGCGGCTACTATGCTGACCTCTTTCCTTCCACCGTCTCAAAAGTACTTATTGACCTCTTCAAAGACATTCCTCAAAAGAACTTACTGACTTACTGACCTTAAAAGCGGCAACTTCAAAATGAACATTAATCACATTACTAAGCCTTTTATCTTTTCAGCATTATATTTTCCATGAACATTCTTTAATCTCTTTCAGCTCATTATTATTTGTCATGAACTCTTTAACCTCCGTTGGACTTATATTCGAGTATTGCTTTAACTGTAAAACATAAATTGAAATGTGTATATATAAATGATATTTTATACTAAAATTGACTTTCTTGATTTTATAATCATTTTATGAATTATAGTGGGCTATCTTCTCACAAGGCCAAATTCCGTTAACCTTCACGGTATACAATTACCCTTCACCAGAACGGAATCCTACTACAACTAGAAAAGAATAAATAAGAGAAGAGATACCCGCTATAGATAACAATAAAATCTAAGATGATTAAGTAGCAAAGCCCTCTCGACACTGATTTTGCTCAGGTAGTAACGGGATTTAATATCCTTTATCTTTTTCGTGGTGCCCCATGATTGTTTTCTATCTGCAATATGTGACCTAACCAGCACTTTTTTCTTTCTTTTCTTCATTCAACAATAATCAAAGCGCATACACTCCTTAGAACTTCAGCATTTGTGATGAAGTTTTCCAGCACACACTGAGAACGGTGCTATCGTTACCACTAGTGTTGATTGGTATTATGTAGGTATATAGGATACAAATCCTATATCATCCCACAATTAAATGAAACGAAAAAAGTAAAATTACACACCCCAAAATCGGATCAGAATGACTGGAAACATTTTGACTGAAAACCCACACCAAAGCAAAAATTCACAGTCAAGTGTAAAATTTAATTTTGACAAATAAGAAAATGATTAACTCCATATTGAAAGAATAAAACGAAGACAAATTTCGCAATCCAATGATTTTTCTAATTAATGAAGGGAAGCGATTTGCAAAATTGAGAAAAGTTAGCAATCTGGTGTAAAAAAAAAAAAAAAGAACTAAATGACTATAAAACACAAAGAAAGTCAGAAAGGGTTAGTCAGATGTAAGCGGAGAGAGCGAGAGAGAGACGACACGCTAAAATGTAACAAGGGAAACTTCAATCTAACCTAAACATAAGGTCGCGTCACATATTCGTTCTCCTTCTTCACTCATGCCAATTTCTTTCACCTCTTCGTTTCCATTCACAATATTCCCGCGGTCAACAAAGAAGAAGACGACAAAAACAACAATAACAAGATACTTCAAGTGACTCCTAAAAACTAAAATACAATTTCCTTTATTGCTTCACTTTCCTTTTCACTTTCTCGCCGGCCATAAAAAAAGTAAAGATCACAGACTTTATTAATAACCTTTTAATCTTTCTACATACACACATTCTGCTACTATCAACTAAAATCCTGGACACTTAACTCTTTACTACTATTTCTGCGAAATATTTAACTACGTATATTTTTCTTTTTGAACATTTTCTTCTCACAAATTTGTTATTCTGTACAGTAAATAAAATTCTACTTATTCTTCCAACCATTCTTTCACCCTGATGATATGTTTAAATGTCGGCTATGTTTGTGAAATGGCCTTGCACCCAGACATAACCGATACCACTACAGGTACCTCCACTCATTTTCGGTAACAAATTATTCTGGAGTATTTCAAACAAAAATTATATTTATGTGAATCTAAAATTTTTCAGATTTCTTTTTAATTTTTTTAATTTTTCGGCAATTTTTGAGCGATCGACACATTTATAAACAAAAGTTAATTCTCGGTTTTAAAAATCTTGCAAAAATTAAATATACATCTGTAACACATTAATTTTGGAAAATTAGCAAATTTAATGTTAACTTAATCTGATTTACACAAGTATTACTTATGAAATTTAGAATAAAACTATTTCTTCAACACAGAGTTGAACTTTCTTACCTTTCACCTGTATTGGAAATATAACGACAGGTTGGCAGATACTAAGATAAGTGTATGGCGATCACAAGTGACGTAATTGTACAATTTGTTTTCCGGTAAGAGAAAGAAACCGTGAACACATGATCTTTTAATGTACGCATAAAAATTACCATACAAAAAAAGACTATTTTTATTATTTTAAAAATAGGAAGGCACGACGATTTGTATTAAACTTTTCAATTTTCGATCAGTAAATATAATTTTTACTTAATAAGCTAATAAACTAACGACAACAAACATTTAAAGTATTTTTAAAATATCTTTGAAACTTTATAAATTATTATAATTAAGGAAAATGAAAACAATTCTTTTAAAATCTCATTAATAATCGAAAAACATTTTTCTTCATAATATAATGCCCTTAATATATATTATTGATTAAAGCAATTAAAAGATTATCAAATTGAATAACTTTTTATAGTTCTATTGCATTTTTTTATTTTACTATTCAGAGCAGATATTCGGAAATAAGGGCTAAATATTTTAAAAAATAATAAATGATTTACATTCCCCAATGGGTCCTGCATTTAACTAATAAAACCAATTCTTCCAACAAAATTTAATTTCTTAAAATTTCATGAATTTACGTAAAGGGAGAGGTAACAGATGTAAATTAAAATATATTTTTACCAATATTTTTCAAAAATAATTTCATTCATTTGTAAATATGTACTGAAAGTTTCATTAAAATCCGACAATTATTTGATTTTTGCAAGAATTTCCAAATTTGTTTGTCACCGGAAAATTTTTAAAATATTTTGATCTTTCCTCTTATGACTTAGGAGTAACAACACTAATGACATATCCGGAGGTACCACTTGAAGGTGTATAACAACGATTCTAATCGAAATAATTTTGGCACCTTTTGTACATACATGTATAATGTTTTGTTAGTCATGAATATTGAATTTTTTCAGCCATTTTTATTAAAAATCTTGAAATAATAACTAGATTACACAGTAATACTATTCTGAGGAAAATAACAGGATGTGGCTCTATAATCAATGTAAATGTGGTGTTGAGATGCATTCACAAATTGTAAATAAATGATGATGGATTGGAAGAACATTTCCACATTTATACGGGTGTCAAAATGGAACATAATTAGATTTTCTAGTAAATTATTTTTAGTCGTCCACACGCTATAGCTAAATCAAAATTTTATAAAAGAATAATCATTTTCATAATTTATTGCAGTTAAACAGAACGTCAGTAATGCCAAGAGTTATATATTAGGAAAAGAAGACCACTTAATAATAAATACGTTTCTAAAAAAATAATTTCGAACCAAAGCAGCTTTTATTTTTGAGATACAATGGTCAGCAAAGAAATGTAAACCTTGAGTTATAAGTACCAAAAGTTACACCAGATACATTTTTTTTAATTTTATGTTGCAAGGCATTCAATATATAAAACAGCTTAAAAATGTTAAAGAATTAAAAATGATCCGGAAACAATTACCAAACAACAATGAAAATTTGTTTGCAAACTATTTCTAGATCATTTTTTAACCTTTAAAATTTTTTATTAATAATTTAATTCCAGAAGCAGTAATGGAAGAATAAAACAAAAAAATCAATGAATGTTCAAATATTCCCATATTCTAATGCATTAGTCGATTATTTTTTAAATCTCCATGAAAACACTTAATATGTTTTGGTTGATATCTATTTTCTTTCATGAATAAACTGAAAAATTACCATTATTTACTTTATTTTACAGTTCTTAAATTTATGAATTTTGACTTTGGAAATTAAAATTCTAATAAATTAGGTACCTCCACTCATTTTCGATATCTAAGTTTTAAACTGAATTTTTTAAAAAAAGCTTTCTTGAAGCTTTAGTTTGAACATTAGTTGAAAGCTAAAGGATTTAATTTTCTGTTTCCAGTATACTCTGGTGTCAATTATATTGACTTAAATCTAAAATTTCGTGATTTTTTAAAAATTCTTAAAATTTTCGGCCATTTTTGAGCGATCGACACCTTTGTAAACAAAAGTTAATTCTCCGTTTTAAAAATCTTGCAAAAATAATATATATATATATATATATATATATCTGTGACATGTTATTTTTAGAAAATTGGCAAATTTAAAGTTAAATTTATCTGATTTATACAAGCATTACTTGTTTATAGCATGACATTCAGAATAAAAGTGTTTCTTAATCACAAAGGTGTCAAGAGATTGATGTGAGAAGTGAATGATGACAGTAAGAGGATGACTGGTGTGACTGATGACAGCTAAGTATGGTCACCAGAATTGACATAATTGTGAAAATTTTTACTGTAAGGGGAAGAAACTGTGAAACACGTGACATTTTAATATAATACGGAAAATGTCATTTTCCAAAAAATTTCCATATACAAAAATTTAATTAATTTTTTTTTTAATTCTATCGGCTTGATGTTTTATATTAAACTTTTCATTTTTCGATTAATAAATGTAATATTCACTCAGTAACTTAATAATATGTTATGGTTTATAAAATGGCGAGTGTTCTAAAAATAAAAAAAGATAGACACACTGACGCCAAGAATTCAAAATTGGGCGGCAAAATAAGGAACCGTTTCTTTTGGTAGGAGTAGGAGTAAGAGTAGAAGTAAGAAGTAGGAGTTAAGGACAGTAGTTTTGTGTAGGAGATTTGAAAAGGGAAAGACGCTAGTCAGTTGACCGCTAGTGTCCAGAAGGGATAGGCTCGTTTACTACTAGCATTCCACAGTGAAGAGAATTTAGCTAGTCTGCTCCTGTATCCACACAAAATTTAAAGGTTGTAACTTGATGTAAAAACCTAAAGTTTTATACCAAAAATAAACAGTATTAAGTCAAGTTTGTGTTATCTTCTAATTATACCAAAACGAAGCGACACAACAAATCTAACCGCAACCAGACTTTGTAGATTTTTTGAAATTTTGAAATTTTATATATTATTATAATTAAAAAGTAAAAAAGGAAAACAATTCTCGTAAAATTGATTATTCATCGAAATGTTTTTCCTTAGACTATAATCTTTAACAAATGAAAAAAATCTTTTTACCAAGATTTTCTAAAAATATTAATACTTCTATTGTGTATTCTTGGAAAACTACTTGTACAAAACAAGTTAATTTTCGTCTCGATTTTAGGAATGACAAGTTATCATTTTTTACTTTATTTACATTCGGATGTGCGTTGTGGTGCATTGGATATCGGCTCGGAACGAGAAATCGGGGAGCCGAATTCATTGTATTCATTTACGCGTAAATACCCTTCCAGTTATGGCTTAAATAACAGGACAGATTGGGTTATATAGCCTTGGTCGGCAACCAGTCTACCGAAGAAAGCAATGGCAACCTACTGCGGGATAATGTTCTGCCCTGTCAGTCATGTCTCTTTCGAGACATGATCGCCCAAGCGTGTATCACGTATGGCACTTAACTGACTGATATTTTACATATAGATAATAAGCATTATCATTTGTTGGTACAAAAAATGTTCTATGTAACTCGGAAATTCCTGATATAAAATTTAATGACCCGTATGCAAACACGATCGGTGACCTTTTGATATAAGAAGAAAAGTATCATTTAAACAAAAAATAAATTATTCTAGTACATAGCGTTTAGTCACTACAGATCATCTGTCGAAATTTAATAGGTTCGATGAAATATTTTTCTAGTATCAACGAACAAAGTATAAAAGTTTATAAAATATAGAAATTTATTCCAATCCTAAGAGATGAAGAAAATCTACACTATTTATTTGAAATCCGATGTTCTGGAATCAAATAATAAAAGATTTATTGGGCTGTCCGGGAAGTTCATACCGATTTTTAAGAGAAATTAAAGCACAATTATGCTATTAACACTCCCACCGTGTTCTTTGCCTCGACTCCCAAATCTCCGCGGCTGATCGGTAGTCAATCACGTCGTTCTAAACTCGGCCTTGCTCCAGGTTGTGTTTGATTGATCACAAAGCCGGTTTGGATTAAAAGTCGCCGAAATCCGCTGCATCGATGGCTCAAACAGAGCTAGGAGCCCCAGTAACAGAAAAAAAAATATTTGCAAAATCAAAAATAAGGTGTTTGTATATATATATATATATGTTCAGTTCGGTACAATAATTGGTTTGAGTTTATCACTCTTGCATGAAGACAATTATAATTTCACCCCACATATTCTATAAGATGTAACATTTTATCTAAGTTAGTTGGGTTTGTAGAGCAGCTGACACCCTTCTAGCGCTCTCAAATATTGAATGGTATGTGGTCCGAAATAGCTATATAAATAAAGATTAATAGCAGTCAGAGTGTCATCGACTTTTTGTTAGTGTCAGTCATTTTCTTTGACACGTCAGACCGGTTGGTGAAGGTTTTTGCTTCGACACTTTTGTTGATATTTTATTTTCAGTTTTCTTTCCCATATTTATTTTAATCTTGAATTCTTTTTAATCTTTGTTTCAGACTTTGTTTTGTATTTTCTTTTGTTTTGAACACTTGTTTATTGTATTTTTGTTTTTGCAAAAAACAATTTTTTTTTAAAAATCTGTGCGCAGATAATACAAGATGGTCGACCAGAGTCGGTCCATTGTTAAAAAAAACTGTTCTTCCCCCAAAAAGATTCTCTGGTCAAGAATGAGGCAAGTGTAGCGTGATTGGTCACCTCGCCTCTTCCTGTCCAGAGAAGATCGCCTCTGAAGTCCCGCCAGGCACAAATTCCCCTCGAGTTGAATCCTTTTGTTCCGTAGCGCCTTTAATGGACCTATCTGCGGCTGGCCCCGGTAGTGAAAAGGCCCCGGTTGGGACTCTTATAGAGGCTACATTGCCTGTACAAAAGAAGGCGGAAGATGCACAGAAATGGCAAGTAGTGGGTAGAGTAAAAGGGAAGCCTCAAGGTGCGTAATCTCAGTCCCAGATGGTCTCTAAGGATAAAGGCTCTAACAGTCCTAAGGGTAAGGCCCTGGCTAGCTCTGCCAAAACAGTGGATGCTCAAAGATGCAAATGCGACCCCGGACACGAGAAAACTCTGAAAATATAAGAAATGCTACAGCAACTAAAAAATAATCCATAAAGGAACCCTGTTCAACAATTTCCACCCCATCATCTCCCAAATTAGAGCTTTTCCCCCGTAACTAAATCACTTTCCTAACTCCCTCCAAGTTCACACAACTTTTAAAAAAAGGCACCACACCCAAAAAATAATCCTCTGACATAGTTTCACGTTCCTCATCGTCAGCCTCAGCCCCTTCATCCCCTTCATACAAAAAACAAGAACCACCACGCGCAGTACTTTCGGTCCTGGATACGTCTCTTGTATCGGTTTCCCGGTGCGGTGGTGAAGGTGAATGGTTTAAGGTCGAAACCTCTCATGTTGTCCATATCTATTCGTCAGGGTTTCCCGCTTTCGCCGATGCTATACATTCTTGCGTTAGAGCCCTTACTTTTCAAGTTAAAGGCGAATCTGTTCCTACAAGGAATTACCCTCCCTGGTTCGAACATCTAGATCGGCTATATCGCCTATGCCGACGATGTGAGTGCTTTTATGCAAAGCAATGCAGAGATTCACGAAGTCGGAAAGGAAATCAGCAGTTATGAGATGGTAACTGAAGCCCAGATCAACTGCAACAAGTCTGTTGGCTTGCGGTTGGGTACGTAAAAAAGAATTTTCTTATTGTACCCTCCAGATGGACGGACAGGCCTATCAAGATACTCGACCCCCTGTTTGGCCCCAACCTCCATTGGAGAAAAATTGGTTGGAGGTCCGAGAAAGGGCCGAGGTGGCAGCTTGTCTGTGGTCTCGGAGGAATATTTCCTTGAATGGAAGGGCGGAAGTTTGTGCTTCGCACATCTACCCCATCCCACTTTGTCGGCTTTCGGTACTTCCCCTCGCGTGCACTGAACTAGTTTTACTGGTTAGAGTACTGTTCCATTTTTGTGGTGCAAAAGGTCTCATATGGTGCGTCGTGAGGTCTGTTGCCTCCATTCGGCTGAGGGTGGTTTAGGGATGTCCAGCGTTAAGATCTGTCAACAAATACTGTGGCTAAAATTTCTAGATCGAATGTGTTCGCAAAACGAGAGTAACGGCCTCTTCTGGAACGATGACGTTAAGAAAGCTTTTCCATTTTTGAGAAGTGTGCATGAGGGCGAGGAGGAGGTCTATTGGAATCTTCGACGCGTGTGCTCCTTCTATCGCGAGTGTCGACTTGCTCTGAAAGAATTCACGCGTGTTAAAAAAGATCTCTCCGACACACATGATTTTGTGTGTTAGTGCTGCAGCTGCGAAAGGTAATCTGCGGGAAGAACTGGTTTGCCGAATGAGAAGTTTAGCTCTCTGTGGCCTTGGGCGCCCGGGTGGAGATGTCTTAATAACGACTAGGCATTCCTCACCTAGCTGGTGTTGCGGAAGGCTCACTGGGTCGGAAAAAAGTTATGTGCAATGGCGTTGGCAGTTACACCAAAGTGCGTGCGCAGTGGTGTGACGATTGAGGCTTTGGACCATATCTTCTTTCACTGCAATGTCGTTCCGCCGTTGTGCGAATTGATTGAAGGTTACATGGTTCGCGTCTTGGGTGGAAAGTTTTTTGTTCACGAGGCCAGTGCCGTTTATAGAAATATGCCGTACGTAGAATGAATACTATGCATTCTTATGTTTACTCGGCATTATGACATTCGTGATTTGGGCGACCCGTCAGAAAGAATTTTATGCCGGTGAAAAGTTTTCTTCTTAACTAATTCTGTTCTTTAAGCATCAGCTTAAAGTCAAAATTAGGGTGGAAAGAAGGCGACACTATTCGTTAAAATTTGGTGGAAGTTGGGTGACATCTACGCGTTTGGAGCTTGTGAGAGGGGCTAATTTAGAGTGGCATCTGGACGTGACCTAGTTCAAAGAATATTTTCACCTGGATTAAATATGGTCAACCCAGCCCAGTGTCAGGTTAGCTTAGGACATTTTCGTTTTTGTGTTTGAACTACTTAGCTAGTGTATGGATGGTCATCGCCTTTATCTACCTTCCCTTTATCTTGCGTTTATTCCCCATCCTCTCCCCATTTAGGTGAGAGTAATGGCAGTTCTTTGGTAAACTGTGGGATGGTTTTCGTTTCAAGTGTGAGATTTCGTAATTATTATCGTGTCTAAATGCGTGAGTAGATGCGTGAGTGATTATTAATCGTATGAGTGGAATTTATTTTATTAATCCCATAGTATTTTGTCCAGTTAACTGCTATTTCTGCCATGATTATAATGAGGGCGCTGCCCCATACTATTGTCATTTTTGTTTGGTGTTTTTTTTTTGTTTTTTTTTTTGTAAATAATTTTGCTTATCATGAACATTGATGAATTTTTATTTTAAGTTTCATATCAACCCATCCCGCCACAAAATTTTTATATAATGGGTTTAGGTAGGAATTCATAGAGCAAATATGGTATTATGGTGCTTGTGTAAGTTTGTGGTGTTTCGATGTAATGTTTTGGCGAAAGGAAATATATATGGACATAGAAACTAGTTAAGTTAATATTAAAACAAATGAAGACTACCCCCGTTTCCATTTTGGCCTTGTGCCACATTTGTACGTTTTTGTATAGTAAATATGTCCAGAATGTTATTGACGTTTGGACTTTTTATTTTGTGAACGACTTTAGTAAGTACGTTACTTTGAAACTCGTGTTTATATTGTATATATTTGTCTTCAATGTTATTAGTTGAATTCTCTTTTTGTGGACATTTTTACATTATTTTTGTGAATTCCGGATGGGGGCGATTTTTCTATTCAGGTGACACGGGATAGCCAAAATTTCGGTAGTGTCCAGGATATATTATTATGTCACTCAAGTAAGCTTTTTGTTGTGATTGAGAGCAGTAGACTCCACAGTTAGATTTTGTGATGCAGCGGGGCACTTGTCAAAAATGTGCGTTACAAGGAACACCCCTGTGGTAGCACCGGTTACACCAATTACATCAGTAGCACCAGTAACGACAAAACAAAGTGCAAAATAACAAGTGGTGAATACGAGAGGGCTGAGAGATCGGGGTAAGGCAGCCCGCCTGCTTCGTGACGTCTTGTCCTTCGGAGTAGATGTAGCTGCGATCCAGGAGACACACTTTGCGAAGTTGATGCTCGTGTGCTAACGACATTGTCATCTATTCAGTGTACAAGGACTAACAAACTAGAGGTGTTTCCTTGTTGGTTAAACGTACTCTGAGTGCGAGGGTGAACCTTGTCCATGCCGGCGTTGAAAGGCGGTTGATCGTGGCCGATATTGACGTGTACAGTAGTTCATTTCGGATCTTTGCGGTTTATGCGCCCAACGACCGGGAAGAGCGCGTCTCGTTTTTCCGTCATTTGGGGCCGTTCCTAGTGGATTCTTCGCGCCTAGTCTTAGAATGGGACTAAAATGCCATCCTGGATCCCAAGCTAGATAGGCGGCAGAGAGCTAGCGGGGGGGTCGGGTGATCGTAGCCTGGTTGATAACGTGTCGATCACCCTGGGAGAGAGATGAGAACGTGCGCAGCTAATTAGCCGTCTATCCAAATGGTTAGCTACCTGGATAGTGTGTTAGTGAGAAGGGTCTATCTAGATTTGGTAGATTGTCCCACGTTCCACTGGTTAGGCTATTCGGATCACAAACTCGTTTGTTCCCGGATGGCGTTAGATGGTAGGCCTGGATTGGCTGGACACTGGAAGTTCAACGTGTCTTTACTGGACAAGCGATACTTCCGGCAACAAACTAAACTAGTGCAGCTGGAATTAGTGGGATGGTTATCGGGAAAAGTTAGTGGGAGAGGTTTAAGGATAGCGTTAGGACTTTCAGCGCCGATTATAGTCATCGACTTGCCCTAGCTAAGGCTAACAAGGTGAAGACACTTAAAGATAGTCTATCCCGGGTAGTGGAAGGGTTGAATCTCGTACAGATAGGATTAGCTATTGACCTTGTCCATGTTGATGAGGGGACTGGTTGATTGTGGCCGATATTGCTGTGAACAGTAGTTTGTTTTGGATTGTTACGATTTATGCGTCCAAAGACCAGATGGAACTTACTTACAGCAAGCTACGGTCAGCGAGTCAAGTACTCGTGTAAGTGTACTGTGAATATGATTGTGGTACTCACCAAAAGGAGCACCACAGTAGAATTTTGACCGAGGCTGCCAACCTCACAACGCTCGAGCAAAAGTTCGACCGACATCAGCTTGAAAACGACCGATATGTCAATTGGACAGTTACTAAATGATGTTAGTCCGTCAACCTCGTCCTACCCACAGATATCTGACCAAGATCACCGTGCACTTCGACAACTCCGAAAAATTAATCTACTCGTTTCTTCGCCGAATAAAAACCATTGAGTGGGCTGCGGGAAGACAGTCCACCCAGGTGAACCAATTAGTAGGAAATATTTCCAAGTAACTAAACTGATATGTCATAATTGCGTTACTTAAAAAGGCCATCAATTGGAACCACAAACAGATCAACAAGGTACGAGACAGGGCTTGATTCAGTCACTTTCTCAAACCCTAGCCTGAATGTCTCTTCACCGCGCTATCGGCTATGCTTGCAAATTAAAGCGATTTGATTCCGCCTGGTACTGTACCACATCTTGCGTAGAATGGATAGAGATTTATAGGATGTGTACCTCGTGACAACTCGTCAACTAATTATCGAATACGTGGCATTACAGATAACCAACTTTATATAAATGGCGTGTTGTTCATGCATCTAAGAATTGGCTAGAGGGAGACATGACAGGTGGGGTAATGGCTAAACAATACATAGGCTTTTTATCTATCAGATTCTGCCGTCCGCCTTTCAAGCCCAGACATACCGTCTCAACTGGTTGAAGGACGCAAAAGAAAATGTCCACAGAAAACTAATTCCAGCGATGGCTAATACTATCCCGTTTTTTCCGACGGAAACCAACAGGAACCTACTTCAACGATGTATATGTGACTATTTCAAGTTCAACGTATTTAATACAAGCCCATAGCAATTACATGAAAGCTATTGGACATTACCTTCGTCCCTGATGGGGCGCCATCAGCAATCCACACACCAATCCGTGTCCATCTCCAGTAGAAAAAAGTAAGTGAAACAAACCTCGATCGAGATATTGCATAAGTTATAATTGAACTGGTGCCAGTGAGTACTCCTACAACAGGGTGCTCAAGTATGGTAGTCGCCCCCCACCAATAGACAGCTTCCACAGACTCACAGTGTAATTAAAAAATTGAACGCTGCCTTTATAAAGGAAATCTATCATATTCGTTCTTATTTAATCAGTTCTCCATCATTCCCTCTCAGACAAAGAAAACTGTTTGGGACGCATGGAACGGGTACCACAGCCGCACAAGAATAACAAACATCAATCATCGTGAAATAAATAACGACAATTGATTTAATGACGGCTCTATTTCTTTATTTACTATGTTTTCTTGTGTCGTTTTTTATCCCTATCTCCGAATTCTTGCCATTTATAGTAATGCCAGATAATGAACTGCTGCTATGCTATAAATGGCTTTCTTTTTCTTATTTCCTTTTTTTATTGGATTCTCTGCACGCTTTCACTGAACGGATTTAATCAATTTTCTAGATTTCTTTTTAAATTCTGAAATTTATCTCAGTCCGCCTGTATCAATGGTTGTGCCTACTTGGCATTTGAGAACGATGCCTATTCGCTCCACCCCGAGTAAATGCGAGAATTTCGAATTTTAATTCTTTACACAGGCATATTTTCCCTATTTGAAAGATTAACAAAAAATCTATTCTATACTACAGCAGGATCGAGGGATCGGACTACAGGATTGCTAGCGCAGCCTTAAGCAGATTCCGTGACCGGGTATGGGAGCAGCGTGAACTAAGCCTGTAGACCAAGCTGAAGATATACTGTACCGTAGTGCATTCTTCCCTACTGTACGCAAGTAAAATGTGGACTGTCTACAGTCGTCGTCATGCCAGAGAGCTGAGCGCGTTCCATATGAGATGCTTGAGAACGTTGCTCCGCATCAAATGGCAGGACAAAGTTCTAGACACGGGGGTACTCGAGCAAGTCCAGATGGAGAACATTCACTTCACGATCATAAGTTCCCAGCTTAGATGGACCGACCATGTACATATGGAAGACAATCGTTTTCCAAAGCGTCTTCTCTACGAGGAGCTCAATGAAGGGAAGCGATCTCATGGAGGATAGAGGAAGACTGCAAAATCCCTCCTGAGAAAAAGCTGCATAAGAGCGCCTTGCCTGCCGTGCCTTAATCATAACAGGCCTAGCAGACTTCGAAGCGCAACACATCCAAAAACTGCAGAGAAAGCGACAACGCCGGAAGGACAGGTCAAGATCCTCTTCTCAACCAGACATTCAGTGTTCACAGTGCAGCAGAAAACTCAGTGAACAATAGCCTGATAAGTCATTTCAGCCCCTATAAGTTTCCTGTAAGTAATATGTGAAGAAAAATGGCCATCTTTGCTCGCGAAGGATGAACATCATCATCATTTTATGACGTCATTTTGGTAAAACTCATTCATTCTATTTCAACTCCAATGTTTGTAATGGCTTGAATATTCAGCAGTGGATTTGCCGATCTCCTAAAAGAAAAGTAGAGACTATATAGAGTGATGAGGAAATAGATACAAGCATTATTAGAAGTGAAGTAGTTCTTCAATATCTTTTAAAACTAAAAATAGCATTCACCACTTTTTGCAGGGTAAGAAGTTATTCGTTATAATCACTTATGTGTGCATATGTTGGATGAACCCGAGATATCGAAAGAATAGAGTTTCTATTATATGTAGATTAAAATTAAGCTGATAATTTCTTGATAACTTGTTTCATGAAGTGAAAGAGAGGGAGAGAGAGAAACAGAAAGTGATAGATCAGCCAGTTAAGTGCCATACGGGATACACGCTTAGACGATTATGTTTCGAAAGAAAAGAAAGACTGGACAGAATATTTTCTCGCGTTAGGTTGTCATTACTTCCTGCAGTAGACTGGTTACCAACCAAGGCTAATCTGTTCTGATATTTAACCTATAGCTTGAGAGAGAAGAGACGGATAAGTTCCAAGCAGATATCCACTGCATCACAACGCACACCCTCAAGTGATAGATAATGGTCAAGAAAACTCAGCTATATGTTTGGACATTTAGCATTTATTTATTGTTTTCGAATCGTGCCAACTGCATTTTTTTTCTGATCTGCTGAAGCAAGTGTCGATGTATTCATCGACAGTTGCTTCAAAGCATTTTCAAATGAGCAAGGTATGGCTGAAAATAAATAAATGAAGATAAAGTCATTTTATCTTCTCCGTATCAAAAATCAGTGAACATATATGAAGAACTTCAAAGCATTTAACCTGATTCTTGTAAAAAAAAGACAGTATAAATGTTGCTATAATATTCCCTAAAGTTTTATAATTTGTATCCTGCTGTTTGTGGAAGACAGTTTAATAATAGCGAAATACTCTACTTATTTCGTAGAAGCTGAATCTAATGGCCACTGGGATCTAAAAATCGAGTAACTAGTTTCTCTTTATGATCAACTTTTATATGACTAAAGTTCTTTATGCAATAACGTTTAATTGCCAAAATGGGTTTCCAATTAATGTATTCGTTCTTCTGTGAACACATGTCCAATTCTGCTAGCCTAGATATTCTATATGAGTTACGCATTTGTTTTTATATTATGTGCTTTTAAAGGTACGGAAATGGACTTTCCAAATATATACCTAAATAATTGAGAAAAAGCTACTATATAAGATCAGCAGTACATCAGTTTTCTTCAAGTTTATATATATGTGTCGCAGATTTTGACCATAGTATTTGCCTACTAATGACAATTCCAACGGAATTAGCCTACATAACTAAATTTATCCGAATAGTGGGTTTCTTTTTAATTATTTCACGCAAAGCAAAGCAACAATGCCACGAAGATGCATGAGGTGACAGGGAATGATAGAGAATGAGAATACTTTAATGGGCAAAAAGACAATAAAGAAACTGGATTCAGAAAGACAGAAAATAGTGATTGACGTTGCATTAAATTTAAAAAAAAAATAAACTTATGTTTTTAACATGACAAAATAAAATGGTTATGAAAAAAATGACACACCTCGCCGAGTATTAGAAATAACTATGGGAATTTATTATTGTGGAAACATGACTACAGCGAACAGTTGTAGATGTTGAACCACCGTATGTTTATCGAAAGCGTGGTTAATCTCAGACAATTAGCTGTAACGAGCACGCTTGGGGTTAATTTGTAGGTGATTCACTTTAGTTCTATTCCGCTTTGGATGGTTCTTTCTAGGTTCTGTAGTGCTCTCGTTTATATTTGTCTGTTAGACAGGTGGTATAGCCGGTGGTTCAAATGTGTCCACTAGTAAGTCCAGTGGAATGTTCGACGTGTTGTTTGTTTTTGTGTTGTTGGTGTACCTAGGACGCAATTGGTTTTTGTGTCGTGTCCAGAGTTGATCTCCAACTTGTACACTATAGACAAATCGTCCTTTTTTTTTTCTTGTGGATGGTGCCTGGTGTCCATTTTGGTTGCCCAGGCCGGTAGCTTCTCACAAACACTGGTGTGCCTACTGATAGTGGTCGATCTGAATTTTGGCACATACACTGTTTTTGTTGTTCCTTTGGGCGTAGTGTGGTACGAAGCTTTCGCCCCATAAGTGCCTCAGCTGGTGTCATCTGATCCTTTACTGCACTATTGGGTGTTGTCCGATAGCAAAGAAGGAATGTTTGTAATATTTCCTCTGTTGTTCCCTCTCTCTTTACTTTAAGCAGAGCACGTTTGAACGTGTCTACAAACCGTTCGGCTTGGCCATTGGATTGTGGGTGATAGGGAGGGGCTCGAACATGCGTGATGCAATTTGATTTGCAGAAGTGCGGAAACAACTCCGATGTAAATTGTCTTCCATTGTCGGACACAAGTGTTTTTGGTAGGGAATGTTGGGGTAAGAGCCGTTTAAGGATACTAATAGTTGAGAGGGTGTCCGTATTTTTCATCTGAATAATTTCTGGCCATTTGGAATGGGCATCCACAACTATCAGTAAACTCAGTCCATTTACGGGATAAGCAAAGTCCACATGAACCCTGGACCATGGTTGTTCTGAATATGTCCAGTGTGAGTCCATGATTCGTGGTGTTTTTTTTGTTTTTTTTTGTGCTTCCATGCAGGGACACAACTCTTGATCATCTGTTCGATGTCAGACTCAATGTTGGGCCAGTATACTATGCTGCGGGCTATGGCTTGATGCCGGGATGTCCTGCGTGTAATTGTTTAAGAACAGCTCTCCTGAGTCATGTAGGGATCACAACCCGGTCTGAAAACATAAAACACTCATCAATGACGGATAGAGAGTCTCTTCGCCGCTGAAACTGTTGCAGCTCCCCAGTGAGGTCAGATGGCCATGAGCATCTGAGAAACCGGATAACTTTTTGAAGCATTTGGTCTTGATGAGTCTCTTTCTTAACTTCAAATCTCGCCACAGGAATTCTTCTGACACAAACAGTAAGTGTGCGTTGGAAATCATCCACAATGCTGATGGCCGCTATGACGGTGTCATCATCTGGTGCCGAATGTGATCTGATAAGGCGTGACAATGCATCAGCCTAACCAAATTCCGTTGTTCGGCGGTATTTTATTTCAAAATTGTACCCAAGTAAGGTGATTACCCAACGTTGTAATCGACTGGCTGAATACACGGGAATCCCTTTTTTAGAGCCAAAAATGGAGAGCAGTGGTTTGTGATCTGTTAGAAGAGTAAAACGACGCCCAAATATCATCTTGTGAAACTTTTTCACTGCAAAACTCAGAGCCAGTGCTTCCTTCTCTATTTGGCTGTAGTTGCGTTCTGCGGGTGTCAAGGATCTTGCTGCATGCATGATCGCCTTGTCTGATTTATCTGGAAAAATGTGTGAGATCACTGCACTAACTCCCTGGCTTGAGACATCCGCTGCTACTACTATTTTGTGAGTTGGGTCAAAATGTGTGAGTAGTAAGTCTAAATGTATTAGTCCTTTAATGTTTTGAAAAGATTGTTGACAATCTAATGTCCAGGACCATTTTGTGTCTTTTGTTAGCAGTTTATTAAGTGGTGACTTAATTTGATGCAGAGAAGGTAGAAAACTTCCATAGTGGCTAACTAGTCCGAGAAATGAGCGTAAGCTGCTTATGTCTGATGGAGGTGGCATGCGTTGAATAGCTGCCATATTAGCTGGATATGGACGACGGCCATGGCGATCAAAAATAAAACCCAAATATTTTATTTCCTGTAAATAAAAATGACACTTTTCAGGTCGAAGCTAAAAACCAAAATCTTGGATGCGTGTCAGAACTTTGTCAACACGTTCTGACAACTCCTCTTTTGATCGCCCGACAACAATGATGTCGTCTATGTATGCTGCTGCACCATCTACTCCTGTTACCATAGTGTCCATGATTTGTTGGAAAATAGCTGGGGCTGTTTTTACCCCAAACGGTAACCGTCGATATTGGAATAAGCCACGATGGGTGTTTATCGTCAGTAGTTCTCTGGAGGTTGCAGAGAAGTAGGCCTCTGTGAGGTCTAATTTGGCAAAACAGGTGCCACCATTGAGTATGGTGAAATCTTCTGGAGCTGGCAGTGGATATTGATGACCTTCCAGTGCTGCATTGAGGCCAGTTGAGAAATCAACACACAACCGAATTGGGCCTTCAGCTTTCTTTGCTACCACAATGGGTACTGCCCATTGTGAGTATGTAACTGGTGTGATGGCCTTCCTTTCTTCTATGCGTTTCAGTTCCTTGTCCACCAGTGATAGTGCTGCGTATGGTACTGAGCGTTTGGGGCGAAACACAGGTTTAGTGGAAGGTTTAAGTGTCAGTGTGGCTTCAACTTGACTACAGCATCCAAGGTTGTTTGTGAAAACTGGAGAAAACCGCTTGAGTATATTTTCAGTCAGGTCCTTGATGGCACTCTGGGTCAGTGCTTTTGACACTGCATTGCAAACAAAATTGAGTGGGATGTCAAGACCCAGTGGCTCAATAAAATCAAGTCCCAAAAGGTTGTGCTGGGAGTTCGAAATGTATATGATCTCAGATGCTGTCTTCTCCTCAATCTTGATTGTTGCTGGCAGTTCTGGGGAACAATCCCCAGAAGCACTCCGTGCTACATGTTTTGTAGATGTAAGTGGAGGTCTGCCTATACTTCTCCACAGTTTCTGGGAAATAAGGGTCATGTTCGATGCTGTGTCGATTTGTAATCGAACTGGATGGTTGTTCAGTTCCACCGACACATATTTGCGATTTGACTTGAAGTTGGGCAGGAACGTTGCTACCAGACTGTTTGTGTTTTATGTCTGTTTTTGTTCTGTGATCGCTTGTGCGTTGTTTTGCACCACGGTGGTGTCCAGAATCCATCTTTGTGACCTTGCCGATTGCATTCGCGGTAGCGGTGAGTTTTGAAGGGGCATTTTCGAGCAAAATGCCAGCCACCACAATTCCAGCAAGCAGATGGAGGTTTCTTTGGTGTTGCTTCCGGTGACTGTCGTCTTTGAATAGTGCTGACTGTGGATATTGTTGTAGGCACCATCTGTTGTACCATATCTGAATCATGTTTTAGATTCACCAGCCGCCGACATTCCTCTGTAACTTGCTGCAGAGTAAGATCCGGATTTTGTTCAATTTTTGACAAAATTCTTGTGCGCACATCCCTGTCACGCGCAGACCTTAATCCACATGCGAAAATCAAACACTTGAATTGTTCATCTGTAATGGTGGAAATTTTGAACCGTTCGCATCGCTTGTTGATGAATCCTGGGTACGTCATAAACTCGTCTGTGTCACATTTTGTGATATTGAGGCAGTTGAATCTTGCATTAAACAATGAGGTGTGCTCACCAAAAATTTTGTTAAAAGTTTCAACTGTTTCCATGAAACTACAATCCCGAGGTTGTTTCGGTAAAATGTAGTTAATATATTTTTCATGTTCACTTGGACCGATTTTTCGTAAAAGGAGCCTCACCTTCCAGCTATCTGTTTGCTCTCCAAAATCTTCTTTAAAGAGATCCTCATAACGAGCGAACTACGTTGCGAAGGTTGTGTTTGCCTCCTTATCGTAGTGGAAGTCTGATGGAATTTTCGAGAGCTTGTCCTAATATTAGTTTCGTTGATAGAGGATTTGGTTGTGGTAGATTCCCTAGTCTTTCTGAAAAGAGTTCCATCAACCTTAATTGCTGTTGTAGAATCTGTTGGATAATATTTGGATCCATATTTTTACACTGAAAGTGAAAGGAAAAAAAATCCGGAATGAAGAGATTTTTTTTCAAAAAAAATATGTTACAACTTTAACGTACCTGACGTTATTTTGTGTGTCCACGAAATTCGACGTCTAAAGTCCTCTTTCAGAGATTCTCCACTCAATGAAACAAATTCTACTTGTTAGTTTCTTTTCAGAAATATTATTCAGGCGAATATTTCCACCTGGTGTAATTTCATCTTCGTCGCCAGTTTTGCTATGTTTTTAACATGACAAAATAAAATAGTTATGGAAAAATGACACACTCGCCGAGTATTAGAAATAACTATGGGAATTTATTATTGTGGAAACATGACTACAGCGAACAGTTGTAGATGTTGAACCACCGTATGTTTATCGAGAGCGTGGTTAATCTCAGCCTGCCATGTTTGCTCGCCTCTGCCGGAATTCCCTTTTACTTGTCTCCCAGCATGCACCTATTAGCTGGGGACGGACTTCCTTAAATGGTCCAGGGGAGGTAACTTTTGACCCTTTTTATGGTAATCCTAATAAAACTATTAAAATAAAACTGACATGTGCATCTAGCATAACAATGAAACCCATTTGCCAATCTAGCTGTACGCTTACATTCATGCAGTCGAGAACAGCTGATCAGAATAATTGACAGAGGGACGTCGAGTCACGTCAGTGAAGAAGTAACTGATGTCGAGATTCCAGAACAGATTTATTACAGACACTTCTTTATGTAGCAGAATTAGATCAGAAATTGGATAGAAATTGTAAGGTTTCGTTAATGAAATTGGAGCAAGGTATATGATATTTATACTCAGAATTATATCATAAAGAGCAATGAAAGTGCAGAAGAATGTATACCTATGTTTTATAGATTAGGCATAAGCGTTGGATTCGATACGGCACAAAAAACTAATGAAACCGATTTGAAGCTAGATTTATTTGAAAAATATAGAATTCTCGACAGCTTATGTTGGGAGCGAACCGCCTGCATACAAAATAGATTCAGTAAATACACAAAATAGAAAGAGGTGTAACAAAAGCATGTGTCTTCTCAACGAATTTATTCGACCTTTATAGTGAGTCGATCCTGAGAGAATTAAAAAATTCTACCAGGATACATTACTGGCGGCCACAATATTAATAACATAAGATATGGAGATGATACAGTGTTAATGGTAGTCACAGAAATTAAACTGCAGGAAATCCCACAGAAATTAGTAAAGTAAAGCGAGAAAGAGCCTAAACATCAATTTTAATAAGACAAAATATATGGTTGTCTGCAAAATGAACAGCTCAAGATGCGAACTATGAATTAAAGACACCAAAATCAAGCGAGTACAAAAATTAAAATAACTAGGAAATTGTGGACAGAAAATGTGACACTGAAATCCGAAGTTAGTCTTCCAAAGCATTAAGAAACTGGAATATTTCGTTAGAAACAAAGAAAAGAATGCTGAAATTTTAAGCAATATGGGTATTCCAAGATGGTAGTCAATGCTCGGCAATCTCATGACAGAAATATGATTCTACAGAAGGATGGAATGAAAGGGTTTTAAGGAAAACGGTAATAAAAGAGTCAATTAAATTTCCAATCATAAATAGATGAAATGTCTAGAACACATAATGAAAAATGAGAGCTTGGAGAATTTGATACTCACATGACATAAGAGACAAAGAGGAAAGCAGCAAATAAACAACCTAACGAGCTTGTGTAAATGGATAGCAAAATAGTGATTAGAATGGTAAGAAAAACTACAAAGAAGTTGTGAAGAACCATGATCGACACAACTTGAAGGGACACGGCACATAAAAGAAGACGGCAGATATGTTTTCTTTTTTAATATAAAAAATTATATCAGACATTTATCCATATTTCAAATTGATATTGTACACTCGGCTTTTTTTAATTTGTTTATACATCAGTGCTAATTGCAAGCATCGTGTGATTTTATTGATCATTGATTTATGAACAATGCAGATGTTCTGTCTGTAAAACAAATTTTTAATTCTCAAATGAATGACATTTTTGTGTTTTAAGACTTCATTCACAACCAGTATAAATGAGTGGAATAGATGTAATCAAAAACTTACGTCAACAGAAGCTTGCATCAACAAGCTTGCATCAATAAATATTTCTTAAAGTTTGGTGCTTGGCAGCAGAAGACAGAAAGGACACCACTGGGAAAATTCCATTGGTGGTAAACGTTTTGAGCATCTTTGTTACATCTTACTCTTTTTGACATTCTGTCATTCAGTGAGAAATTTATCTCAGATACTTAATTTGGCTTCATCGATGAATCGGATCTATCTAAAAAGAAATGCAATAACTGCAGTAAATTTGGCTAAAAATTATAAAATATAAAGAAAGAAAAAAAGAACATATGAAAGCTATAAGATAAAAAGTGTTAAAAGAGCAAAAGAAAGATTAAACAAGTGCAAACCAGAAAAAATGCAGGCATGAGAAAAGGCAGAAAAGAGAGGAAGTAAGAAAGTAGCATACTCGAGAGAAAAACATTAACAGTAGAGTTACAGCAGAGTGTTATAAGCCAAGAAAAGAAAGAAATTGAATGTAAAAAGTTTTCAGATATGAGTGTCAGAGATTAGAAGAGGAATTATAAAATAGTGTTATTATGCGAAGAAATGAAATAAGCATTGGATACCAAACGGCCAGACGAACTAGGTAAAAAGAACGAAGAAGTGTGTGTGCGAGAGAGAGGGGGGAGAGGGAGAGGGGGAGAGGGGGAGAGAAGAAGAAGAAGAAGAAGAAGAAGAAGAAGAAGAAGAACCAAAACATAGTGTTTTTAAAAAAAAGTATATGGTTCTCTCCGGCATACATAATCACATATACATCTAAACGTATTTATAAATGGAACTTTGTGTGTGTGTGTGTGTGTGTGTGTGTGTGTGTGTGTGTGTGTGTGCGTCCGTTACCTATAGACTCCGAAACGGCTGAACCGATTTTCTTAAAAATTTACACAGTTGTACTATAAGCGTCTGCGAGTATTCTTATCTAGGTTTTGTGTTGAGGTACCCCCGATAAATATCGAAAATCGATAATCGAAAAAATCAGGTTATACAAAGAGTGGTCTGATTTTAATCAAATTTGATACACTCATATTGTCTATGACATAAGAAACGATATTCAGAAGTTTCAAGATTGCAGTTCTTACAATAGTGCAGAAAATCGATAATATATATATATATATATATATATATATATAAAAGGCAAGATGTGTGTGTGTGTGTGTGTGTGTGTGTGTGTGTGTGTGTGTGTTTATCTGCCTGTATGTCTGTATTTTTTCAGCCCTTTTATTTTAGTTTTTGCTTCGGGTTTGGCTCTCTGTAGGTATAATTGTAGTTTTTAGTCTCAGCCATGATACCATTTACTCAGAGGACTTATTTAGCCATCAAAATTCAGTTTACGACGAAAAACTTATTTGATATCGATACCAGGAAATCAAAATTTAACTTACATCCATTCATTTTTCTTTCAGTCTACGGTTTCGTTTTAACTGGAAACAACTATTGCTTTTTAGTCTTTCGTGCCAACGTCCAAAGTGTCTAAGCTCCAGGGCCATGGATTTAAATGATTAGTTTTAAAGCTTTCATTACACTCGAGCAACGCCGGGCTATACTGCTAGTTTCAAATAAGAGCGAACAAAATAAATTACCGGAAAAAAATTACAAGAACTACTGGGAAGTATTTCGATAAAAATATATTATAAGAATTGTTTTTCAAAATCATGTACACTAGGAATTGTGAAATTTTTTGCTTGAAAAATCCAGTACCCATCTACATGTGTGTGCTTGTATGGAGATTCCCAAAAAAAGAATTTTGTTAGGGAATTTTTTTCTTATAGATAACCATTCGTCATTATTATAACAAATATAATGATAAATAGCTACGATTAAAGTAGGTACTTCTACTAAACCGCTAAAAAAACACCATAGTATATAAAAAAAAGGTCCCAAACTAAATAAAAACAAAATTTTATCGGTAAAATATTTATGTTATTATTAAGAGGATGAATCAAAGTATTTTTATTTTTTAATTATTTTTAAACAAATTTTAATTCTTTCTAACACGTTCGAAATTTTGGTATAAATATATAAATATATAAATATTACGCAAGTCACTTTTTTACCGGTGAAAAACACATTAATTTGGAAATTCTTCCAAAAATCAAATTATCGTCGGGTTCTGATTAAAATTTTAGGACTTATTCATAAATGACTGAAATTATTTTTGAATTTTTTTTTTTTTAATCTTGGTAAAAAGTATTTTTTTACATTTGCTACCTCCTATCCACCAATTAATTTCCTGAAATGTCTAGAAATTCGCGGGAGTTCGCTCATATACCTAATATTAATTAAATTCAGGACTCTTTAGGGAATGCTAATCAGCTGTTGTTTTTTATTTGTTTTTTGTTTTTGTTTTTGTTTTTATTTGTTTGTTTGTTTTTGTTTTTTGTTGTTGTTTTTTTTTTTTGCTTTTTTTTTCTCAATTGGCTAATTGAGAAAAAACAAAAAAGCAAAAAAAAAAAGCTCCGAATTGTTTTTATTATAATAATTTATAAAATTTCAAAATCTTTTAAAATTTCCTCCTTCATCGTTCACGTTAGGTTGTTAGGTTAATACGTGAAGACTATATATACTAATAGAAAATTGAAAGGCTTAATACAAATAATTGTGACATTCGATTTTATAAAGTAATTAAAACATGTTAATTGTGTGCGTATGATGACCCGTATTTTCTTTTTACGGGTGGCCGTACGTGATATATATCATTAAAAGGTCACGTTTTTCAAAAGTTGCATTCCTTGTGGGAAAAAAAGAAAAGAAAACTATATAAACATTTTCGGCAGAGTACATCTTTTTTTTTTTATCTCACTTCGTGTTTCCTATTCTCTATGTTTCAAAATTTAACGGGCTTTGCAAATCATCCCTTCAAAATTTAAAGCAAGTTTCTTATTTTAATTCCTAGTTTCCTAATTTTGTTAAAAAAAAAGTAATTTGTGGAAGTACCTAAAATATGAAAAATAGATATTAAAAATAAAAATTAATAAATTCCATAACTTTACATAAATTGTTGAGTTACTTCTGTCGTTATACAATTTCATAGTGTTATTAAATTGTAAAATTGTTTTAAAAGAAAGTTTTATATTATTTAAATTTTTATTTTTCATAAAACATCTTCTAATGTAAGACTATAAAGCTAAACTAACCAAAATTCTATAAAATATTCGATAATTGCTGAAAATATTGTGTTAAATTTTTAATTACACTATATAGTTAAAAACCAAAAACGAAGTGGATGTCAAATTCGTCTTCTATACTTAACATTTTTTTACGGCTTCTGTTTGTCATGTCTATTATTGGATCTGACAACACGATGATATCCCCTGATAACAAGGCAACCGTAATTAAGAAACGCTTTTTAGTATATTTCAGGCAGTAATACTAGTTTCAAATCAGATTAAGGTAAGTTTAAATTTGCTCATGAAAATCCCGCGCATCATTAATTTATAGAGATATAAATAAAGGGTTCCGTTGTTAAAGTTTTTGAGTTTTTGGTGTTTTTTTATGATTATGTGATGACATTGTATATAGAAGGAGGAGATTAACACTTATGCTATTATGCTAAACACTGTCTGATCAGTTGGAAAGTTGTGTAATCTTGTTAAATTACCGTCAAATCAAACCTTTTCTTACTTACGTACTGACGATTTCTACAACTTGTTTTTAATTTGAAAAATGAATGTACAGAAATGTTATCCATTTTCGAACGCTGTCTTTTTTCAAACTAAGGAAATAACAACTTTACAAAAATAGCCACAAGAGGAATTAATGAAACGCTTATCACAACAGCAGAGGAACCTGTAATGTATTCAGTAACGTAGCTTCATCAAATGTGTGACTGATCAGAACTTCACTGCAAGTGACAAAAGAGACAGCAATTCACATAAAGATACAACAATTTACAGTGAGAGTGTAGTCAGATGACTTACGATTTGGGTGGTATTTTTCTACTCCTAACCACTAGAAAAGTACATTAACGGTCATTGCATAGCCTGTTTATGCTACAGTAGTTACGTAACCAACAAAGCTAGTATTATTACAAAAATCACTAAACAATAAATATAAACGTTAATATTGTTGGCACAGAGACAAAGACAACGACACAAGCTGGAAGTGTACGCACAACGACAACGACGAAGATGATGATGATGATGATTTAAATATTAGCTGCTGAATTAATGAAATTAATGATTACGCATTTGGCTTCATGAGACACAAGCTTTCTAGATAAGTATATTGACAAAGGTTAATACAGTTATGGTTTCAGTGTCAAAAAAGTATCCTAAAATAAATAATGTCAATAACATGTGTACTAAATAATAATTAGTTGCACGCTTCGATCATGCCTATTGTGCCTGGTGTTGACATTATCATTTATCATTTCGTAACCTAAAGTTAAAATGATTTAAATATTTTTGGTCGTTTAGATTATAAGACGGCAAAAACATTTTCGGCGCCAACTATAAAACTAAAATAAAATTACCTAACCAATCAGTACAACGCATGCAATATATTTCAAGCATGAAAAATAAGTAAAAAAAGATGTCAACAATTATTTCTTCAGGTGCCTTTCTAAAACAATAAAAATACAATTCTTAACTGTTTCCATTTTACGTGTCAAAATTACTATTTAATGACTCATTAAAATGCAAAATCTTTTATTGCACACATTTTACGTTTGAACATCATGCCCCTTGATAGACTTTAAAAGATGTATTTCTACTATAACACATGTCAAATCAAATATTTCTTGAACAAGCATTTTTACAAGCATTTTTAAAAACTTTGAGGCATATTTTGCCATAAAATCTTTAATGGCAAAACCGAATTTATGCATATCCACTCTATTCTCAAAAGTATTAACTACTTTATAATAAGTATATACATTTGATCTATTTTTAATACTTTTAAAATATTTTGTTCTTCTGTATGTTCCTCTTAAAAACGCTTCCAGAAAGATCTTTATCACCTGTTAATTACAAAACTAATGCGATCTATGACTGTATCTCTTATTCAATGTCTGTCATTGATTCTGGCATATTTGTAACACACCTTATTTGGCTTGACTTTGAAAAATCATATATCGATCTATTTACTGATCTTTAACAGATTATGGATAAAATGTCTCCCCTGCTATATGGGAATTTACAGCACCAATATTACGGTTGAATGAAAAAGGAAAACAATGTGGCATTATTTTTCATTAGGCTTGTATCTGATTAAACCCTCAACTCTGATTTCCACGTATTTTTTTCTAGTAAAAAGTAAAATAAAGTAGAGTATTTTAAAGTGGTTGTCACAGCATAAAATACTTTTCTCAGCATTATTTACATTATTCGGATTATTGTCCTCATCTTTGTTGCCATTTCGGCCGTTGTACACACCGGTCTAGTTCAGGTTCTAGGAATTTCGAACCGAACCCTTTATTACGATCACTGGGGTATATCATTCTCATTCCTTGTGCGAAGCGTCTTTTTTCTCAACATCTGTTGGTAGAATCACATTTCTGTTGCTTCGAGTCTCTTCTTCATCTGTCAGGAAACTGTTCAGTATTCACTGCCATATAGAAGGAAATATGTGACGCAACAATTCGGTAATCCTTTCTTTGTTTTTCATGAAATTTTTATATTATTATTAAGTTGCTCAATTTCTGGAAGAACCTCATTTAATGTTTCAATGTACCTTCTGACTCGTGTCACATTTTGCGTTGTTTGTTAATACTCTACACTTAGACTGTTCCTCTTGACGACGACCATACATTTAATGATTAATCCTCTATTTCTTTTGCTATTTTGTCTAGGAGTTTTTGCAGTTTTCTTTCTATGTGTGCCATCAGGTGTAACAAATTTAATGTCTTGTTGCAGTAAATAAGAATTCTATAGTTTTTACGTCTCAATAGTTCAATTAGCAGTATCTTCATACATACCAAAGTATATAGATGCGATGACAATAAATAAATTTAACCGTACCTTTTCTAGATAATCTAGAGAATTGAAAATAAATGAATTCGACGGAAACTCATAACAAATCCCCTGAGGTAATAAAAATTTGTCAGTTCAACAAAAAAATACGAAGAGTCAGAAACATAGCCAATTATCCACATATTCAATCAACATTTGGCATATATAAAATTCTTCAACTCCTTTAAAAATGATTCTGATGCTTTGTCCTCGAAATACAGATTTTGGAAAATAGATTGTGCCGAGAACCTTTCAGCACCTCCACCTATATATAATTTGTATTACTAGCAACATATGAACATAAACAAATGTGTATGCTGTTTCAAATGTCGTCGTCGTTAAAAAGAACATTAGGAAAGAATATAAGGAAAAGAACATTCTCTGAAATAAAGATGTGATCGATGGAATACATGTTTGGATTAAGAATACATGTTTAGGTTAAGAATAATATATCAAATATTCTTGATAAAATTTTCATATTTTATGATAAGTTCTTTGATGTTTTCGTAGAATGTTCTCAAAAACATGAGAGATAAGTTGTAATAGGTGTCCGTAAGTAGGAGTATGCTTGCTACTATGTTGCTTGCTTTAAGGAGTACGCCGCAAATGATCAAATGTAGTTTATTCGTTACTTTTGTACGTAGATTTGGAAGGCGTTTGAAGTTAAAGTTTTATATTTTCTCATTATTTGCTAATAATTAGTCTAGAGTGGCAGTTTTTGTCCATGTTTTCTCTCAATGTGTTCGTCGACATCGAAGTGAGAACTTGCAGTTGTCTCGTTATCAGTTATAAAGTGGCTTCCACAGAATAGAACACCATACAACCTCTGTCAAGTTTGGGTCTAGAGATTACAAGAGGTCCTGTAACAGTGTGAGGGACAAAATGAATCCACAAATCCTTTTCTTTTTAATCAGTTTAAAGTACTGTCATCTGCTGCTGATAAAAATATTCCTCTGTAGTTCCGGTTTTTAAGAACTCTGGTTAACTTTCTAATCCCTTGAATCATCGTTTCTTATCACATTTTGGAAGAGTACTAAAGCTTTAATCAACTCCGAATTTGTTAAGCATCTCACTTCACACGGTCTTCATTCGGATAAACAATATAGCTTTCGTTTCTCTCGATCAACCGTTGAGTTAACCGTTACTGATGAATTTATCTGCCAAAATTTAGATATGAACGGCGAATTTCGGACTGTGGGTTTAGATATCTCGAAGTTCCCTTAACAGAGTTTGGCATGTTGTCTTTTTCTATAACCTCAAGACTATCGAGTCTCTGGCAATTTGACTTATTCCAATCGTTTTTAACAAATCATATAATAAAAGTCGTATTGAACGTATTGAACGGAGACCTTTCTAGTTCCTTTCGGATTAATGTGGTAGGATGGCTTTATCTCTGGGCCTAGGTTGTTTATTATCTTCATCAACGACCTTCCCGATGTCATCAATTACTAAAGTATCAATGACACAACTATTTCCTCCTGTCTAAATACTAAGTCCGATGTGTCCGGCAGCTGGCAACTGCTCTCGAAAATGACCAGGTGTTATCAGGAAGAAGGAATGGCACCTAAACAAAATTGTTCTCTTTTAATCATCATGATGCTAACCTTCAGTCCTCATTACACTTCCCCACTGACAAGAAGTTGAGGTATTATATTGAATCAATTGCCAAGTCTGCTACTAGGAAAATTGGTTCACTGTGTCGCGCTAAAAAAGATTTCTCGTTCAAACATATTCAGAACACATTTATAAATCTGCCATTGAATATTGCAGTCAGTCCGGATATCTTTCTATATATCTCGAGATTCGCGACAAAATTCCAAAAAGGGTCTACAATGTTATTGGTCCTGACCTGGTATCTCGACTTCAGTCACTTTACCACCGCCGTTACAATACTTCACTTTGTCATTCATATAAATATTTTCATGGCAGTTGTTCTAATGAGTTGTTTTCTTCGATACCCTGACTGTATGAATTTAAGCGTACTACTAGACTGGCATTTATGTCTCGCCATTTTACTGTTGAATTAGCTAGATGTATTCGCAAATCATTTTCTAATAGTTTCTTTTCACGCAGTCTTAGTCTGTGGTCGAACTCTCTTCCGATTTCTTGCTTCCTTGCTATCTACAATCATCAAAGATTTAAATGCAATATCAATCACCAGCTTCTGTCTTAAACACAATTCTTTTCATTTTCTTCAACTCCAGGTAACCTCTTGCGTCTCAGTGGTATTATCGACTTTCTTTAGGAGAATTTTTTTTAACTACCTAAAAGCTTTTTTATCAGCTTCACACACACACACACACACACACACACACACACACACACACACACACACGCATATATATATATATATATATATATATATATATATATATATATATATATATATATATATTTGTGCGTTTAGGCAGCAAATTTTCTTTTAAACATGTCAGATTAAATAAATTGCAAACACTATGTTTGCTTATTTTTAATAAAATCCGTTCATAATCACGGATAATCTTTCGGGTATTACAACTGAAAGATGTCAAAAATGAGCTGTAACTTTAACAGATGTTATTATCATTCATTTCTCAAGGTACCTAAGTACTTTCAACCTCTTTCCGAGATTACCTCAGGAGTGTGAGCTATGGTAACAAAAATAACCGCAAAACTGTGTTGCTAAAAATTACTGTACATTTTTTTCTGCTTCAAATATAACATATAAAAAATTCCATTTTGGATAATTTTCAGGCTCTAATGAACGCTAGCAATTTGTCAACCGCTTATGTTTACTGGGGGACTAGAATACAAGTTAGATTGAGGAAGCGTGAGTGATTGTAGCTTGGTCGATCTGATCGACGAATTCGATCTCGTCGATAGATACCGGGCTGGTCACACTGGAGGGATGAATGCAGACGTGGGCTCTTTGTTGGCCGTTTACCCAGATAGTTAGCTATCTGAATAGAATATTGGTCTCGTCGATAGATACCAGGCCGATCACCATGGGGGGAAAATGTGGACGTGGGCTCTTAGTTGGCCGTCTACCCAGGTAGTTAGCTATCTGGATAGAACGTTAGTCAGAAGGGTTGATCGAGATTTGTTAGATTATCCCACGTTCCACTGGGTAGGCTACACGGACCACAAACTCGTTTGTGCCCAGGTGGCCTAGGTTGGCTGGACACTGGAAGTTCAACTTGTCTTTAGTGGACAAGCGGACTTCCGGCAACAGCTAACTAGATTAGTGCAGCGAGAGTTAGTGGGGGCGGTTATCGGGAATAGGTGGTGGGAGAGGCTTAAGAATAGTATTAGGTCTTTTACCGCTGACTATAGCCGCCGAGTCGCTCTAGCTAAGGCTAACAAGGTAAAGACACTTAAAGCTAGTCTGTCCCGAGTGGAGGCTGGGGGAGGCTGGGGGAGGGGTCCCCTAGAGATAGCGTTAGCCAGGCAGGCCTTGGACCGCTTGGCTAGCAAGCGATGCCAGGGTCAGGTAATTGAGACATAGGTTAAACAAGATGTCTAACGAAGCTGTGAACATGGGGGCAGAATTGGGCAAAGAAGAAATCCGTCGAGGTGGCGATCGATATATTCGAGAGGTCATAACCCTAGAGGGGCATACTCTGAGGTCGACCGACGATATGTGTGAGGCGTTTCGGCAGCATTTTGAGAGCTGTTTTACCAAGGAGCCTGGTATCCGTGAAGAGGAGTTTCGTAGCTATTTAGCTGACTTTCCTCGGCTTGAACCAATTGAAGCAGAAATCACAGAGGGCGAAGTTCACTTGGCATTGAAGAGGGTCGACATGGGCAAGTCTCCGGGACTTGATGGTCTACCCTATGAATTGTACTTGAGGCTGCTGCACATCTTTGTACCGATTTTAACCGTGGTCTTCAACAACTGGTTCCGGCAGGGTCCCGTACCCGACCAGTTTCCAGAGGTGTGATCACGCTGTTGAAAAAGGTGTGTTGACGATTTAGCTGATTACAGGCCCATAACTCTGCTAAACACAGAGTTAAAGATTTTGGCCAAGATCCTGACAGAACGCTTGCCGAGATTCTGTTGGGACCCTAGCAGACTTGTTCTGTGAGGGGCCGAATAATTCATAGCAACCTGCACTTGATCCGCACGATCGTAGATGTTGTAGTAGACGATAAACAAGCTGCGCTGACCAATTTAGATCAGTCCAGGGCATTGGAGTCAACCATCGGTATCTGGCAGCTGTCCTGCAATCCGGTGGATTCAAAACCGACTTCTGCGAGTGAATCAACGTATTGCATCGCTCCTCCAGTGCTCTGGTACAGGTGAACGGAAAGCGGTTGGGCGCTTTTGTGCTGCCTCTGTCGGTTCTTCTCCGGCTAAAAGATAAGGCGTACAGTCCAGCCCTAGGCGGAATCGAAGTTCCTGGTGGAGCTTGAGCCAGGATTTCTGCGTAAGCCGATGACGTGTCGTCTCGGAACGATATTGAGGTGGTAGAGAAGACGCTTGTACGGTACGAAAATGTGACAGGGGCTAAAATTAACCACGACAATTCTTTCATGGGTGCCAAAAAATATGTGTTATATATCATTTCTTCTGGTATATGCCACTTCGACGAAAATAATGCTGAATCAAAATGCCGGGGAATAAATTGCTGCTTCTTCGTTGAAAACAACCTGCAACCAAAATGAATGTTTTTCTCTCGTAAAGGACGGACCATAAACAGCTATGCATTTGGCGAGAATATGTTCAAACCGAATTTTGATTATTTCTTTACAGCATAAATCGACGAAATATACTGCAATCAAAATTAATTGCTTTTTCCCAACTGATAAAATCCACAAACATCAGCACTACAAATATACAATTATATGTTATTCGCTCTTCTTCGGTGACTGAGCGTGTGGTGGGATGAGGTTGGTCTGGTTGGAGCACACAGGCATACTAGTCAGCGGCCACCAGCTCCCCCCCCCCCCCACCAGCCTTACATGACCCCTCCCTGGACCGTTTTCAACTCGACTGCTCTCTGTAACTGCTAGCTCAACTCTCATCTCTGTGACAAGTGACGTCACTTAAATAGTTATCTTACTGACACCTGGAGCTCCCAGTGAAGTCTGTCCCAATTCTAGATCGACACCTGCGTTTTTATACTCAGTGACATCTCTCTGTGTCGCCCAGTGCAAAATACACTTCCTCGCAAAATACACTTCTTCATAAAATTCCCTACCGACCAAGATATTATAAAACAGATGCAATTAGTTAGCTTTTCATTGTTATTGCTGTTGATGAATTCGCTCAGACCAAAATATTGAATTATAAACATCGAGAGTTTGTTACCCTTGGAAAATCTATAACTCCGATATGTCCTATGATTACACAAACGACGACATACCGTTTTTTTTTCTTTCATTTGTTCATGCTTTTTTCTTTAGTTTCTTTTTTCTTTTTTCCTATTCTTCTTCTTCGTAGCTTTTTTTCTTCTTCTCCTTTTCATTATTTTATTCCTTTTCCTTCTATCTCAAAAACATTTTTTCTATTTATTTTTTCCTTCTAGAACATGACTCCTCTTTCTTCAATTTTCATTCCTGATCATGCACTCTCTCTTTCTCTCCTTTTTTTTACATCTTACTAATTTTAGTAATGCTTTAATTTAGTAAAAACAAATTGTAAAATGTATTATTTTCTTTGGGCTTTGTGTATAGACACGCAATGTTCATCAAAAAATATACTGAGTTGATGCAAAATTTCACAATGCAACTTTTGCTCAATGTATGTGAGGTCTTACAAGTGTTTTTTTTATTCAGCTTTGCGTGTGCCATATTTTTTTAAGTTGTTATGATTTTACTTTATTTTCATTTAAGCCATACATCAAAGTACGCAATCGATATTTTTTACATTTAAGAAAGACAGGCAATGAATCATTAAAATTGTTGTAGCAGTGCAAATGGGGCATGTTTTGAGAAACTTAAAAAATGTTAACATTTTGTGCTCAAGAGAAAGGAAGGCACTGAAAAAACGAAGTAACTAAAAGAACTTGTATTGAGTGCAAAGTAATAACAACAAGTAATAACAATAATTTATATATTCATATTGTACGACTATGGCACAACTCGGAGTTTCATCCGTTATGCAATCATCAGGTTTATATTTCAAACTGACAGCTTGACAGATTTTAATTTAAGTTCACTTGTTGTTCATGGGAATTAAATCTTATAAAGTTAAGTAACTGCTTTTTTAATAACAAGATTGAAAATTTAAATCTTCTAAAGTTACATGCAGATAAAAATTTAAAATTAAGATAAAAATAAAAACTATTAAAAATAATAAAATGCATGGGGAAGGAATCAAAGGGGCGTAAATCATGAGACATATAATATCTGAATATTTAAATTTCTATGTTGAGAAATATGTAGATAAAAAATAAAGATTTAAAATTTTTAATAAAAATAAATGAAAAGAAAATTAAAAGAAAAATTAAGAATTAAACAGTAAAATTTAGAATTAAAATTAAAAATTATACAATGCAGGGAGCAAAAATAAAATGGTTTTAATTCATAATTGTTAAAAGTAATATTGCGAGTAAACGAAAGAAAGAAATAAAGAAAGAAGAAACGTATAGAGGAATCTATATCAATCTGGGTCTAACAATTTTTTTCTATGACAGCACCTAGTCATTAAATCACTTTTTCGTTAAGCAAATTTGGATTATTGATTACAAGTTTTTCTAAAAGGTGAATTTTCCATTGTAAGGTTTGGATTTAGCTATGATATTCCAGGTAATAATTGGGTTCTTGTTGTGTTTTAATTTTCCAACAATGTATGGATAAAGCAGTACTTTTGTTGTATTTACTGTTGTCTAAATACATGTGGTTGTTAAATCTTTTCTTCCAAAGTAAAATTTAATATCATTATCATCCGATTGAATTCGAGCTCTATAAACAATACTTTCAGACATACATTGGCCATTAAATGGGAAGGTTTTATTTTTTCGGCAGTTGAGATTTTTTAGAAGGGTCATTTTTGCTATTAGTTGGGTGACGGATGTTGTTTATGTGTGTCAAATATTTATTTGATATCAAAGCATTATGTCGTGAAATATATTTACCTATGCTTTTGACGCAACTATAACTGACTTTAACATTGTTTTGGTTAAAGATTTTTATTGAAGATTTTTTTTAGTGTAGGTGAATGGTAGAAATGTTTGTGATTAAGTTAAGGAAGAGTTTACCAATGTTAGTTTGGACGTTATGATTGAAGAGTCATATTTAAACCAAATAATGTTACGTTTACGTGATTTCTGCTTATTTCTGTCTTTTTTTGTTTTAATGGAGTATTCTTAACTAAGTTGAGTTTACTTTTTCTAAAGAATTAATGCATTCAATTTTAAAACTGTAAAAAAATTCCTTATTGTTGGAGTTGGTACTTAAACGAAAATTGTATACATTTGTGGAGGTAGATTCAACATATATATCTGTTGTTATTTTTTTGTTTTGTTTTTTGTTTTGTTTTTTTTGTCCGAGACACATTCTCCCAAGGGACATTTGAATTCATATATAATGTTGATTTTACGTAACACATCCGCTGGTGGGAAGGAGTATTACGGATAATTAAATTATTAGTATTGTACCTTTTATAATATATTATTAATTTTAATTTTTTATTAGGATCAACCGGAGATATATTAGTACGAATGAGATTTTTTATTATTTTTCCATCCTGTTTGTATTTATCGCGCATCTGGTTACAATAAAAGAGTATGATATGTTTAGGATATTTGTGGAAGTACCATATTTTGTTATTTTGGAGCAAGACAATCTAAAACTTACCAAAATAATAGGGGACTATAAACCAGGATACATTTATGTTTCTATCATAATACACAAGCCTAACTTTCCACTTTGCCCTATTATATCACAAATACACTTTTCTATATACCAACTAACTAAAATGCTTAACCAATTAATTACACCGTACATACCTAACAAATATAGCATTAAATCATCTCTTGAACGTAAATATTAAGAACGAGCAAACCTAATAATGAAACAGTAGCATCACTTGATGTTGAAAATCTATTCACTAATATTCCTGTTAGAGAAACCATTGACATTATAATATATATATATATATATATATATATATATATATATATATATATATATATATATATATAATAATAATTCTCTGCCCCCACTGAAAATTAAACTTAAAATACTAAAAAAAATACTTGTATCCCGTACCACCGAAGTCCTATTCTATGATCACAGAAATCTTATATACGTACAATGGGACGGTGTTTCAATGGGTTCAGTTCTTGGTCTGACCTTTAACAACTTCCACATGGCCAACCTAGAAAATAATATATTTAGTAGTACTACAAAACCTTCCATCTACGTACGATATCTAGATGATATTCTGATATTAGTTACAAATATAGGAGGAATAATAAATCTCAAAAAAACTTTCAAAAGAACTCTGTCCTTAAGTTTACATACGAAATTAACCAAGATAACAAAATCCCTTTCCTTGACATTTTAATAGACACAAACAATAATACATTTACTACCTCCCCATATAAAAAAAACAACCAGCAAAAACTCTTGCACTCTCAACTATAAGAGTGAATGCCCTAACTACTACAAAATAGCACTTATACACAACTTAATTAACCGAGCAGAAATCAACTCCTCCACAAAAAAGATATTTTACTTTGAACTAGAACATATTAAACAGAATCTCATTAATAATGACTTCCCAAACCACATTGTAGATGAAGAAATAAGACAATATTTCAAAAACCTCAATACACGTCAAACAAAATATGGTACTTCCACAAAAGACCCTAAACATATCAAATTCTTTCATTGCAACCAGATGCACGATAACTACAAACAGGATGAGAAAATCACTCCGAGCAAGGCGGTAACGCCACTGATGTGCAGGGGGCTACATAAGAGTAAAAAGATTAGGTACAAGAGAGTGAAGAGAAAGACGAACCAGTTAGAAAGGGGAAAGAGAAGGATGGGAATACAGGTGAGATGACAGTTGCAAAAGTGGAGAGAAAGGAAAGGATATACAGGGTGGTGAAGAAAGAACTAGAGTCAAGTGCTTAAGAGATGAGTATTGACATTGCATTTAAATTCCTAGAGGTTGTAGCCGTCAGGAAAGCAAGAATATGGAAGCGAGTTCCACAGGCCGGAAGTGCGAGAAAAGAAGCTGCAGGAGTAGAAATGTCGTCTGCATTTGGTTGATCTAACTGTGAATGAGTGAGACCCAGTTGCCAATCTGGCTGCACTAGTAAACACCTGTTGCAGAGGCACCAGTGACTTAAGTTCGTTGGAGCAAAAGCAATGAAAGTATTTATAGAACAGACAAAGGGAAGCCACATCACGTCGATGGGGAAGTGGCTGGAATCGAGCCGCCAAGTCGGTACCTATCACATTACTGATTCTCCTTTGGAGCCTGTCAAGAACACTGAGATGAACAACAGGGGCGCCTGACCATATATGGCAGTAGTATTCCATGCACAGAAGAATAGTTGATTTATAACAACTACATTAACTAGACATCTTACATTACAGTCTGATCATTCATCCATTTTTAGACATCGACAACAACATTCCTGTCTACATTCTCAACATAAAAAAAATAATGATCGATATTACAACTATCCTACATCAAGAAAACAACAAAAGCAAGTTTGAATATCTCCAAAATGCTATAGCTTTTAACATAAATTTTGAAAATTCCAAACTTTCATAAAATTAATTTTTCTTTTAGATAAATTAAGGAAAATTATTATAGCATGATGAAAACATTAGGTATCAATGGGAAACGCTTCGATTTTAAAAACATTTTGGGGTTTTCGATATTTACAGAAGTTTAAAAATTCATGAAATTTCAAAAAGTTTTGTAGGCAAAATTAGTTTTATATAATTAAACGCAAGACTTATTAGGAAATGTAAATCATCTATTATTTTTTCAACCATTTAGCCCTTTTTCTGAAAATATCTGAATAGTAAAATAAAAAATGCAATAAAACTTTGACATTATTTAAATAGATAATCTTTTATTTGCCTTAATGAAAAATATAAATAACCGAAATCGTAGTCTGAAGAAAAACAAATTTTCGATTAATAATGAAATTTTAAAAGGACATTTTTCATTTTTTTATTATAATAATTTATAAAGAATCAAAATAATTTTTAAACATTTCAAAGACTTGTCGATGTTAGGTTATTAAATTATTATTCACTTAATCACTTAATAACTTAATAACCTAACGTATTTACTAATCGAAAATTGAAAAGTTTAATACAAATCATTGAGTCATCGTACTTTTTAAATAATATTTTTAAATTTTTGTGTGTTTTTGAAGTTTTTTTTTGTATGGTAATATCTGTGAGTACATTAAAAGGTATTGTGTTTCACGGTTTCTTTCCCTTACAGAAAAAAAAATTGAACAATTATGTCACTTGCCATTACCATATACATTTAACTCATTTTGCATCTGCTTGTCGTTACATGTGAAATAATACGGGAAAAGTGAGAAAGGTCAAGACTATAGCATTTTGGAGATATTCAAACTTTCGTAAAATATCGAAGACCCCTAAAATTTTGAATATCTAAGTGCTTTCCATTGATAACAAGTTTTTTCATCGCGTCTCACGTATTTTCATTAATTTATGCTAACGGTGATTTAATTTTCTGAGACTCTGAAAATTTCAAAGTTCACCTTAAAAGGTATAGCTTTTTAGCTGATTTCAAAGTTTTTGTAAAAGTTTTTAAACTTCCGTAAAGTATCGAAAATCCCCAAATTTGTTTTAAAAATCTAAGCGTTTCCCATTGATATCTAATGTTTTCATCATGTTATAATAACTTTCATTGATTTATCTGAAAGATAAATTAATTTTCTGAAAGTTTTGAAATTTTCAAAATGTACCTTTAAAAACTATAGCATTTTGGAGATATTCAAACTTCCGTAAAGTATCAAAGAACCCTAAAACTTTTTTTATATGTAAGTGTTTACTATTGATACCAAGTGGTGATTAAGAAATAGTTTTAGTCTAAATTTCATGCTATAAACAAGTAATATTTGTGTAAATCAGATTAACTTAACATTAAAATTGCTAATTTTATAAATATAACGTGTCACAAATGTATATTTTATTTTTGCAAGATTTTTAAAACAGAGAATTAACTTTTGTTAACTTGTGTCACTCGCTCAAAACTGGCAGAAATATTTTTTTTTTTAATTTTAAATCTCAAATCTTTATATTCCAATAAATATAATTTCTGTTTGAAGTAAACCAGGGTATTTTGCTTACTGGAAATAATGAATTTAATTATTTAGCTTTCAATTAAAACTAAAATAAAAGTTTCAAGAAACTTTAAAAATTCAATTTAAAAGTTAGTAATCGAAAATCAATATATAAATGTAATCATATAAATAAATAAGATGCAATAATATATAAATGTAATCATATAAATAAATAAGATGTAAATAAATATGTATACTGCTTATAATAAAAATAAAACAGAACATCTATTCAAATATGAGTAACCATCAAAAATAACGTTTAAACAAATAAATTAAAAATATGCCGGATTTAATCCTTTTCCTAAAAAAACTGTCATTATTCTTTAGGGTACGAAACAAATCAGTGTGTACATTTCGAAAATGTTATTAAATTCAATCAGCATAATATTTCTTTAGTTTTTGTGGCATTTTACACCTTTTACAATAAGTTATTGAAAATTAGAAACATGCAGTAAAAACTGACCCAGAAAATCCTTGACGGTTGAACGGTTGAATTGAATGAAATTGGTTTAAATTAATTATTCCTGTTCAAACAGATATAAGCTTATGTTTGCAACAAAATAAATCATCTCTATAAAATTATATCAGTCTTTATTAAAAAAATATAAAAAAATCTATATGCAGCAACTTTCAACAAGTGAACGAAAAAATACTATGCAGTAGCACTCAGGGCGAGAATTGTTATTCGCACCCCCTACCCCAAACAGCAACAATTGTGACACGATAACTAGGCGTATATTAAGGTGCTTTGTAAAATATGTATTTTATTATAATAGATTAAAATAGAAAATGGTTAAGAATAGAAAATAGATTAGGTGACACGATAACTAGGCGTATATTGAGGTGCTTTGTAAAATATGTATTTTATTATAATAGATTAAAATAGAAAATGGTTAAGAATAGAAAATAGATTAAAAACATGTTTTGTTTTAACAAAAGTGAAAAAGAAGAGAAAAAAATAAATAAATAAACGTTTTTTCTTTTATGAGGAAAATTGTGGAAGAGAAAAGGGTATCAGATTACTGTTTAAAATCCTACCACTCTTCCGGTAAATATTTGACTCGGTGATTTAATGTGATAAGAGATAAAGTTCAGGAAATAGGTTTTTTGAATGACCAAGTCAAAGGCTGTCTTTTACTGTATCTTAACCACACATTAAGAATTTTCCGGCGAAAGCTTTATTAAGATAAAAAAAAAAGATAACTGAAATTTCGGACTTGCAGTCGCCAATGGTTATCACCCGCTGGTCTCCGCGGATTTCCCGATTTCCGGATTTCCGGATTAATTCTAAATAAATTCAGGTGATTTTTCCGAGTCAGTTAGTTAGTTTCCAGTTAGTTCCGCCGGGCGTGTGCTTGAAGTAGGAACCTCCGTTCGTCTTGTTTCGGTCAGTTCGGATTTGTTGATCTCCATTAATTAGAGTTAGAGCTGTGTGTCACATTCGCCTGCCCCAACCGAAAAGGCTAACTCGAAACGAAATAAAGCATCCTTTCAACTCATCCAAGTTGTGGAAGTTCGTTCCTTATAGTTTAATCTTGTACCCCCAGCTGTTCGGCCGACATTTTCAACAAACTCCCGGCAAAATCACAGCGTGGAGAACGGCCAGCGGAGAAATTGTTAGGACCGTCCGTTGGGGTGCTACACAGTATACTTAGTTTATTTATTTATTTGGACGTGGTATACTTAATGACCAGCACAAATTGATCACTGTGTGCGAGTGGGGTCCATCCCCACCGCAAGATAGCGCTTTTTAGAGACATTTTTAAAGCATGCTGGCATCATTTGAACCCTATCTAAAATTTTCTTCACAGGTTTGGCTAAATAACCTACAGCCAAAGATAAAAATTTTAAAACTAAGATTAAAAACTATTATATTTATTTTTAATATCTTATTTTAGGATATTTGCTTATTAAAAACAAAAATAATACAAATAATATAATACAAATAATGCCGCTCTCAAGGTAGCGTCGTCCTCGATGTAATGCCCGCAGGGAGTGCCATCCGGGGCCACCGCATCATCGGCCCTCCACTTTGCACGCCGCTGTTTTCATAACATCCAAAGATACATAGCACTCCATGGCTTGCCAAAAATTGTGATGATAACGAGCAAAGCGAGGGACCGGATGTTTGCCCTCAGAGAACCAGAAAGCAAATGACCAAAACTGGTCTTTGCGCACCCGGCTCCACGCACATGTTCCGGCAGAAAACCAAAATATCAAATGCCAGTTTGCGAGCCTTCGCGAATTTTATTTATCATCCAATGAGAAGCCCAGAATTAAATACGGGTGTGAATTCCCAAATGACCTGCTGGGACCCACAAAGACGAAATAAAAAGCCGACACAGAAAGCATCGCCAGAGAGTTGAAAAAGTGCGAGGATAATTAGCACGTCCCTTGACCTCGTCAAGCGATCCACTATGCTCGCCACCTTTCCTTCTCATCTTCTTCTTTGCTGTCCTTGAGCTACTTACCGATTAAAGGAGCGGATACTGTGATACTATCTCCTGCGGGGAAACTTTCCTTTGTTTGGTTTAAAATAACGGAGAAAGAAATTGCTATTAGCAATATTATTATTAATGCTTTATTGCAATAAGCGATGTGAGCTTGAGTAAAAAAAGAATAATTTTAATACTATCAAATGCTTGTAAAATATGGGGAATAGAAAAACCAACTATTTTTACTGTCATGTACTTCTGAAATCCGGACAATATAGTGTTTAACTAATTCTAGGAAAGAGGAAGGAAAGCGATATAAATATTACTTCTTTCAGGTTTGAAATGGACATTTCGATAAGCTGAAAACGTTTAGCCTAAACAGATGTCAGAAATATTTGATAAGGTCACGCGAGGCCAAGGTCCCTCGACAGACTTTATGGTAAACAAGAGAGTCTGTGGGGACTCGGAAGAAATCGAAATCCAACGTGAGCTGGTGAAATCTCATTCGTCGAGCTAAAGCCCTTCCGCAAATCGAGTGGGCGGAAAACGATTTCATTGGCCGAGGGCTTCGAGCCGGCTGGATCTCCAGAGAGGATCGAAACTGGTTATAAAAATCCAGACTCGGCGAGAAAAATGAGTTTTCTCAGTTTTCAGTTGGAGTTGGAGTTCTCTGAGAGTTTTTCTCAGTTTTTCGGTCGAAATGTAACGACTGTGGAAAAAGGGTCCCAGCTGGGGAACCATGAGCCACCGTTGGTCGCCCACCATAGAACTTATGGCTGAAGAGTTAATTTCGAATGAAGCCTGCCGCAAATTAACTCAAAGAAGTTAATTTGGAATAATGCGCCATCCACATGTATCCCGAAAGAACATTATTGCTATTTTTTAATTACGGGAAAATCGAAAATTCTGATTCTTCGTTCAAACTCCGTTAAACTCCGATAAGGACCCGAAAGGACTTTGCTATTTTAAAATCTACATAGAAAATTGACAGCCCTGATTATAGAGAATAGGTAAAAAGACTTAATGAAAAATTAATGAATACGTGAAAAAACTTTAGTGAAAATTTGAAGAGATCTGTTTACTTTAACGCTAACGAAACTTAGACAAGACATTTTATTTAAGGATTGGAAGCTATGATGCTTTTAACGAACTTTCTCTCTCCGTTGTAGTAACCGGCATTTTCGACGATTGTATATCATTTTCGACAACTGTATTCCTGGGAAAAGAAAGACATTGTTTTTTTGGGGGGGTTTTTTTTGTTTTTTTTTGGGGGGGGGTGTTGTATTTTTTTTTCTTTATATAAAGACATTCTTCGTAACTCTCCAGGCGTGTTCGACCTTGTTCATTTATTTTATTAATTTTTTTTTTTTTTTTTTTTTTTTTTTGGTGCCGTATTTTTTTCAAACCACAAGTGTACACCAGTGTCCGGACTGGCTCAAGAAGGTGGCTACTAAAATTGCACGACGTGACCTTTGGGATCGAATCACAACGTGGTACAGTGGCCAGTTGTTGCAAAAGACGTCTTGTAAACCAGCCTTTGTGGCGATATCATCGAACAGGATCGTCACGACCAGCAACAGCGACCAAACCAACCGGCCAACCGGGTGGCAGTGTCACAACTGGGATCGTCAGCAAGAACGAGCGTCACATTAAACAGACGGCCAGCCCAGTCTGAGGCGTCACAATTGGTGCCGTCTCGACTAGGATCTGACCAGAAGATTGACAGCCGGCCGAGCGACGTCGTGTTACAATACATCAAAGACATTCCTTACTGACAAACGCTCACACATACTTACGCACAAACTCTCTTTTCAGCATTTATTGCTATGAACATTTTAACGTCCTTTTGAACCCATCCTAAAGACGTTATTTTTATTTGTAAAAACCGTAATTGATATATGTGTATATATAAAATTTGATTTTCTTGTTTTATAACCCCTGTTATAACTTATAGTGGGCTATCTACTAACGAGGCCAAGTTAATCTGATTCAACACACGACTACTCTTCACTAGAACGGATAGCCCACTATAAACTGGTGACTACGACGTGATTTCAACATATATATAGATAAAAATTTGAAATTTCAGTGGAATCAGAATATTTCTCTTCAACACAAACTCAACATAATAACTGACGCTGAAGAAACTTCAACAAATCAAAACCAACCAATCCAAGCTGTTGCGATAAAACTACCAAAGTTCCTCGAATCAAACGTAATGGCTTGGTTTGCAATTAAATATTGCAAATATAAGACCGCCTAGTCAAAAACTTTTTAACATTTTGGCAGTACTCCCCGTGGACATACTAGGAAATATACAGCCAACTGCAACCAAAAGACTATGACGCACTAAAAGAAGCAATGACGAAAAAAAAAACCGGAGATGCTGGACAAATTAATGTCGTCGTCAACAGTAACGGGTCGTCCTTCAGTGTATCTGAATGAACTCATGTCACTAGCAGGTCGAATTGGCGTAGGGAACTATATCGTACGTCACAAATTCATTCAAGCCTCTATTAAACCAGTAGTAGCGGCGCAAGTCGATTTAGACATAGAAAGTCTTGGAAAACTGGCGGACGACTTATTATTAGATTTTAATACACAAGACACCGCATATATTCGACAGATTTCCGGGAAGCAAAAGAATGGACAGCAAAATAAAGATGAAACTAAAAGGACACATGGCTGTTCCCACAGTGAAAAAAATTCCCTACCAGTGTTAACCCTTTTAACAAGGACCAAGAACCCAAAATCTGCCGAACGCATTTATATTTTGAGGAACGTGCAAAGTTTTGCAAGCCGTGGTGCAAATGGCCTGAACGGAATGTTCAAATGCAATCCAGCTCTCGCCCAACTTCACCAGTTCCTCATGAGATCTCGGAAACTTAACTAGGCGAGAGATCTTAGCTTCCATTTCCTCGTCGCTTTTCATTGTAGCCTCACGGTTAGAAGCTCAAAGTTTAAATTTTATTGTGAATACAGGAGCTGCCGTATCTATACATCCAAAGAGATATTTAAATGGAGCTGCAACATACCCAACCACTATCTCTTTAGTGTCTGCCAACGATCAAAAGATTGAATGCTCAGGACAAACAGTACTGAATCTCAGACAGGAATTTACCTGGACATTTATAATAGCCGAAACTGCTCAGCCACTCCTAGGATACGATTGCCTAAACCATTTCGGGTGAGTGGTGGACTGCAAAAACAACAAACTAATCGATAAAATGACTAATAGACAATCCAACGTTCATCCATCATCTATTATCATGAATATAGATGTAGTACCGAATAAAGATACTAACAAAACGGTACGAACAATTCTGGAGAAATATCCAAACTTAATTTCTCCTCATCGCGACACGAATGCAACAAAACCAAAGATATGCCACAGAATAGAAACTGGTAGCAATCCTCTTACCTTCTCCAGGGCCAGACAGTTATCAGCTCAGACATGTGAAATTACGAAAGAAGAATTCAAGAAACTCCTATAATTTCCCTTCAAACTCAGAACATGGTACCGAAGTCAGACGGCACATACAGACCTGTTGGCGATTACAGACATTTAAATACCATAATATATATAATAAATATAAATTATATATAATAATATACCATAATATATATAACAAATATAAATTCCTTGTCTTCGAAGCTTCATAACAAGAAGTTCTTTTCAAAGATAGACCTGTCGTCTGCTTATCACCAGATACCAGTTCACACGGAGGATGTCTGAAAGGCAGCCATATCTACCCCTTTCAGGTTGAATACAACTATATGCCTTGCGGACTACGGAACGCATCATGCACTTTTCAAAGAATGATGGACAATATATTTCGTGATACTGATTATACCTTTGTATATATCGACGATATTCTCAGAAGATGAAGAAACTCATTCCAACCATGCCGACCAAGTACTACAAAAACTAAGTGAGTACGACTTTAAAATTTGTCTCTCCAAATGCATATTTAGTGCTAATGAATTAGACTTTTTAAGATTTCACATTTCTTCCAGTACCAAAAGTTGAATGAATTAAGTGAATTTCCTCAATCAAACGATTCCAAATCACTACGCCGATTCCTCGGAATGGCAAATTTTCATAGGAACTTGTTCTAAATTTCAGCAATATTATATTACATCTCACGGAAAAAATACGTTTAAACCAAAATTCAAAATCCTTAACCTTAACAAAGGAAGAAATTGAATCTTTCGAAAACATTCTTTATCAAATGTAACGGTTCTAGCTTTCCCCAGCTCAGAAGCTAACAACTATCAACTTGTAACAGACAGTTCAAATTATGCACTGGGTGCAGCACTTCACCAAATGATTGATAATCAACCCATCCCCATAGGTTTCTTTTCAAAGATATTATCCCAAACCCAACAAAAATATTCCACTTTTGACAAAGAACTACTAGCTTCCTATCTAGCAGTACTTCAATTTAAACATTTAATAGAAGGCAGAAATGTAATGTTACTGACGGATCACAAGTCACTTTGCGGTGTTTTTACAAGACAATCTTCCTTAAAATCGGATAGAGAACAGCGTCACCTCTGTTTTATCAGCGTATATGTAAATGACATTTCACATATAAGAGGCTCACAAAATATAGTAGATGATTGTTTATCACAACCTATCAATGAGATCACTATTGATGTATTTGACTTACAAGAAATAATGAAACATCAAGCTACTGACAATGAAATTTAGGCATTCAAAGACTAACTAAAATCATACACAATAAATAAAAATGAAACCATATTATGCGACACGACATTACCTTTTCCACGACCTTTTGTGACAGAGAAGCTCATAAAATCGGTTTTCGACAGTCTGCATAATCTATCACATCCAGGAATAACATCTTCAAGAAAAATAATAAAATCCAGATACTATTGGCCGAAAATGGACAAATCAATAAAAACCTGGTTCAGAGAATGCCAGCATTGCCAACAAGCAAAAATAATAAAACACACAAAAAGTAAAGTAAATCCATTTGAATTACCTTCCAATCGTTTTGAAACAGTGCATGTAGACATTTTGGTCTCTTACCACCAGTAAAGAACCAAACTGACTCTTATTTTTCACCATACCGATATTTATTAACATGCATCGATAGAAACACGAGGTAGATAGAAGCATGCCCAATAACAGAAATTACGGCGAAATCAATATCAGTGGCTTTTGTCAATCTGTGGATCTCCCGATTCGTGGTTCCTCTTCATGTCGTTACAGACAGAGAAAGCCAATTTTAATCCGAACTATTCACACAACTATCAAAAAGAATAGTTTTCCACTGATTACGAACAACGGCGTACCATCCGCAAACAAATGGACGAGTTGAGCGAGCACACAGAACCCTAAAAACGACTATCATATCCAGGAAAGAATCGTGGTTGTCAGCTCTACCTATCGTCCTTTTGAGAATGAGGACAACACCTAACGAATCAAACTATTCTTCATTTGCTGCAGTAACAGGGAGTCATGCACAAGTCCCCCTATTATTAATCGACCCTACCAAGAGCGAGAACAGCGAAAGAACAAACTCGCACGTTAAAATTTTAACCGACGAAATGCAAAAATTTGACATGGACAAATCATCCAGTGGACACCTGCATTCAATACCTAATTCCTACATTAAAAAAGAACTGACAGAGTATCAAAACCGTTGGAAGCTCCGTACACAGGCCCATTCCAGGAATTAAGTCGTCATGAAAATTATTTTACTATAAAAAGAATCAGACGACATCCATAGTAATATTTCAATAAATAGACTAAAACCTGCATATATTTCTGAAAATATAAAATCAAAAGATTCCATCGAATCAAGACGGGATTTGGATAACTCCCTATCTTGTACCGAGGAAACTAATAATAACAAACCAGAAATGAGAACGAAATCCGACAGAACGGTTAAATGGAAGAAAGAAAACATATTTTTATTACTACCAAAAAAAAAACTGCAAAACAAAACGAAAACTATTATAAAAAAGGGACAACAGATACCAACAACAACTCCGTTTTCTGGGACAAAAGTTATGTGGTGATACCGAGCAAAGCGAGGGACCGGATGCTGGCCCTCAGTGAACCAGAAAGCAAATGACTAAGACTGGTCTTTGCGTACCCAGCTCCACGCACATGTTCCGGCAGAAAACCAAAAATTAATAAATATCAAATGTCTGTTCGCGAGCCTCCGCGAATTTTATTTATCATCCAGTGGGAAGCCCAGAATTAAATATGGGTGTGAATTCCCAAATGACCTGCTGGGACCCACAAAGACAAAATAAAAAGCCGATACAGAAAGCATCGCCAGAGAACTGTGAAAGTGCGAGGATAATTAGCACGTGCCATGACCTCGTCAAGCGATCCACTATGCTCGTCACCTTTTCCTCTCATCTTCTTCGCTGTCTCTGAGCTACTTACCGACCAAAGGAGCGGATACATCAAAGACATTCCTTACTGACAAACGCTCACACATACTTACGCACAAACTCTCTTTTCAGCATTTATTGCTATGAACATTCTAACGTCTTTTTGAACCCATCCTAAAGACATTATTTTTATTTGTAAAAACCGTAATTGATATATGTGTATATATAAAAAGTTGTTTCTATACTCAATTTGATTTTCTTGTTTTATACCCCCTTTTATAACTTATAGTGGGCTATCTACTAACGAGGCCATGTTAATCTGTTTCAACACACGACTACTCTTCACTAGAACGGATAACCCACTATAAAATACAAACCGAACACTCCAAGGCGACCAATTATATTTGACATAGACAGTGCTAGTTAAAAATTAAAAAAGCGCTTCCAAAAATGTTAACATCTCTTTCAGTTCTTTACAACTCAAAAATTCTCACGATCTCGAAAATAAAGTTATGGTTAGATTAGATATTAAATCTTTATATATTAAAATACCAGTTTACAAATATTCAAATATTCTAATGTTCTACATCACGAAAAAATCCTTCATCTCCAGTTGAAGAAAGTCATAAAAATTGTCGACTTTGTACAAATTAATGTTTTTTACATTCAGTAAGAAACTTTAGAGAAAAAAAGTTTGGCTACCTATGACTTTTGCCATCAATGGCGTTTTAAAATAAGCTACAAATCTTTTTGACATATGTACTATTTTAGCTCGGTGCGACAAACCGGGGAGCCAAGTTTGGATTCCAGTTGAATTCCTTGCATTCACTTACACGCAAATACCTTTGGGAAAGGTATTAATCCGTCTCTTCCCTCCAGTAATGGGTTAAATAACAGAACAGATTGAGTTCTATAGCCTTGGCTGTCAATCAGTCTACCGCAGAAAGCAATGGCAACCTACTGCGGGATAATCTTCTGCCCAGTTAGTCATGTCTCTTTCGAGACATGATTGCCCAAAGCATGTATTACGTATGACACTTTACTGACTGTCCATTTTAGCTCATATTTATTTAGGCTAATTTATTGAAAGGTATTCATGTCTTTATATTTATGTACACATTTAAATTTATAAATATACGTGTGCGTGTTTTTGTGCGTGAATGTGTGCATGCGTGTGGGGGGGTACGTTTGTGCAAGCGCGTTATTGTTGTTGTTGAAAAGATAAGAAAAAAAAAGGGGGAAAAGTGGTGAAATTCCTTTTTTCTCGTTCATCATTGAAAACTACCAAAATCGCTACACAACGAGGTCATCTTCCTTGAACTAATAGAAACTTACTATTACTCCCATTCTCTCCAACCGGCCTATTAATCATTTTTTTTTTTTTTTGTACACCAGGCATAGAAACTGTAACTGTTAGTGCTACTAATCGTATGTTTTATGTGGCCATTGTAAATAGGAATGATGGTGAAGGAACATATCTGTGGCAGAGGTGACAAGTCCTTGTTTCCCACTTTCAAACTCCCCACTACTCTCCTTAAGCTCAGAATATCAATTCACCGACACTTCATTGACCTTCTGAACAGTCCCTATCTATCTATCTATCTATCTATCTATCTATCTATCTATCTATCTATCTATCTATCTATCGCATGCTTGTATACTATGTACACATTTTGTCACGTTTGCCTTTTTCTGTTTACTTTCTCGTTTTTTTCTTCATAAATTCTCTGAAATTTATATTTTTTACTATATTTTTATTGCTCTCTTCCTTCTTCCTTTCTTACTTTCTTTCTTTCTATAACTCACTCTCTGTTTTCTCCTTCTTTCTCTTATTCTTACTATCTGTATATATTTACTTTTCTTTTGCTCTCTTTCTCCCTTCTTCCTTCTACATTTTTCTGTTTCTTAATGTTTTTGTCTTCATTTTTCTCTAATTTTCTGAAATCTTTCACTTTGATATTTTTCTTCTTTAGTCGTCTTGTCATCTTTTTCTTCATTATTTTAACTTCGCCGTATTACCATTTTATCACCTTATCTGAATTTTCAATTCTCTTTCCTCCTCACGATCTTTCTTTTTTCCTTCAGTCACTGATTTTCTTATTACGTGGATTCAATCATCTTGAAGTTTTTAAAGATTAATTCACGAATTTGTGTACAACGTAAAAACAAACACATACATCGCTATTTCAAGTCAACTGTATCTCTTTTCGTTCTCTTCTAAGGTCATTCGCAAATATTCAACTCAATTCCCATGTGATATTTACTGTAATTACTAATGTATAATGCATAATTTATTTTCTAGATTTTGGGCCTAAATATGGGTGCTTGTTATACACGAGAACTAAATATATGTACAACCCAAACTAACTAATTAGTAACAAAATTTTTAAATCACTAATCAAAAACGGCATTCGTTTAAAAATATTCTCAAAGATATTAAGCACATTTTAATCTACTTCACTGTTGTCCGTGTCAGCAATAGACATCCCGACAACTGTGCAAAATCAATTTACTTATGTAGTGACGTCTATCCTCACCTTGGGACACACTACTATGTTTTTGTGCCCCGTAAATAACCACATGAACTATTAACTATAAATACAAATTGATTTAAAACTAATGTAACAAGAAAGTTACATGTTAGATGATTCGTTGTCTAAAAATAAGGAAATATATTTGTAAGAAAATGGTAAGACAGACAGTAAACGGAGATCGTGACCCATTTACCAGGCTAAAATGTATTGTAGAGACCGTACATTACTTTTTATGTTCTACTTGGTGACTCAAAGTTAGAAAATTATTTCTCAAAATATACTATTGGTATTAACTATTTATTTTGGCAACGGTCTTATGAATAAGGTTTTCCTAGAAAGAATCGAACTTTGTAAAATGATAGAAGACAAAACTATTTTCAATCATACTGCGAAAGAGTAATTTAAGTTAAAATGCTGAAGTATGTGCTCAATATTTGAATTGACCAACTATTAAAAATTTCTGTAAAAGAAAAAAAAATAATGTTAAATGTTTTATATTTCATATACTTTCCTTTTCCGAAATAAATAACAATATATTGACGAAATCCTCTTCTTACATGTTTAATATTCTTATTTTATTTATTATTTACTTCAGACTGTTAGTGTTAAGTTATTTCTTTTTAAAAAGATGTTAATTAATTTCATCGTAAGTACATGCAAACAGATTTGTAAAGGGTCATAACATTGATTTGAAATCAAAAGTGAACGTTTGCGTTTTGGTGCAGTGGATATCAGCTTGGGATGAGAACTCGGGGAACCGAGTTCGAATTTCAGTTGAATTCCTTGCATTCACTTACGCGCAAATACTCTTGGGAAAGGTATTAATCCATCTTTGCCCTTTATGGGTTAATAAGAGGACAGATTGGGTTCTATAGCCTCAGAAAGTAATGGCAGCGTGATAATCTTCTGCCCAGTCAGTCATGTCTCTTTCGAGACATGATCGCCCAAGCGTGTATCACGTATGGCATTTGACTGAATAAGCCCCCAAACCAAACCAAACCAGTGATGTGAACACTGATGAAGTCAGAATTAGACAGAAAATAGGACAATAATAGTTCAGCTTTATTAAGGATAACAGAACAAAAATGCGAAAAAAATTAATACAACTTCAGAAGGATGTGCAATTATGTCTTATAGAATACATAAAACATTTGACAAGGTATGTCACAAAGTTCTAGTTGAACTGGTTGGAAAGATAGTTCTATGTGAAATTTATGTTAAAATAATTATTGCATGCGGAGAGAAAATAACGTGAGCACCTATACCAACGGTTCCCAACCACTGTGTCGCGACACATTAGACGTGCCGCGGAATGGTTACTGGTGTGCCGCGAAGAGATAATAGGTGGAAGACATTTGATTTCATTTTGTTTAATGAAGACATTTAATTTCTTAATCAAGATGACAGCGCGCAATTTAAACTTGCTGAATTTCAGAAATCTAAACGATTCGCGCATACTAGTCGGTAAGCGTTGTTATGCATTATATCATCTATATATTTCGTTTACAATATTAACAGATTCTGTGTAGATATTTCTTATTTAATATTTAGGTGTTGTAAATTAAGTTTTAACAGGACAAACAAAAAACATGATTAAATATGATAAAAATTCTCTTAGATTTATTTTTTTCACTTTTAGATTCAATTCACCCTTAATTATGGACAAGTTTCTCAAAAAGGCGATGGTGACAAGAATAATTCTACAACTTCATTTAAAAAAACCAAATGTTCATCGGTTGTATAGTGATGATTACTTGAAATTTGGGTTTCCTTCTCCGCTGTGTGTTGTGTATGGCCAAACACTGTCTAATGAAGCAATGTAAGACGAAAAGACATCTTACTACAAAACATCCTAACCTTCAAACTAAAAATGTCGATTATTTCCAACGGTTGCTCGAACCAAAATGCAAGGCAAGGTCAACTATTTAAGAAAACAGTAACTGTGTCTGCAAAATCTCAATTTGCTTCATATGAGGTGGCAGAAATTATTGCTCTTAAATCGAAGTATCATGTTCTTGCAGAATCAGTGATCCTTCCAGCATGCAAAAGGCCGAACAAGAAATTAGCAAGATCCCTCTTTCAAACAATACAATTCAGAGAAAGATTCTTGACTTGTCTGATAATATTGAGGAAGGTGTAATATCCAAATTTCTAAATAGGCTCTTTGCTCTCCAAATTGATGAATCTACTGATATCAGTAATCATGCACAGTTAATTGCATTTATACGTCATCGATGATGATACCATAATTAATCAATTTCTATACTGCAAACAGTTACCCACAGCCACAAAAGATCAAGATATTTTTTATAAAATCACAATATGCCTCGAAAAATATGGCTTATCCTGGGATTTATGTGTGGGAATATATACCGATGGAGCACCATCAATAGTTGGTTCAGTTAAAGGTTTTGTATCTTTAGTCGTAAAACAGAACCCTAACATCGTGCGAACTGATTGTTTTTACACAGAGAAGTATTAGTTTCAAAGATAACACACAATGAACTAAAGGAGGTTTTCAATCAAGTGATTGAAACAGTAAATTTCATAAAAACTTGGCCGTTGAATTCCAGAATGTTTTAGTTGCTGCGCAAGAATATAGATTCCCATTATGTTCGTTTACTATTGCACACAGAAGTAAGATGGTTATCGAAAGGAAAGGTGCTATCTCGCATAATTGAGCTTCAGAAATAATAAAAAGCTTGATAGATTTTGTAAATACCTTAAAAACGAATTGTGGATGTCTAAAATAGAGTACTTAAATGAGATATTTGGACATCTTAATAATCTGAACAGCAATATGCAAGGCAGAAATTAGAACATTCTTACGACGACAGATAAATTAGTTACTTTTAAGAAAAAAATTGCAATATGGAAGAACAGAATGAAGTTAGACGATTTGGATATATTTCCATCAGTTCGCAAAAACTGCGTTATCGAGATGATTCTCATTATTAGTGAGAATTTGACATGTTTAGAAAATAAAATTGAAGAATATTTTCCCTCAATCAGCATTGAAGAATTTAAGTGGATTCGCAATCCTTTCCTAGATTTATCGGTCATCAATATTTCCAATTTTGAGTTATGTAAAGAGGAAGAATTAGCAAGCCTTTCCAGTGATCGTAGACTCAAATTGAAGTAAGCACAACTGCCATTAGACGTCTTTTGGATTTCTGTTTTGGAAGAGTATCCAACTCTAAGTAAAAAAGTCATCAAAGTCTTACTGCAATTCTCAACTTCGTACCTATGTGAACTGGGATTTTCTTACCTAAACAACATAAAAAATAAAAAAACGTGAAAGACTAAAAAACATTGAAGAAGAGTTAAGAGCAGGTCTCTCACATTCGCCCACAAATTGCAGCAGTAGTAAAGAAGCACCAGGCAAAACTGTCCCACTGACATTCACCCTTATTATTCAGAATAAAAATTATTAAAAAGAATACAGAAATTATGGTCACCAGTAACAGAAAAGGACCAAGATGCTAGTTACAAATAGAAGATATAAAGATCAAGCAGGTGCAGAGATTCAAATATCTGGGAAGCTGTTATGGTGCCCTATCTACAGGGAATGGACTCTTCCTCCTTCAATAAATACTAACCTGCGTAACTTCCGGAGAGACAGTCAGGAGGCAGTCGAGACACAGTGTATTGGACAGTTCGGACTCACACTTCTATTTACTGACTACTAACACTCTTTGATTATATATTCTGTTATTCTGATACACTAGTTGAACCTACCTTATTGTTTCCGTGTCTTTCTTACTGGCCCTAACAGGCCACAACAGAAGCCCTTTAACAGAGGATGGAAAATGCGGTATCAAGATTTAAACAAGGTGCCAAGAAACAAAAAGAAATTCGTTAGAAACAAAGAAAAGTTTATGATATCCATTTTTTTTATATGTTGGACAATCTTATGTGTTGGACAATTCCCCCACGGATGAGGAAAGAAATTGGAAACAACAAAAATGTTTTACTGAAGGATTCTGCAAATTCCATAAACGGAGTTAGTAGCAAGGAAGTCTTAAAGAAATCGGCACAGGAAAAACATAATTACTTAGAATCAGGAAAAGACAGATTAAATTCGTTTTGGACAAATCAAGAAGACTTCGAAAACTTAAACCCCATGGGACATATTGAGGGCAAAAGAGATCTGGGAAGTCACTTACCTGACGAGCTTGTGTGAATGTATGGGAGTAAGTAAGAGGTACAGAGGCCTTTAGCAAAAACAGAAAATTGCTAAAAACCACACAAAATGGGAAGTTGCAGAGAGCCATGATCATTTATGTCCTGAAGGAACGTGGCACATAGAAGAAGAATCGTATGCGAGACATATGCTGCTTAAGGTGTATGCAACTGTATGAATAAATATGCATTATCTATCTATCTATCTATCTATCTATCTATCTATCTATCTATCTATCTATCTATCTCCTTCATGCGAGTGTGAACAACACTTTGGTAATTGCAAAATAACATATTACCTTCATTTGAAAAATCAGTTATAATAATTTTTAAAGATATATAACTAGCTGATTGATGTATTGATGGCTCCTATGTTTACTTAAATGACAAGGAATAATATCTTCATCAGCGTATTGGATTCTACAAAAAATGTCAATAATGCATTTGAATTACAAGGTTTTTGATTAAACAAAAATTGATCCTGAATACAAATTCATCATCAAATATTTAACGACTCTAGGAACAGAATTTTTTGTCCAAAGGTACGACGATGCATTAAAAAATAACAGTAAAAATGAATATATATATATGTGTGTGTGTGTGTGTGTGTGTGTGTGTGTGTGTGTGTGTGTGTGTGTGTGTGTGCATGGTGCAATAGATAAATTGTCATCTAAATTACGCAAAAATGAATATAACATTGCCATAACATTTTTCAAAATATGTTCGCGTAATTTTAGTAAATATATCTATTGACACATATTTACCAAAAGTACATGAAAATCTTTTAAAATAATGAAAAATAAATTTATTCAATAACATCGCCAGGCTTCACGGTCTCTAGATGACTTCGGAATCTCCTGCAACTCTTCTGGACGGTCTACTTGTTTAAGTTGGTGAATGCTGCTCTAATCATTGTTTTCAGTTCAACAATGGTGTTGCAACTGCGCTCAACTGCACCCAACACATAATAATCAAGAGGTTTGCAGCCTGGTGAGTTAGGTGGCCAGATGTAAGGGGTGATGTGATCGCAGAAATGATATGACAGCCATGACTGGGTTCTTCTGCTTGTGTGCCATGGTGCAGAGTCCTATTTCCAGGCATAGGGTCTTCCAGCAGTTACCCTCTTGACTCATTGCAACACTACCTCCTCAAGGTACTTGATGTAGGCCACCGTGTTGAGTCTGAGTCCCTCACCAACAAATTCGTTTTTTTCCTTTTATAAAAATGATCAAAATGAGATTTCCCAGCTTTGTAATCAATCTTAGTCTTTTTCAACTCTTTCTAAATCCTAGGCACTGTTGCAGATTGACACCCAAACACTGAAATGTTTGTATTGTTTCCGGCGCGAATGACAAATAGTACAGTCTGCCGTTTCCAAATTTCTAGCTGAGTGAAATACATGGTTCTTTTTCTAATAGACGGTGCCCAACTGACCCTACTATACGAGACGCAGTTGACAAAATTAAATACAAACAATGCGCATGCGCGAAAACAGAAACATAAAATAGCGTCAATTTATCTATTTGCACTCTGTGTGTGTAAAATATTACTGACAAACTTAAAATCAGTGAGAGAATTAGTAAACTCTTTCCTAAGGAATAATATGTTACAACCAAGGACCATAAACCTGATTTTGAAGTTAATCTTCCCATCAGGATTATCAAACCTACCGGGCCAGAAATTGGTAGAATAAGCAAGTTTATCTTCGAGTCAACAAGTAAATTAGAAAACGCCCCGGATTCGTACAATGGATGAATACTACTGATGTCATCAATTGATTTAATGATATAAACAACAAAACAAATTATTCTTTGGTTCAGTTTCATATTGTGAATTATTACCCATCCATTTCCGGAAATCTATTTATTTTGGGCTTGAAATTCACCACCGAGTACTCTGATCTTTCTAACGAGGAACTAGATATTATTATGAAACTCTGGAAAATTCGTACTTTCCTATAAGAAAGAACAGTGGATTAAGATCAATTCGGTTGATCAATTTGATATTACCATGGGATTCTAATAAATATCCACCCAAAATCTAATCACCCTCCATCCATAACCAAAGACATATTCTCCTCCATAGAATATAAAGTTAGCAATAACTCCTCCAGTGAAGATGTCTTTTACAAACATAGTAAATTTTATAACACTGCCTTGTAAAAATAATGGCTATAAGTGCTCTGACATCAAATATGTTAAACATAACTACGATAGTAAGAATAAAATTAGAAACAGAAAAATTAATAAGATAGGGCAAAAGTTTTTCAATTTAATTGTGAAACGTTTCCCTAGAAATAATCTATTTAGTAAGATTTAATACACTCACATTAAGCTCTAATTACAAGATTACAGATAATCATTAAAAAATATTAAAAAGCATAATAATAAAATTTTAAGCCAATACAAAAACCGAAATAATAATCACCATTCCAAAGTAGCGAAAGGTAATGATACCAAAATATGTAACTGTAGAAACCCTAATAACTGTCCATTACAAAACAGATGTCTAACTGATTCCATTGCTTACCCATGTACTATTTCTGGTACAGAAAATCAGCGGTTAATAAATTTTATATCGGCAGCACTAAGAATTCCTTTAAACATATGTTATCTTTCAACAACAACGCGTACAGAAATAAAACATCCCATTCTAAATATTTTTGGTTCCTAAAAGAAGTTAAGAAAACACCAAAGGAATGGAAAATATTAAACGAAAAAAACTAGGACATATAAATCTTTATATGTGCTACGTTTCCTGTGTTCACAGGAAAAAATTCAAATAATCAAGTTTGCTAACAGAGAAGCTCTGTTAAACCAAAGAAGCGAATTAACAGTGACATGCCGACATAGTGCATCTTTTACGTTAGAATATAGTTATTTGTTTTAAATTAAAATTACTTGTATTCCACTTCAATATTGCAATGTTTTGCCGTTTATTTAGTATTATTAGCATCCTATATAGATATTCCATAGTTCTTATTTTATCTACAGGCACAGTAAGAAGTTTCCTGAATATTAAAAAAGAACACTTCAACAAATTAAAAAACCAAATTTGGCTATATTTATGATACATTTGCCGTTGCTATATCCTCTACAATCGTCAATGATGACAAAACTAAACGCTGGCTTATCATGACATGTTAAAATAACTCACCCGCCTCCACTCTCTGACCTTATTATCGTATTTAGCGTAGATCTTACCCTTAATTGGTAAATCGAGGCATACACACAAGTATATTTTTAATTCTGATCTTATGCCTCATCTTTAACTGTTTTAAAAAAGTAAGAAAATGTTTTAAATTTTCATAAAAATCATTTTTATCACCATTTTTATCGTAGTAAACAATTCATAGTATTGAAACATGAAAGCTTTGTTTTTATTATAATCACTGAAAATAAAAATATAATGATATATAAAATCAAAAAAGTATATATATATATATATAGTATTGGGTTGTGATAATCCTTAGCGCCAAGATTTTTAGCAGAAATCCAATTTGTATTCAAATCAAGGAGATTATGGAGGTGACCCAAACCAACAGAGCTGGCCAGGGTAGCAAAAACAACAAGTTTTTCTCCAAATGTAGTCCTAAGAGAAAATAAGACATGGTAATTGAAGTATTCATGAATTTAGAGGAAGAGCAGCAAACAGCTATTTCTGTTTTTCATACCCTGGTTGCAATGGAACCAATATTCCCCCTGCGATCTATCTATGATTTCTAACCAAATGCGACCAACTGTGGGATGGATTACAAAGGCTGGGTATCACAATCTTTCACACGTTGTATGTAGAAAAAAAAGTAAATCTCCCCATTCTCTCTATCTTTCTCTCTCTCTCTCTCTCTCTCTCTCTCTCTCTCTCTCTCTCTCTCTCTCTCTCTCTTCACTTGAAGATAGTCTTTCGATTTATGAAGAAACGTTATTTCTAGCTTTCAAAATGAATTTTACAAATAAATCTAAGTGTCTTACTCATGAAGAATGAGTTAACATGAAGAGCGAGATGGATATACATGTTCGTATCGTATTCTCGCCATACATCTAGTTTTTCTTATTTCTCCTCTCTCTCTCTCTCTCTCTCTCTCTCTCTCTCTCCCTCTCTCTCTCTCTAATTTCCTTCATTGGTTGATTTTCAAATGAGCAAAAAACTTTATCAAAAGTCAATTTAAAAAATAATTTTTGTAAAAATAAAAAACCATCAATAAAAAATATCGAATTTGATTATTTCCCAAAACATGCAGAATTTTCTTAATCGCTGAAATCAATTTTGATGTATTAGCGGATTGCGTGGCAAGATAACCTTATCAAACGATTAAACATTATTTCACCTGCTCCTGCTACCGAGTGTGAAGCGCTCAAGCAGGCCTGGTTAATATACCCAGACAAAGTTGTTTGATATCTGCCTGCTTTGGAATAATAGTCAGATCTTAGCAGAAAACAGATCGATAAACAAAAGAAGAGAAAAAAATAGAGCTGACGGTGGGTATGAGATTCATGTCAGTTTTGTTTGATGTTAGTTCACCTCGACCATCAATGGGAATGTCTAAATCACTGACATTGATGCTTAGTCAGTTCGATGACTCAATAAAGCTCAAAAGAACGCGCACACACAAGAAGTTTAGTGTGAAGAACGCAAAAGGTAAGATGAAAAAATGTGAAAACAGAAAAAAATAACTCCATGATTCTCAGAAGAATAAAGAGATTTTTATTGTTGCCGCCTTACTGACCTTTTGTAAAATAGAAAATAAGGAGTGTCCCACACTTGCCAGAAAGCTACGCCCTTAAAGACACGATCATTATTTGTATTTTTCTTGTTGATTTATGTTTATTTACGTACAAAACAGACAATTTAAACTCATTCGGAATTTAGTCTTATTAATCACTTGAGATTATTCAGGCAAATTATGTGAACTGTCGGTTTCTCAATGTTTGGTATTGGTTAATGAGCTAGTCGCGTTAACTATTAGTAATATGAAAGAACAAGGAAAAAGACTGCATTAAAATTCTCTGAATGTTTTGATAATTATTACAGATACCTAAAGAGTATTAGTCGTAATATAATAGTCAACGTGCTAATAACAATGACCGCTTATTAAGTGTTATTTGAAAATTCACCTATTCCAACAAATGGGAATACGGCATTTTTCTGATAAACAAAAATGTAGTAGAATCCAAAATAGTAAATAAAAAACACCACAAACAGTTGTGAATTTCTGTTTACAGAAAGTCTCTACGAAAGTACCTCTATTAAATAGGATAGCTGTGGTAGCCAATTAAACGTGTTGAGACCAGAAAGATCGCACACTGCAAAGAGAAATCTGCATTACTTTTTGTTAGTCGCAAGCAATAGTAGAAAAGTTGAATTCAGCATAGATATCAGCGGGAGGTAGAAATAACAAGTAGTCAAAGGTGGTGTAAGATTATGGACGACGACGACAACGACGACTGGTAATCCCACAACGAAGAGAAACATTGCTTCCCATAACATACCGATTCTACGCTCATGACTTCCAGGCCATCAGTTCAGTACCGCGAATAATGAGTTCCATTGATTTTACCAAGATTAATACCACTTGGAAAACCTAAGTTGACCATATCAGACGAGTAGACCCCATATATATATGGGGGTATGCAGAGAGAGAGAGAGAGAGAGAGAGAAAGAGAAAGAGAAAGAGAGAGAATGTATAGGCGTGATTTAAACATTTGTGGAAAGAAAACATTTGAATCAACTGAACACGATTGGTAGGAATAAAAAAAATCAAGAATTACTTCACAAACTAGGATATCATTTTCCATACACATAAGTAAAAGTCAGTTCAAATTGTGCTATGAATCAGATTTTTTTATAAGTTTTAGTCTTGAAAAAGACGTTCTCCTGATCACACATGAACACTCGGATTGTAATTTCAACATTCGGGAACACAAATTTCAAATTGTTCGAAATTATTTTTCTGTAAGAAGGGAGACTCTCACAATTTTCATCAAAAGCCATGTAGTGCTTGAAATCGTGGGCAATTGATGGTAAACTCATTGATTTGATGAATCCGTGTATGTATATCGTCCAGACATGTTTGACGAACAACGGCAGTTTGATAGTGAAATTTTGTTCTCATTAGTAAAGTCCACAACAGTGTCTGTTAGATCCTTTGCTCCATGAGAAAAAATAGGGACGAACATCAAGAAACATCCCACAGGTTAATAGCCATTAATGTATCAGACAGTAAATATTAGTTGACCTGTGTGTGGAATTTACAATAATACTTTGACTCTTTTACTTCTTCAAGAATAGTACAAAGAACCTGTTACCCCATTAATTCAATAAATTCCTCACAAATATTTGCAGATAAATATGACGTATTCACTTTTCCAGGATTTCTACATATTTTGAGATATTCTTTCAGAAAAGGATTAAATTGACTCAGCAGCTCTAGTATGCATAAATAAATGCTATTTTCCTGGCCAAATAATCTGATTTTTCTCACAAAATGCTAAACCTTGGAAGGGGGCAAAAAATTGATTACAGAAATCACACGTGTCAACACTTTATGCCAATATTCTTGCTCTGGGGGATGTTGCCCAAGTAACAAAGAATCTACACTTCCAGTTTATTTATGTCTTATCAAATATGCTGTCATGCACGTTCAATATTCTTTTCCACTTTCATGTTCTACAACAACATTACTGTACTTCCAGTCATTGAAGCCCGATGTAGAAAAGGGAGATTCTTTCTTGGACAATAGGTCACGTGTACAAAGCAATACAAACGACCTTAGGCTGGTGAATAGAGTAGTCATTCACGTTTTATACACTTGCCATTCCTCAGTTCACGTTTGAACACATTGTTTGATAAATACCTTGCCTTCATATTCTCTACTCCAGTCATTTTATACACTCTGTGTGAGTTCGAAAGGTTGATATCGTGATTCTGAAATGATGAGGGCTCTCTACGAATACAATAATCGATAGAATCAGTTATAAGAACTATGAACAAGTCCTGCAGAGTCTTCAGTCAGCCATTTCTTCCGCTGCACAAAGCAATAGAAACTACATAAAAGATATTCCTTGTCTGTTGATTTCAATGATGCATTCATAAATCAAACGTTTTTGTCCGCATACACAATTATACAGACACTCACATGCATACACATTGCGTTTGTTGTTGTTGTTGTTTTTTTTTTTTTTGTTTTTTTTTTTGTTTTTTTGTGGACGATCATATGCTCATGGTCGCTTTCAGTCTTGATTGCCTTTCCCCTTGGTGCATAGTGAACCTTTCATTTCATACTATCAAACAGTTTATGAATGAAGTACAATACTTGGAAAAGACGTATCTGTATTTTCAATGCATGCACTGCCATGCATCTCACGAACAATGTTAACGTTTGGACGAATTGTGTCATTCTACATCTGGTGCCAATATATAATTTTATCATTGTTTATTTTTGTAGTAACTCTTTTGAGCATATTTAATTAAAAAGATATAGCCACATTATTTTAATTCGATATTTTAAACTTCTACATTTTCAACACAATCATTGACCAGGAATAGCTTAAAAATTAGTATAAGAGAAGTTTCAATCCCCAGAAAAATTATCTATTTTGTTCAATTTAGCATGACTTTTATATTTTTTCAAATATGTACGTTCAGTGGGATTATTATTTGCGTTTAAACAGGTGATGCCTACATAAATTTATCACAGAGACAATAGCGTTTTTACTTATTATGTGGGTCTACTTAAACATGTATATTTTCTTAGTTTTCTGTTGCAAAACATTTCCTCTTAAATAGTAAGTTAACTTATAAATATGTGAAAATAAATATACCGTAAACTAAGATATGTGTTATGTCGATGCAAAATGTTATATTAATTTTAATAAGATCTGTTATTCCTATGATTTTTCCATATTTAAAATCTTTGGAACCGTTCACCGGAGTATTGTGTAGTATATATCGCATGGAGAACTTCCTATTTTAGCTTGATGTTGTACTTAGAATATGAACACAAGTGTTGCCATACAGCGAAACAGTCATTCATCTTTGCTGTTCACATCCACTTAAATACTTGGACACTATTGGAGTAAATTGTAGAGTGATTAGAGTGATTATACTGACTAGCAGTTCACTTACAGTGTATCTACTTCACGCAGCTTGCGAGTCTGGTACTTGTTGATATATTATTACTAACTTCTGTTTTGGTAATTACTCACGCTGTAACCTACAGCAATCATCTTTACTCAGAAGATAGTCAAATCGACGGAAGAGAGAAGGGCATCTCAAAGTATTGACCTACATTTCAATGATTTATTTATAAGCTCTCAGGTGACTTCTTGACTCAAACCTAATGTTCTTTTACATTCAGGATGGAGCGGTTTCAGATAGCAGACAATACTTTGGTTGATGTTGCTTTTTTCTGACTTCTTGTTGTTTCCGAGTCTATTAGTTTCGATATGTACTATTCCTTCTTAGATGACGATTTATCGTAAGTGTTTGCTAGATTGGATTCCCACCACTTTTTCTTCTCTCCCCTACTTATTTAGTGCTGTTCTGTAGCGTAACGTTGCATTCCCTATAACGTTTCTTTTAGAGAACAGATCTGAGCAGTGAAAGCATTTTTCCATCGATAAGTTTCTTGTCATTATCATCGAAAACAAATGTAATGTTCATATGTCTTCATAATTTCTCTTCCCATACGATATTCAAACGCTGCACTTTTATTTAATTAACAATTAATTCTCCTGAATTTCTTCAAGACTTTCTCGTTTTGAGATTTTCTTAAAAATCAATTTTCCATCGCGACCATCTGTTTTGCTTTAAAGAAAATAGCTGATTTTTGCCAATGGAGCAAGAATCCAAGTGTGTAAAAGCTAATAGATATTTAATTCTGTAATTTCATATGGGATTTATTTTTCTAGTTTCTTAATTTTAATAAAACTTGCAAACAACGTACTAGAGTTTATTCTCTGCCCAAACAGTAAAGTGCTAAGTAACTTCAAATATGCTTTTAAATTTTCTCTAAAATTATGTAAATGATGGCGCTGGGAATAAGTGTGTACAATTTATAATAAAACGTGTTTGCAATTTCCTTTTACACCGGAAGAGATAGTATGTTTTAACTCTCATATAAAATATAAATTATTTTGTCTTGTTAAACTAGATATTTAAGGGAAGATAACTGTGATTGCTTGCGCAAATTATATTCGTCCATTAGGTTGCGTTTGTGTTTAGCTTGCTATTGGTTTACTTCTCTCTCATGTTTTTATATCGACAAATGGTCATCACTTGCAATTCAGCATTTAACTAAAAGCTTTTATTCACAACAGCTTCAGGAAGTTGGACCTATTCTAATATTTTATAGAAGGATAGTTTATCCTATAATGGTTTTTTTTTTAATATATGCGGCGAAATATTTTACGCGTTTCCCAGCAACATTTTTCCGAAAAATCTATAGATATTCATTTTTTTAAAGTAGGTACATGTGCGTTGTGGTACAGTGGATATCGGCTCGGAACGAGAAGCCGGGGAGCCGAGTGCGAATTCCAGTTGAATCCATTGTATTCACTTACGCGCAAATACCCTTGGGAAAGGTATTAATCCGTCTCTTCCTTCCAGTTATGGGTTAAATAGCAGGACAGATTGGGTTCTATAGCCTTGGTCGGCAACCAGTCTACCGCAGAAAGCAATGGCAACCTACTGTGGGATAATCTTCTACCCAGTCAGTCATGTCTCTTTCGAGACATGATCGCCCAAGCGTGTATCACGTATGGCACTTAACTGACTGACCGCCAGTAAATCGCGAAAAAAACAGCATAGTTACTTTTAAACTGAATTTTTTAAAATGTAAACGTTTTCTTGAAACTTTTATTTTAGTTTTAATTGGAAGCTAAATGATTAAATTTACTATTTCCAGTAAACAAAATACTCTGCTTTATTTCAAACAGAAATTATATTGATTGGAATATAAAAGTTTGAGATTTTTTTTCGATTTTTGAATTTTCCGCCATTTTTGAGCGATTGACACACTTTTGTAAACAAAAGTTAATTCTCGGTTTTAAATATCTTGTAAAAATAAAATATACATCTGTGAAACATTATTTTTGAAAAATTAGCAAATTGTATGCTAAATATACCTGATTTACATAAATATTACTTATTTATAGCGTGAAATTTAAAATAAAATTATTTCTTCATTACAACTTTGAACGTTTTGACCGGTACGCGTCGTAAATCAAGATGGTGTTGACAAGTTCTTGATTAGAGATATTAAAAAAAAAAAAGTAGGGCGTTCATAAGCAACAAAATTGACCTCGTTTCTTTTCGGGTAAGGGAGGAAAATCTGACCTTTTAATTTGCACATAGGAATTACCATACAAAAAGAGAAAAAACATCAAATGCACAAAAAAGTTTAAATTATTTTCAAAATATTTGTGCAAAACGATTTTTATAAAACTTTTTAATTTTCGATAGGCAATATAATTATCAATTCTTAACCTAAAAAAAAGTAAAGGCAACAGTTCTTTAAAAGATTTTTTAAATATTTTTAAAACTTTGTGAGCTATTATAATAATAATAAAAATGAAAACAATTCTTTTACAATTTTATTAGTTCTCGAATTTTTTTTAGACTATAATGTCCTTAATTATTATTATTTATTCCAGCGATTAAAAGCTTATCAAATTAAATTATATCAGAGTTTTATTGCATTTTTTTATTTTACTGTTCGAAGCAGATTTTCGGATAGTGTTGTAAAATAAAAAAAAATAGATGATTTATATTCCCCAATGAGTCCTGCGTTTAACAAATAAAACAAAAGGTACCTCAAAAAAATCGCTAAAAAAACAGCATAAAACAGCATAGTATGAATAAAAAAGACCCCAAACTTAATAAAATGAACTTTTCCCAGCAAAATGTTTATTATTATTATTATTATTATTATTATTATTATTATTAAGAAAGATCAAAGTAATTATTAATTTTTTTTTTTAAATTTAATACCTTCTTACATTTTCGAAATTTTGTCAGAAATTTTTGTTTTGATTTGAGTTTCGGTGACAAACACATTAATTTGGAAATTCTCGCAAAAATCAAATAATCGTCGGATTTTAATGAAACTTTAAGTACTCATTTACAAATGAATAAAATCATTTTTTAAATTATTATTTTTAAAAAATCTTGGTAAAAATATTGTTTTTAACTCTGTTACCCCCTCCATATAAATTTTAATTGGTTGGTAAAATTTTGTACAAACGCGTTGAATAATTTGTCTCTTTTTCACCATAGAATATTTTCCAACATTGATAATGGTGTGCTACAACATATTTAGAAAGAATCTTTCATAGACTGAGTACATTGTTATTTGTTTATTCTCTGTCTGTGTCTTTCTTAATAAAAGGAAAGATTCTTATATAAACATATTTGTACTATGTGATCAGTGCAGATTTTAAAAGAACATGAATACACTCACTGCTGTAGGATAAAGTAGTTTTTTGTTAATCTTTCAAATAGAGAAAATATGCTTGTGTAGAGAATTAAAATTCGAAATTCTCGCATTTATTCGGAGTGGAGCGAATACGCATCGTTCTCAAATGCCAAGTAGGCACAAGAATTGATACAGAATGACTGAGATAATTTAAGAATTTAAAAAGAAATCTAGAAAATTGATTAAATCCGTTCTGTGAAAGCGTGCAGAAAATTCAATAAAAAAAAAGCAATAAGCAAAAAAAAAAAGCCATTTATAGCATAGCAGCAGTCCATAATCTCGTATTATTATAAATGGCAAGAATTCGGAGATAGGGACTAAAAACAACACAAGAAAATATAGTAAATAAAGAAATAGAGCCGTCATTAAATCAATTTCACGATGATTGTTGTTTGTTATTACAATTTGTATTCGTGGCAATTCTGTCACTGCCTTTAGAAATAGAGTGAATGTTGTTCTATGAGAGTCAAATGAACTTATTTACTTAGGTTAAATCTGTTGTATACAATTCTCAATGACAGTTTGCAAGAGAAAAAAAAACAGACTATAAGGATAATATCAACAAGGCTCATATTTTCGGTTAGAAAAAACTTTACATGGTTATGGTGACTATATTTTAACTTTACTAGTATGTAATGAAGCGGCTTAAATTTGTAGCAAACAATCTAAATCTCTAACCAATTATTCTAGATTGGAATATACTTAGACTGCAACTAAGTGGTTCGTATCTTTGTGTGACACTATCTCCCGCTGATATACATATTTTTATTGTTTAATACAAAGGAGAGAGAGAAATTAATATTAGTAGTATTATTAGTTATGCTTTATTGTAATTCACGATGTGATCTTATGTAAAAAAAACTATTTTTAATACTATCGTGTACTTGTAAAATCCGGAGAATAGATAAATTAGCTGACAATTTGAAAAAGAGGGAAAGAAATATAGTTTTCTTTGTTTTTCATATGCGAAGCGGATTGTTTTGGGCAAGCTAAAATTTTGTAAGTAGCCATAAAATGTCAGGATTTACTTGATGACGTTAAGTAGGGTGAGATCCCCCAACATATGTTCCTGGGAACAGAAGTTATGGGATCGGAAGACCGATGATGCAATCGAAAGAAAGAAGACAGAAAGACATTCCGTCATGTGAACTGTTGATATTTCATTCGTCGAGTCATAACTCCCCGCAAATCCTGTGGGTGGAAAACAATATCATTGGTCAAAGGTTTTGAGTCGGCTAGATCCCCCGAGAGGATTGGAGATGGCTATGAAAATAGAGACTCAGCGAGAAAAATCAGATAATTTGGGAGAGAGCTTCCAGGCGACAACTATAAACCGATCCCCACACCGCCTTTGATTCGGTAAATTCCGTTCAGCTCCGATAAGGACCCGAAAGAACTTTGTTATTTTTAATGTTACATAGAGAATGAACAGCTACGTTTTCAGAGAATACGTGAAGACTTTAATGAAAACTTGAAGAGCTCTGTTAATTTAACGAAACTTAGAAAAGACACTTTTATTTTGAAGATTGGAAGCACTGAGAACTCTCTCTCTCTCTCTCTCTCTCTCTCTCTCTCTCTCTCTCTCTCTCTCTCTCTCTCTCCGTTGTAAACTGTCATTCCGACAACTGTATTATGATTCTGACAACTGTATTATTTGCTCCTGTAACTAATAATTATTTTTTTATATAAAGACCTTATTCGTAACTCTCCAGGCGTCTTTGACCTTATTCATTTATTTAATTTTTTTTCTTTTTTTTTTTTCTTTTTTTGGTGCCGTGTTTAATTTTAGCCACGAGTGTACACAAGTATCCGGTCTGGTTCTGGTAGAAAGACGGCTACTGGATTTGCACAACGCGACTTTCTGAGATCAAATCACAACGTAGGCAGTGTTCCATTGTTGCAATAGACGTCTTGAAGACCAGCTTTTGTGACGAGATCATTATGACTAACAACAGTGGCCCGAAAGCGTCGACATAATTGGTACCGTTTCGACATCATCGCAGCGGGATCCGTTCCCGAACCTGCGAGCGACCGAACCAACCAGCCAGTCGGGTGGCATTGTCACAAAAAATGTGTCACAACTAGTTGCCTTGACCGACGATTGACTCTGAATAACCACCGAACGAGTCGAGGACCCTGGCAGATTTCGCCGGAAATCAACCCGTAGCAGGGACGATACTTTTTGGTTTCTTCCTGGAATTCTTGTTGCTGCCATTTCACCGTAAACCGATTTCCTTCTGAATTCTTATTAATCACTAATTGTATTGTTTAAATGTCTGACCACGCGAAGGAACAGAGAATGGCAAGGTCGGGGGTAGATGATAGAGAACACAGACCGTCCATGGACTTGAGGAGTCTGTTGGAGGGGCCAAGGGCGCCGAGCTATCGGGGAGATGCAAAAGAGTTAAGAAATTGGTCAGCGACCACAGAGAAAAGTCAGCGGATATATGAGCTGACAGAAAAAGAGAGGGTGTGCGTGGCGTTCCACACCGCGACGGGAGAACCGTAGGAATTTATCGGTCATCTCCTGGAAAAGGACCCTCATCTGACCTGGAAGAGACTTAAGGAGCTGCTAGTTGATGAATACACCAATGAGAATACTGCCATAGAGTCTCATGGAGCTAGTCCAAGGAAAGGATGAGGAGGTGGAAGAATTAGGAAAAGGACGGAAAAAATAGCTTCTCTGTCTACCCGGCGGAGGTCAGAGAGCATGCGACCATCCAGGTTTCTGTTGTGGGAGTCGGATGCGATGTGGTTGCTAAATTAGATAAAACAGAAATACTTGTAAAAGCCTGAAATAAGGTGAGGAATGACGATGTGAATGCCAGTAGGAAGGTGTCAGAAATTAGGGCTAGATATCTTGTGTACTACGAAATTCATTGGAAAGAAGAAAGTCTGGACAAGAGAAATTGGTCCAGTGTCATATAAAATTAGCTGAGGTTGCTAATGGAGAAATAATTGAATGAAAACAGCCCGGAATAGGGTGAGAAAAATATTATGAAAAAAAAAAGAAAAAGGATAAAACAGCAAGCCATTGCAGTGAACCTAATGGCAGAATAGCGGGAGAAACTATGAAGAAGTCCTAGAATAGAAGTCGAAACTTCGTAGAATAGAGACCGAATCAAGTAAATGTAAACTGCAAGAATATAGGTGGGCGTGGTTGAATAGGACGAAAAAGGCGTGAAACCCCAGGTCAAAGGCCGGCGCGCGCTTGTCTAAAACAATCACTCTACTCTGAGTAATTATTGAGTAATTATTGAGTAATTATTGAGAAGAGAAATGAAAGCTAAAAGGGAACTGTAAGTTGAAAAGATAATACGAGAGAATAATTAAGTGAGAAATTAACTGGGATAACAGGAATTTGGAATCGGATAGCAAAGAAAATACCCAAAATTACGTTAAGGCATGATCTGGGTGGATGGTAAGGAAATATTCTAATAAATTAGTTAGCAATGTTAGGTATCTTAATATTCATTACTGTAATAGTAGCAGCAATATGGAAATGTTAAACGAGAATCGATTTTTGAAAATTTTGGCAGGTTACACTGAAAAAAAAGAGGTGTTACCATATGGTGACTACTTTCCTGAGGAGCCAACACCAGCGGAGCAGAGAAGAACAGTGTCCAAGAAGGACAAGTCATGAAAAAAAAATACCTCCATTTACACACACACACACACACACACACACACACACACACACACACACACACACACACATTTTTCTTAATTCTTTATCAGGTTGACAGTAGAGACTTTTTAATGAAGAACTCTTTATTGCAACTTTTTGTTGAAATTGCATGTTTAGCTTTGAATAAAATATAGACAGGACCAAAAATGAAAAAAAAAAAAAAACTTTTTCCAGTTATCTGAAGAGACTTTTTAATAAAGGATTTTTATTGAATTTGCATGGTTAGGTAATAAAATGTTTTATTGAAATTGCATGGTTAGGTTAAATAAAACGTAGATGGAACCAAAGGTGAAAAATTAACCAAAAGTGGAAAATTAACCAAAAGTGGAAAATTAACCAAAAGTGGAAAATTAACCAAAGGTGAAAAATGAATTTTTCCAATTGCTTGAAGAGACTTTTTTAAGTAAAAGACTTTTTCCTTCTGGAATATTCATGGCTGAAAAGAAAAGAAATGGAAAAAAAAGGGAAGAAAAGAGAAAAGGAGGATCTTGTACAGTTGTATATTGAAATAGTGTCTTGGATTTATAATGTCATTTTAAGCTTAAAATGACAGGGTGTGTGGGGGAGGTATGTGACACTATCTTCCGCCACCGTCAAGTCGCCGCCATTAGCCGCCTTTGATTCGGTAAATTCCGTTCAGCTCCGATAAGGACCCGAAAGAACTTTGTTATTTTTAACATTACATAGAGAAGGAACAGCTCCGTTTTCAGAGAATACGTGAAAAGACTTTAATGAAAACTTGAAGAGCTCTGTTACTTTAACTAAACTTAGAAAAGACATTTTTATTAAAGACGCGACTTTCTGAGATCAAATCACAACGTAGGCAGTGATCCGTTGTTGTAATAGACGTCTTGAAGACCAGCTGTTGTAACGAGATCATTACGACTAACAACAGTGGCCCGAAAGCGTTGACATAACTGGTAACGTTTCGACATCATCGGCAATATTTCTATCTGTGTATAATTTTTGGCGATATTTATAAGAGAATTATCAACAACTACAGCCCATTTCGTTATTACATTTTGATTAAACTCTCGCAAAACAAAATACATCATTTATGTTAATTTCTGCAATAGCAATAGGTTGTACTAGAAAAAAATAGAAATTATTTATATTCAAGAAAGATTTGGATTCAATTTCATTTAAGAGGTTTATTTATTCTATATTGGATTACCTCATCAAGTATTTATAATTCTTCACTTCAATAAAACCACCTTGTTTTATAACCGTTACAATACTTTTCTGTGGTTATTTTTAATCTTGGCTGAGTCTGTCGCAAGCGTACAATTATAACCCGTGAGAATCGAATTCACTAACAGTAGTTTAAGATTCAGAATGAGTCAATAAATGCACAAACTTATTGCAATAAAAGATTCTTCAGTGAAATCTTGATCTCGTGCGATATTTGAAGTAGCCTTTTAAGATGTATTCCTACTTTAAAACACTACGGCGAAGCGTTGAACGTAACCGATTTTTATTTTTTAATAATTTCACCCCCAAGCAAGGCGATAACGCTACTAGGACCCAAACGGTTACAATGGGTGAAAGAGAATGCGAAGACTTTAGTGAGAAGTGAGGAAAAGAATAATAAAGGGACAGGATTCAGGAAATTAGAAGATAGCGATTGATGTTGCATTTAAATTTTAGAAAATTGTAGGTGGTATGGAAGTAAAAAATCGAAAGGAAGTTCCACAATGCGAGAAGTGAGAGAAAATAAACTACCAGAATAGAACTTACAGCTGCGTCTTGCTAGTTAAACAGTAAAACTGTGAGACCTATTTGCTAGTGCAGTAGCACGTTTTAGTACATGCAGTCGAGGCACTAAGAAGAACTGCTCACCAGAACAATAGCCATAAAAATATTTAGAGAAACGACAGCGGGAAGCCTCGACATGCCGGTGGTAAGTGACTGAAGTCAAGATGTCAAGCCAGGATCGATTTCAGACAATTCGTTTAATTTTTGTCAAAAATCTTGAAATATATAGTTAACGCTTCAGACCAGATATATCAACGATAGTCAATGCAGGGACGAATGGTAGATTTATAAATGTGTAAGAAAGAATCTGATGAGAAGAATTCTTTGGCACCACATAGTAAATTAACCTTTCAATAATAGATCGAGCAATCGGTTCAAAACAATCACTTCATTTTATATCAGTGGAAAATGTCAGTACAAGGGTATTGCTTTCCTGGAGTTTAGTAGCAGCCATGCTGATCGCAGGCAGAAAGGGTTTTCCATTGGTGATTAAATTAAAGTTTTGTTTTGGAGGTGTTAAAATTTACAAGTCATTCCTTGCTCCTATTAAGCACTTTTTGAAGGTTCTTTTCGAGAGAAGTTGCCATCTGTCGGACATGCTACAGTTAAATGTCAAATGAACAAGAAGTGACCTTGCTGAGACGATTTATTAGGAACGATTGACTTAGGTCAAATATTCATCCAGACGCACTGTAGCCCTTGGGCTGGTGGGTAAAGCTAACGAACGCCTTTGAGATATCTAGAGCCACAGACCGAGTTTCGCCATTTTTATCTAAAACTTGACAGACAAATTCGACGGTAGACTTGAAACGGAATTCATAATGTATATTCGAAAAAAGATCGTGTGAAGTAGACGAAACGGAAGTCATATTGTATATCCGAAAAGAGATCGTTTGAAGTAAGATTCTTTTCGGAGAAACACTATGGCTTCCATTTCGCCAAGTTTACCGCCGATGTGTTAATGGTCATCTATGAATTGGTTAAGAGATCGTATGAAGTAAAATTCTTAACCAATTCGGCGTTGATTAGAATCTAATAATTTGTCAAAAAAAAGGTAAGAGACTAATAAAGCGATAATTTGAGGCGTCAAGTGCTTAGCCAGAGTTCTTAAAGATAGGAGCTATAGAGAATGACTTCCTACAAGTTGGAAAGCAATAAGAAGACATTTATTGTAAAGTTTGGAGAGAGCAGGAGTCAGTTCATGAGAACATTTTGCAGGGATGCCGTCAAATCCGCAGTTCTTGTAGAGACCTAATTTAGAAATCATAGCTGGAATCATTGCAGTGTTCTGTGCATATCACTCAACAGAGACCCTGTATAACGGAGGGTGAATCAGGTAGAGATGAGTTAAGTTGAAAGAGAATTTCCAGGAAAAGTATCCTGCTTTATCTGCAGTAGAAGACAACACTTCAACTTGATTGAAAAGAGAAAGAACTGAGGATTTACTCTTGTTCAGTACACTCGAATATACAGTCTGAACAAGCAGGAGAGAATTGAGGAGATCTATGGTTTCATTGGTATTTCCGTTCTGGCACAAAAGTTTCGATGCTAGCTTTCACTCAGGAAGAGACTACAGTCGCATATTTCTCAACAGAATGATTAAAATTATTGACCCAAGGGGCATCGCAAATAAAATCACAAAATGTGTCCCAGTCAGTGCGTTGATATTACAAAGATGTTTTTTTTAATAGATTGCCAGATGGGATAGCGGAAAGTGATATCTATCAATACTAACGGGTGGTCGGAGTCGCTTAGAAAACAGAGTTGAAGAGCACGACATGATTCCGGGAGGAATGAAGGATCGAGAAGCGTGTCCGTCAGAGATACTACGGAAACGAGTGGAGATTGAACAATTGAGAATCCCAATGTCTAGATGCCATCGAGGTAAGTGGCGTTAGAACGATGAAATCATACAATGGGCATCGAAATCGCCAAATTCAAAAATATTTTCAGACGAATGTAGAAAGAGGGCCTTATTTATACTCTCATTCATAATCTACGGTGTCTTCTCCAGGGAGGTTAATCTCGTCACTAAGTTCCCTAATATCCTTAATTAGAGGAAGTAACATCGTCACGGGTTTTAGTACTTGTACTTATGCATATTACACATCTTTTCTTATTATAAAAGCCATTTTAGTGGGTATACATATTTAGTTGCTATACGTGTTTCTTTTTATTTTATTAAACAGTGAAATTAATAACACTCTACCTAAATTGAGAAGTTCCAGTAAAAAAAATTATACCTCCAACGAGAAAAAGTTGCTTTCTTCAATCGGTTATTCCAAGCTGTCCCCCGTGGCAGAACTGATAGAAAGTTTTCTCTGATGAAAAAGAAAAGGATTTGTGCCCGATTCTTGCTGAAAGTACAATTTATCTTTAAAATGACTTCTTAATTTAGGTCGTTTATTATTAATTCCATCCTTTAATAAATAAAAACTCAAAGACGTGTTTCCGCTAAATATAACTTCTATAATAATAAGAAATAATGTCGGATTAAAACATCCTTTCCAAAAATATTACACTTATTAATTTTGACGAGCTTCCTTCTTTACATTCATAATACTATTCTCTGAAGTCTTTCCTTTTACCAATTCCCAGTTTTAACGCACTTCACATTTCTGCTAACTAAGTCTATAACATTTTCGATGCAACTTTTTCTATGACTTAAGGTTAATTTTTACTACTAATAGAGCACGAAACACTAATTTTTCCAATTTCAAAGCGTTATAAAACGCTATCATAAATTTCAAAGAATAGCTTTCTCAATCCTATATTTAAAGATAAAAATCATAAAATGATATGTAGCAATAAACGTGGCACCTGTGGAACTAAACTATTATTTTTTACATTTTATTTCAATTATCTTCATGTTTGATGCATCATTTTGTAGCATAAAGCAAAAAAATGCTCTCATTCTCGATATAATTCTAACACCAGACACGGTCATTCTAGATAAATGGGTGTAAACAGATGCATTAACTATGCACGTATAAGTGGAGTAGAATTTTGACAGCATACCTAGTTCTAATCCCCCAAAACTAAAAATAGTTAACACTACTGACATTAACTTCAATTTGAAAGTAGTTATTATTTAAAAGAAAAATTGCAATTTTATAGTTTCAAATAAAGATAAAAATCTATTTCAAAAAATCTCTTTTTATTTTATGATTTAGAGCAGACTTCATGTAGCAAGGATCCTTTTTGGCCAAAATAATTTGATGACTTAAATTCTCTAAAGACTTCATAACTAATATAAACATGAAGCGATATAAAAAAAAAAACTTCTCGAAATTTCGTAAAATTAAATGAGTTGCAGTGGGAAGATGTAGCAAAAAAGATTTTTACCATGATTTTCTAAAAAGGAAGCATTTCAAAAATAATTTGATTTCTTTCTGAATAAGTACTGAAAATTTCATTAAAATCTCAAAATTAGATGAATTTTTCAAGAATGTCCAAAACTATGTATTTTTCACCGCAAAAAGATGCTCGAATTTCCCATTATGGTCCCACGTTGACGTAAAAAAGAAAAAAACGTTTTAAACCAAAATTTCAAAGGTTTTAAAAAGGATATAAAAAAATAACTAACATCAAACATTCCTTTGATTTTTCATCTCAATATCACAAAGATTTTGTCGATAAAATTTAATTTTAAGTTTTGTGTTTTTTTATCATGTATCCTCTTTTTACGAATATTTGGAGGTATACACACACACACACACACACACACACACACACACACATATATATATATATATATATATATATATATATATTATAAATTATGTTTTAGAACATGTACATAATTTCTTCTTTAGCGATATATATATATCCGAGTGAGTATAGAATGAGGAGAGAAAAAAGAAAAATTTTTCCGTCCATAACATTAATTTAAAACAGTGCGCGATATATGATGTATAGAGCAGTGAATATTTATTATAAATTATGTTTTAGAACATGTACATAATTTCTTCTATATATGTCCTCTTCCCTACACAGGATCAAAGTAAATACATGAATTAGGTCCACTAACAGCAGACATCAACCAATTAAAGGATAGCCAACCATAAAAATGACCACTCAATAGCACTCTCTTAGAAATCCTAACCAAAAGATATACCCAACCGATAAAAAGATAAAACATATATTCCAAAAGATAATACTATTAATCAACAATTTCACACTTACGCACCAAATTCCTCTAAAGTCTAACGATCAAAACGAGACATTCACCTAATTACCAATAACCCCAACCAACCCCCACGACAACAACGAACCAAATATAAACAGAGAATGATTCCAAACCTTTATTTCCCCTGATGAAGTGTTTAAACCCAAACACTGAAACAAATATATGATTGTAGGGAAGAGGACATATATAGAAGAAATTATGTACATGTTCCAAAGCATAATTTATAATAAATATTCACTGCTCTATACATCATATATCGAGCACTGTTTTAAATTAATGTTTTGGACGAAAAAAAATTTTCTTTTTTCTCTCCTCATTCTATACTCACTCGGATATATATATATATATATATATATATATATCGCTAACAACTCGCTAACAACATGCTAACCATGTTCGGTACATAACACATACCAGTACTCAACATTATATTAACATCACTTACATTCTGTTACACGTAAAATAAAATTCATCCTCGAAAATGGCTAAAAAAAGTATAGACGAAAGTGCTAGAATAAACAAAACATTTCTTAAATTCTTATATAATTATATCTCTAAAAGAAAGAAATCATAAGATCAAGTGAAAAATTGCATAAAAAACTTAACCATCCGCCTTGTCTGTCATTTTTTTAATGAAACCTGTATATATTAGGTCTATTATCTTGTTGTGTTGCTTCGTTTTGGTATAATTATAATATAACACAAACTTGAATTAATGATGTTTATTTTTGGTATAAAACTTTAGGTTTTTACATCAAATTTAAATTTTGTGTGGATAATTTTGTGTGGATACAGGAGCAGACTAGCTAAATTCTCTTCACTGTGGGACGCTAGTAGTAAACGAGCCTATCCCTTCTGGACTCTAGTGGTCAACTGTAGCGTCTTCCTCTTTTTAAATCTCCTACACAAAACTACTGTCCTTAACTCCTACTTCTTACCCCTACTCCTACTCCTATAAAAAATAAACTTTTCCTTATTTTGCCGCCCAATTTTGAACTCTTGGCGTCAGTGTGTCTATCTTTTTCTATTTTTAGAACACTCGCTGTGCTGCCCTGGACAAAATGCCGAAAAGCATCTTGTTTGGACAGCCATTTTAACTCAAATTCGTAAGAACACAGACGAATTTCATAGGAAAAACGAAAGATTTATTTCTCGAATTAGAGTTAAACTGGCTGTCCATACGAGAAGCTTCTCGGCATTTTGTCCAGGGCAGCATAGTAAAAAATCAAAATTTTCTTCGTACGTGGCGCGAAAGCTCCGTTGATGCAGTGAAACCAGCTTCTTTTCCCATGGCTCCTTGTGAATTCCCCTACCAGACTGCTGTCGACTCTTCTCAGCAACAGCTCTCGACACGCATCCACAAACGCCATGGAGCAAAAATCTCTGCTGTCAAATTGTACGCGCTCCAGACTATCTTCTGCCTCATCCAAGGCTTTGACTGTACGTGCTGAACTATAAATGACTAAGGCAGGCCTGCTCTTCGTAGAGAGGGAAAACAAACTGCGGGAGGCTGAGGCCAAGATTGAGTCCGAAAAGAAAGTGCTAGAGGCTGAAAGGGTGATAGCACTAAAGGAAGCTGCACTGAGGCCCTTTGAAGAGTGTGTCTCCCTCGATGAAGAAAAATCTAGTAATCACCGTGACCAGACTCCTACTGATTCCATGCAGCGCACAAGAGAGTACGTAGCCGAGCAGAACGCTCAACTCAATGCACAACACACACCACCTGTGGCTCTACAACCAGAACAGCCCCCGGCTCGGCAAAACTTACAATCTCTTGAGCCATAATCCGATCGGCCTGTCAGCTCGGAAGCCTCCCTTTGCCTCTTCCCTGATCCCAAGCCCGATCCAGCTGGCGACTGTCGGAGGAGTTGCCAAACTGAAGAATGCCACAACCATTCCGGAGATCCAATGCGTTTCTTTGCTCGGCGAGAATTACTTCAAGCTAGCATGTTGAGATTCTCGGACCAACTGAAGGACTATCGAGCGTGGAGACGTTCGTTCCGCAACTCCCTTGTCGACATGTATTTAACACCGAGTGAAGAGATGGACTTACTGGTTAAATGGCTTAGCCCTGCCTCTGCTGAACATGCCAACCGTTTAAGGACAGCCTACCTCAACTATCCTGAGAGCTGCTTGCGCGAAATATGAAAACGTTTGGAAAAATGTTACGGGTCACCGGAGGCCATTAAAGACTCACTCTTCGAAAGGCTCTACAGGTTTCCAAAGGTGACCAAGGATTACTACAGACTGAGGAAGCTAAGCGACCTCCTCACCGAGATCCAAGCAGCGAAGGACGACGATGATCTCCCTGGTCTCGCCCTTCTGGATACTGCTCGTGGTCTCAGGCCTATAGTGGAGAAGCTTCCACCTACGCTACGGGACCAATGGACTTCCCATGGCATCGCATACAATCGGAAACATCAAGTGCCATTCCCTCCATTCTCTGTGTTTACCAAGTTCATTGAGCAGCAAGCGGAGAACAGGAACGACCCCAGCTTTAGTTTTACCACAGATACCTGGCTCTCACAAAACATGGACCGAGCAACTGCACCACAGCGAAAAGAGATTTCGGTCCACAAGACCCAAATTGCGTCTAAGGACGTCAAAGAGAGGTGTCCCATCCATAACCTGCCTCACCCTCTTCGCAGTTGCCGGGCATTTAGGAACAAACCTCTTCCGGAGAGGCAAGCTTATCTGAGACAAAACGATATCTGTCTTCGATGTTGTTCCACTCATAAAAACCAGGGCTGCAAATTCAAGCTTAAATGCGCCGAATGTGACAGCGAAAGCCACAACACCGCCCTTCACCCCGGGCCTGCACCACAAACTATGCCACTCAAGGCCATGCCAAACCATGGCGGGGAGAACAGCAACGTTGCAGCCCACTGCACACAGGTTTGTGGTGACAACCTGTTTGACAAACAAGTCCCTTGCTCGACCAGAGTTCTTCGAGTTGTTTCGGTGACTGCGGGCCCACCTATTCTTCCACACTTAGGACCTGCGCTGGGGTCATAGAAACTGTCGGGAGGAGAGCCTATGGGTACAGAATCGAATCCATAGATGGACACATCAGCCTCCCACTTCCAAAACTAATCGAGTGCGCTGATGTGCCGAATAATCGGGCAGAAATCCCAACGCCAGAAGCAGCCCTTCACCACGAGCATTTGACTAACATGGAGATCCCCAACTTGGATGACAAGGCTCTCATTCTGCTACTCCTGGGTCGTGACATCATCGACCTACACAAGGTCCACGCTCAGATCAACGGCCCTCACAATGCCCCGTATGCTCAGAAACTGGGTATGGGCTGGGTGATAGTGGGGAACGTATGCCTCAGAGGAACCCATAAACCAACTAACGTAGACACCTTCTTCACCAGAACCCAAGAAGGAGGCCGCCCGACAAACTTTGAACCTTGTCCCAACACATTCCAGGCCAAGGAAAAATACCACCGAAAGGAACTGGGTAACTCCGTTTTCCAGCTCACCAAGGAAGACGACCGACTGGCCTACTCCATAGAAGACAAAATCTTCCTCGATATCATGGAAAAGGGTACGAAGAAAAATAGTCGTCACAGCTGGGTGGCGCCTCTTCCACTCAAGCCATCCAGACTCCGACTCCCTAACAATCGACAGCAAGCAGTCAGTCGGCTTAAATCACTGACTCGCCAATTCAAGAGAAAGCCATATTTGGCACGGGACTTCTTCACCTTCATGAAAAACATTTTTGCCAACAACCATGCAGAAGTTGCCCCTCCACTTAAACGAGAAGAAGAGAGATGGTACTTGCCTATGTTTGGCGTCTACCACCCGAAAAAAACAAACAAAATAAGGGTTGTCTTTTACTCCAGCGCGCAATATAATGGGGTATCATTGAACGATGCCCTACTAACCGGGCCTGACCTAAACAACAAGTTAATAGGAGTTCTGATTCGTTTTCGGATAGAGCCTGTGGCTATTATGGCCGACGTCGAGATGTTTTTGTGTTTCCTTGTTAAAAGAGAGCATAGAGACTTCCTGCGATTCCTGTGGTATAAAGACAACGACCCTGAAAAGGAAATAGTCGAGTATAGGATGAAAGTCCACATATTCGGCAACAAGCCATCATCCGCAGTACCAACTTACTGTCTCAGGAAATCTGTCGGAGAGAGACATCCGGATTGCAGTCCCGCGGTTGTCCAATACGTCCACCGGGAATTTTATGTGGACGATGGACTAAAGTCAGTGCCTACTGTGGCAGATGCCATCTCCTTGCTGAAGGGAAGCCGAAAGGTTCTGGCAGCATCTAACTTGAGACTACATAAAATAGCCTCCAATAAAAAAAGCGGTTATGGATGCTTTCCCTACAGAGGACCTCGCCAGTGACATCAAAGATCTGAACCTCAACGAGGAGGCTGTGCCGATGCAACGCAGCCTGGGGCTTGATTGGGACCCTGAGAACGACTGCTTTACCTTTAGAGTTGCAGATGAAAGGAAGCCTTATACGCACCGAGGCGTCTTGTCAACAATCAACAGCCTCTACGACCCCCTTGGTTTCGTAGCTCCTGTTATCATCCAAGGCAAGTTCATTTTACGGGAACTGACATCCAATGCAGTCGATTGAGATGCTCCTTTACCTCCCCAGAAGGAGCAACTTTGGACTGCATGGCGTAACTCCCTACAAAGTCTCCACAACCTTCAGATACCAAGAACTTACACCACTAAGTCGCCCACGGCAGCATCTTCCAGGCAGTTGTGCGTCTTCCCGGATGCGTCAACCAGGGCCATTGCGGCAGTAGCCTACCTTAGAGACACCTATAGTGATGGTACTTGTGAGGTGGGTTTCATCATGGGGAAAATGAAATTGGCACCGCAACCTGAGACTTCTGTGCCCAGGCTGGAACTCTGTGCTGCTGTCCTGGCAGTGGAATTGGCTGATATGATACTGGCAGAGCTCGATATGCAAGTGAACTCTACCATCTTCTTCACTGACAGCAAGGTCGTTCTCGGCTATATAAGCAACGAACATCGCCGCTTCTACGTCTATGTCAACAATCGAGTTCTGTGCATCCGTCGATCATCTCGGCCTGATCAGTGGCATTATGTACCCACGGATAAAAACCCAGCCGATTGTGGAACCAGATCAGTCCCTGCCATCCAGATGTCTACTACAGCCTGGCTCAACAGTCCACTCTTCCTCTCCAGCTCCTCGTTCAACCGTTTCGACCCCGGCGCCTACTGCCTTATCGATCCGGATGGCGACACCGAGATCCGTCCTGTAGTGGCAACCTTCACCACCCACTCCTCCGCCGTGCTGCTCAGCGCTCATCGCTTCAGGAAGTTCTCCACATGCATGGCACTCACACGGGCAATTGCTCGTTTGATCCACATCTCTCAGTCATTTCAGAGAAATACTAGGCCGAATGACTGCAAAGGATGGCATTACTGTCGAGCACCACTTCCAGTAGAAATACTGGCGCAATCTAACGACGTAGTCCTCCGGTCAGCACAAAGAGACACATATGCCTTGGAATTCTCCTGCTTAACAGAACATAGGGAACTTCCCAAGGGTAGCCCACTCAGGAAATTGGATCCATTTGTGGACGACCAAGGTTTCCTCAGAATCGGAGGCCGCACGCGAAGAGTAGGACTAGATGGTAGCGAAATGCGCCCCATCATCTTATCCGGCAAGCACCATATAGCGCCCCTGCTCATTAAACACCACCATAAGCAGATACATCACCAGGGACGTCATTTCACAGAGGGCGCAGTTCGCGCTGCTGGCTTCTGGATTGTTGGTGGAAAGAGATGTGACTTGCAGAAGACTGCGTGGACCCACACAGATCCAAAAGATGGCAAACCTACCAGAAGATCGCCTAACTGTGGAATCTCCCTTCACAAATGTTGGGCCTTGGCCCATTACTTCACGTCGGACCAGAGGAGGCTTGGCCCACAGCAAGCGGTGGGCCACCATATTTACATGTATGACCACAAGAGCAGTTCACATCTAGGTCTGGAATCACTCGACACGTCAAGCCTGATAAATGCTCTCAGACGCTTCTTTTCCATCCGGGGTCCTGCAAAACTTATCCGCTCGGACCAAGGCACCAATTTTGTTGGAGCCAGAAAGGAACTCGGAATCGATTCCACCCTGGACACAAGTGCGGTGAATAAACATCTCTCCGACTACGTTGCACCTGGTCATTCAACCCTCCGCATGCACTACACACGAGTGGAGCATGGGAAAGAATGATAGGCATAGCTAAGAGAATTCTCAATTCCATGTTGCTGCAACATGGAAGCACCAAACTAATTCACGAAGCGCTCACCACCTTTAAGACTGAGGTAGCAGCCATTGTCAACAACAGACCACTTGTCCTAGTATCCACAGACCCAGAGGACCCGGTTCTGCTAACACCTTCAACACTCCTCACCCAAAAGATTGGCTTGGTTCCTGCACCTCCGGGCAACTTTGCCACAAAGGACGTTTCTAGACGACAGTGGAGGCATGTTCAGCACCTTGCACAGACGTTTTTGAACCGGTGGAAAGGCCAGTACCTTCCTCTTTTGCAGACCCGAAACAAATGGACTTCCAGCGTTCCAAACCTGAAACCTGGCAGCAGTGTTCTTTTGAAAGAGCAGGATTCAAAAAGAAACGAATTGCCCCTGGGCATGATTACCCGTGTCATTCCGAGCAGAGACGGAAGGGTGCAACAGGTCGAAGTAAAAATTCGCAAAAATAACCATGCAAAATTGTTCCTGAGACCTGTGACAGAGACAGTACTTCTCCTCCCTCCACTTGCAGCTGAGCCTATAAATGAAATCCTCCTTCTTCCTCCCCCTTTAGCTTAGCTGCATAACATCTTCCCTTTTGCTCTGCTCGACCCTTTCCACAACTTATTTTTCACAGAATTTTACCACGATTTTCTTCATCATCCTCCTTTCTTTCTCTCCTGCAATGTTCCCTGCCAAACTCACTACAACTTCCCTACTTATGCATGCCCATCACACTCACGACACAAACACAAAACAGACTTCCACCTAAACCTTTTGAGATTTAACAATCTCAGGCGGGGAGTGTCAGGTTCCTAACTCGGATCTTCCGTCAGCAGGGACAAATTCTTTCGGACACCGTTTTTGTGTTTGTTTACCTTTTACTTCTCGTTTCACTGCGACGTCTTTCTTGTTACTGTTTTTTTATTCTATTCTATTTTGTTTTTCCCTTTTCCTTCGTTATTGTGCCTTCTAGCATAGACTATACTTACTTTTGTTTTAATTTCCTGTCTTTTATCACGCCTTACCGTCTTTTACCCACTCTCGGCAACGTGATAAGGCCACGTGAGCGAGACTGGCGGGATCTTCAGATTTCTCCATGTTGGTCACTGCAGCGACTCGCACTATTTCACCTCTTCGCCGTTTCATAGAACTTTGACTTTTTACTGTGCTGCCCTGGACAAAATGCTGAAAAGCATCTCGTTTGGACTCTAATTCGATAAATAAATCTTTCGTTTTCCCGATGAAATTCGTCTGTGTTCTTACGAATTGGAGTTAAACTGGCTGTCCAAACGAGATGCTTTTCGGAATTTGTCCAGGGCAGCACACTCGCCATTTTATAAACCATAACAGAAGTTCCCCCTTTAGAACGGAGTGTACTAATAATAGTAGTACTCGTTATATTTCCTCCAGTACACTTTTCAACCTGAACGAGATTTTGTATTTATCATGGGAGAATCTTCTTTTTTAATTCTTATATTTATTTCCTGTTCTGAATCACTAAGCATTTTTTATTCATCTTTTCTTCTACTTTTTTCTCTACTATTTGTTTTTGTATTCTATATATGGTTTCAACCTGTCCACAGAAACTTGAGTATCCATATCATTATTTATCTTAACCAGAAAATATTTAGGTGTTCGCTGAAGGACTGTGTAGGGACCTGAATAGGGTGCCTCCAATGGTCTTCGAACACGATCCACTCTAATCCAAACTTTCTCACAAGTTTGAAGTTTTTCTGAGACATGAGATTTTGCGGACTTATTAACTCTTTTGGTGAAGTCTCTCACATCAATTTGTGACATGGTTTTATGTAAATCTCTTGTGAACTTTTGAGTTATAGCTTCCTCATTTGTGCTATCTATTAGTAGCTGTGGTAGAAAACATTGTGTGCCTGTAACAGCATAAAAAGGAGAAAAATCAGAGCTGTTGGGCATACTGCGAATCCCAAGAAGTACTATGGGAAGAGCTGAGAGCCAGGACTCTTTTCGTGCTATAATAGCAGTTTTAATGGTCCTGTGCATTCTTTCAATCAAACCATTACATTGAGGATGATAAGCTGTCGTACGTAGTCTATAAAAACCAATTATTTTTGCTACTTCACTAAACAACTCACTTTCAAATTGTCGGCCTCTGTTGGTTATAACATGCAGCAGGACACCCCAACGTGTGACCCACGTGTTTATAAAAGCCTCAGCTACAGTAGCTGCAGTGATTTCGCTGATGAGTTGTGCTTCTACCCAATGAGTTGTGCGGTCAATACATGTGAGGATATATACAGGCTGGTGTAACTGCTATTTGGGCTTTTTGCTGGTGGGAGTGGTCCTACTATATCAATGTGGATTGTGTGAAATCTAGCTGATGGTATTTCTAATGTCTGTATAGGTGATTTTGTATGTTTGTTGACCTTTGCTTGTTGGCAGGCTGTGCATAATGCACAAAAGTCTTTGATTGATTTATCCATGTTTGACCAGCAATATCTAGCTTTAATCATCTTAATGGATGATTTAATGCCAGGGTGATTTATGGAATAGATACTATACAATATGGACTCACGCAATTTAGATGGAACAAAAGGTCTGGGGTAAGACGTTCATAAGTCACACCATATGAATTGGTTATCTCCAGGTATGGTGAATTTTTTAAGTCCTGAAAAATTGAATTTCTATATCAGATGCCTGTGCTTCTGCAAGTGCAGGTAAATCACACGTATCTATTTGTACAACAAAAGTTAGTCGGGATAGACAATCAGCAACTATATTCTACCTACCTTTTACATGTTCAATATATGAAATAAATTCTGTCAGGATAGCTAATTGTCGCTGTTGTCTGTCTGATTTAGAGGGGTTTAAACTATAAAATGCACCACACAACGGCTTATGGTCAGTTAAAAGTAGCACTTGGCAACCTTCTATGAGGTGACGGAAGTGCAGCACTGACAAATAAGATGCTAAATGTTCGCGATCGAATGTAGAATATCTCATTTGTGTTTGTGTTAATTTTTTAGAGAAAAATCCGATCGGTACTGGATTTCCTTCCACCATTTGGTGCAATGCCGCACCGACAGCATAATTACTACTGTCATTGACTAATTGATAATTTGTACAGTTAGGTTCAAGGTGAGCTAATGAGGATGTATCGTTAAGTTACTTAATTACAGAATTGAAAGATTATCGTTCAGATTCATCTAATGTGAACGAGCCTTTAGAGGATAACCTCATTCTCTCAGATAGGGGTAAGAATATCTCTGAAAATGTTGGTATTAATTTTCTATAAAATTCTACCATTCCAAGAAATCTGCGTAGCCTTTTTGCGTCCTTAGGGTAAGGAAAAGATTTTAATTCTTCTTTTTTACTAGTTGTAGGTTTAATGCCATCTACGCTAATATGAAAGCCTAAGAAATCTAGGGAAGTCACATTGAAAACAGATTTTGCGGCTGAAATTTTTAAAATGTGTGCATTTACAATATTAAAAATAGTTTCAATGTCTTTTTTATGAGAAATCTCATCATTGCTGAAAATTAAAATGCTATCAATTTATATAAAAACACAATCAATGTCTTCAAAGATTTTGTCTATATACCGTTGAAATGTAGCTGACGCATTTTTTAATCCAAACGGCATATAATTATATTCATAAAGACCAAATGGGGTGGTGAGAGCAGTTTTTGCTACATCGTCCGGATGCATTTTAATTTGGTAGTAGGCTGAAATCAAATCGATTTTGGAGAATCGTCGTTTGTTCGCAAGTTTTGCTGAAAAAGAGTTTATATTTGGTATAGGGTACCTGTCAGTCTTGGTTATGCTATTGAGAGAACGATAGTCTCCACAACATCTAAATGTTCCGCTTTGTTTAGATACTATATGTACTGGGCTAGACCACTCGCTTTTGGAAAGGGAGATCACTCCGTCTTTTTGTAGGGTTTGAAATTCGCTACGCGCGACTTCCAGTTTTTCTACATTAAGCCGCCTGAGTTTTGCAAATACTAGCGTATGGCTTCCTATGTCAATTCTGTGGTAGACGCTGCTGTTTTTTTTTTTTTTTTTTTTTTTTGTCACTGTTCTTATGTGGTGTGATTACGTTCGGATATTTTTCTTTAATCATGTTCCGTATGAATGACGGGAGCTCCGTTTCATTTACGACTAGATTCACCGCTGATGCAGATATTTTTAAACTCTTTCTCTGGGTTATTGTAGGATCGTAAATGGTTTTGTTACTGCAGTCCAAACTTGTTGAGGAAATCCAGTCCAAGGAGTGGTTTGGTGATATCAGCGATCACGAATGTCCTTAAACTGGGTATTCCAATTTCCAAACTCACTTGTCCGTAGCATTTTATTTTCTCCCCATTTGCAGTGGATAGTGATATGGGAGTCGGTTTTAATGTAATACCATTTACTGCAGAAGTTGGTAATATTGAGATACATGCTCCAGTATCTACAATAAATTTTAATTTGGTAGCCCCTAATTTTGCGGTAATTTCTAATAGCGGCGAACCTCGTGGGACTGAACTTTTTCGCCCTATTAGTTTTCTGAATCACTTCCCGTATGTTTTGCTGGTCGGGAACTAGGCAACATTTGTAGATTGTTCTTTTTGGGCCATTTATACCAAGGTTTACATGTTCTTGCTTCATTGGCGAAATAAATATGTGCTCTGCAAATTTTTGTCCGTTGGTTATTCCGATACGTCCTGACATTTAGTGGCACTGAAGTGTCTTGGCTGTATTTTCCTTTATAATTTGTTTGTGAGTTATTCTTAGTAGATAAGGGTCGCTGAACAACAAATGCCTTATCGTTATTCAATAATGGCATCAGTTCATCTGCTAACCTGCCAAGTTGGGTATGGTTTAAATCTTTTTACGAGGCTATTACTGGAGCTATTGTTGACGGTAATGCCTGCAGGAATTTGTGTCTCACAATGTCGTCGCTAATACCTATCCTTTTAGCTACGGATAGCATTTCGTGCAAATATGTCGACGGTCGTCCTGAAATAGTCGTAGCCGACATTAATTTTTCTAGAAGCTCCGGTTTTGTTTGTTCGTGAGATTCTATCAGAGTCCGTTTTAATTCCTCGTAGTCTTGTGATGCGAGGGTAGCATTTGATAGTTTACCCACTTCTTCGGCCGGTAACGACGATATTACTGTATAAAACTTTGTTTTCGACGCTGTCACATTTCGCAAATGAAACTGGGCTTCTACTGTCGTAAACCATCCATTTACAGCAGTTTCCATGAATTCCGGTGCCTTGATATTGACTTGATGAGTCGTTTCCTCTCCTGTCTGCTCCATTTATCCTTTTAAATGTGTATATATATATTTTCTATATGAGGTTGCTTTCTGTTCGTATGTCGTTTTCACTACTGTTGTGTTGCTTCGTTTTGATATAATTAGAAGATAACACAAACTGGAATTAATGATGTTTATTTTTGGTATTAAACTTTAGGTTTTTACATCAAGTTACAACCTTTAAATTTTGTGTATGCAGGAGCAGACTAGCTAAATTCTCTTCACTGTGGAACGCTAGTAGTAAACGAGCCTATCCCTTCTGGACTTTAGTGGTCAACAGTAGCGTCTTCCTCTTTTTAAATCTCCTACACAAAACTAATGTCCTTAGCTCCTACTTCTTATTCCTACTCCTACCAAAAAAAAACGGTTCCTTATTTTGCCGCCCAAATTTGAATTCTTGGCGTCAGTGTGTTTATCTTTTTCTATTTTTAGAACACTCGCCATTTTATAGACCATAACAATCTATTATACGAGAATAAACATAGTACTTCAATAATTCGGTGCAAAATAATGAACAAAAACAAAAAATATTTATTTTTCGACATAATCTCAACCTTAGTCAATTAAGTTAATTCTGTAACCACGTAGATAAAAAATTATAGAGAGAAAATTTCATGTAATAATTCAGCTTAGCAGGTTATGTTCTTACTCACACAAATATTTCTACAACCACATATATAAGCTGGAGAAAAACAGACTTTTGCTTTCCCTTTCTCTCCATTTCACAAATACAAACATGTAAGGATACAACTAGCTGCAAAATTTCCATGAACTGAACGTTTGAAACCCATATATTGTATACTGATACATAACACCTAAAGAAATAGACCGAGTTCGGACAATATTTACACAACAAAAAATATACACAGCAATGCACCTAGGTTTCACTCAGGTTAGAAAATCGTTGCACACGTACAATTTAATTATCCACTCACGCAAATGTCAACGTTTGCAACATTCTCTAGAAAGGACCATATGTCAATATTCTCAAACATTCCTTCATGGGTCTGTTAAACTTGCCCAAGAATTTTTCTTTGTGCAGAACCTGCCATTTTGTCTTTTCTGGTTATCATGGTTTCTGTTTCTCACAGGTTGCTTTGCCCTCTGTACAGCAGCGGTCATTTGAGAAAAGAATCTGAAATCACGTAAATGTTCCAAGTTATTTGCGTAGATATTACCCACCAGATGTATGCAAGAGCTAAATATGTGCGTCAACATCCACGCATAAAAATGTATCGTTGTTGACTATGAATATTTTCATTAGGGTTTTTTTTATGTATGAAGATGTTTAGAGACGCTACAATTCATCTGGGTAATTTGTAATGTCAGGCACATTGATGCATAGAAATATATATATAATTGAAAACATATAGAGAAATGTAAACACACACATACACATACATATATATGTATTGAAACAAACTAACACGCACGCACACGCTCACATAATCGAATTACAAATCACACAGTTTACCTACAAAATAGAATGCGCTTCCGCGTATGAGTTTAGTGGAGGCCGAGTGGGCATGTGTGCAAACAGAATAAAACTGCGATACGAAAAACCCGCATTGATCTCTCTCTCTCTCTCTCTCTCTCTCTCTCTCTCTCTCTCTCTCTCTGTGTGTGTGTGTGTGTGTGTGCTTATCTATGTGTTCGTGTGCAAGTAAAAGGCTGGTCGACTAGATAAAAATTCAATGGGCACGTGAGAAATGGCTGACATTTATCCACTTCGGTACGCTTTCTGGTTGAGCACCATTGCATTTAAAACTGATGGCACATTTACTGAGTCGATTTGTATTTAGCGTGGATACTGTAAATATAAAATGCACAAAAGTTCATATAATTACATCAGCTTGAATAGCCATATTTGCATGTATGTAAATTAAGAGATTGTGAAGTAGGTTTTGGCGATATTTAAAGTTTCGCGTTCATTTCGATGATATCAGCATCTCGCATGTCAGGCAGTCTATGATATGACATTACTACAAATGTGAAAATATTTATATCTATATAGATAGATAGATAGATAGATAGATAGATAGATAGATAGATGTATCGAGCCTTATTTTCTGTACTGAATGTTTGTAAGTATATTTCAGTCATATGAGCAAGTGAGTTTACGTATTTTTATCATTTAAATGTAATACAGGTGAATGTGATTAATTATTCTTGGCCAACTGTCGATGAACTGATGTTATTATTGTATGTATACTCGAGGCGTATTTTTCGCTTAATACTAGATGTGCTTGTGGTGCAGTGGATATCGGGGAGCCGAGTTCTAATTCCAGTTGAATTCATTGCATTCACTTACGCGCAAATATGTCAATTCTCCCTCCAGATTAAATAGCGGAACAGGTTGGGTTCTATAGATTTGTTTGGCAACCAGTTTACCGCAGAAAGTAATGGTAACTTTCTGTCCAGTCTGTCATGTCTGGAAAGAGACATGATCACCCAAAAGTGTATCACGTATGGCACTTAACTGACTGATATATTCGCTAGTTTACATAGTAATACATAGTAATACCACGTAAATAAGAGGATTTTATTTTATATTTTATAAACAGATATCTTCATTGTATGTACACATGGATATATTTACTCATCTTTAATTAGATATGTGGTCATTATGTTATTTAAAACGATTTACGACGTGTTTATCAGCAATTACCCGATGTGTATAAATCGTATGAATTAGTGTGCGACAGAAAAAACGAGAAAATGTATCTATAAAATTTTAAAGATGTGAAATGGAAAATGTGAACATTGAAACAGCTTCAGTTATATATCAAGTAAGTCAGATTTTGTTCTTGAAGCAACGTGAAAAGCAAGTGAACAAATAATTTCAACAGTTATAGCTTGAAACTTGATTCTCAAAACTAAGAAAGTATTCATTATTTTTACTCTCCCTCCCTTTACTCTCTCTTTTTCCATCTCTCTCTCTCTCTCTCTCTCTCTCTCTCTCTCTCTCTCTCTCTCTCTCTCTCTCAAACTCTTTCTCATTATATACATTGCTGCCTCTGTATAAACATATACTTCTATTTACATGAGTGCCTATATGACTTTATGCGCATGTATCCACATGAAGGAATGGTGATATTTCTGTTTCCTTCTAAGGAAATATTCGATATTCATTGACCGAGCAGCCTGTCAGCTGAAATTTATTTTAACATCCATATGAAAGCCTCGATCTGACGAAGAACACGAGACAAGTTTTCAGGTTGATATTTTGGAGCAGTTTGCAGTGTTGGGTGAAACTACCTCTGGCGCAATCGATTCTGTGTTCTATTTCCTTAATCTCTGTACTAAAGTTATTCATACCGTGACCTTGTTATAGCTACGGTCGTGTCCATACACGGATATATTTCAAGTGATTTTAGTATTTATTAAATGTACACTCTGAATTTATATGATCTTTTTCGGGTAGGTACCATAAACGTTTACATAACAATTTGTACATCTCTTTGTGTGTGTGTGTGTTTGTTTTGTTTTTTGTTTTTTTCGTGGGGGGGAGTGTTTTTGGGGTGAGGGTTTGCTTCTCTCTCTCTCTCTCTCTCTCTCTCTCTCTCTCTCTCTCTCTCTCTCTCTCTCTCTCTCTCTTTGATGTGTTTCTCATATATTCACCCATTCTAAATATTCTTTCACCGCTAGGAGAGGGGAAAATCAATAAGGTCATTTAGCCTTAAAAATCGGATTCAACGACAGACAGACATGCAGTAACACAAATCAAGGAGACATTATTCTTTTTCTTTTTTCTTTTTTTTTTTTTTTATCTATAATGCGAGCATACACAGCATCTAAACGTGCTTTTACGTCGATATGAATAAGAACATTAGTATTTTCACAAAAATTAATTATTTAAAGTAATAGGTGATAAATAAAAAAATTGTAATTAAAAAATATTTTTTGATACTTCGGAATGAAGCGATGATTGGATACTTCATCAAAGCATGATTGCGTTGGTGGGATAAACCAGTACACACGTTGTCCGTCGTTATATTTCAAGACGTTCATCGACATTGGTTCTTGGCTCCGGGTATACCAAACAAATCAACGATATATAACAATGTCTCAGAGATGTATATTTTATTTTTTGCAAGATTTTTAAAACCGAGAATTAACTTTTGTTTACAAATGTGTCGATTGTTTAAAAATGACCGAAAAATTGAAAGATTTTAAAAAAATCAAAAACATTTTAGAGTCTAATCAATATAATTTCTGTTTGAAATACACCAGAGTATTTTGCTTACTGGAAATAGTAAATTTAATTATTTAACTTTTAATTAAAACTGAAAGTTTCAAGAACCCTTGTTTTTAATTCAATTTAAAATTTAGACATCGAAAGTGAGTGGAGGTACCTATAAACCTTTAAATTGATTCTTATTGTTTAACTGTGTAAAACACAAAACTATTGCAGAGAACACGAATAAAAACTTACAAAATTTGACATTTTATTCTTTTATGAAGAAGGAAAAACTTTCATTTGTGAATCTTTACGTCTTAAAGAGGGACGCATAAGGACGCATGTGTCAAGATCGCCTGATGTCGACACATGCTTCGGAAATCAGTTTCATGAATAATTATTAAGTGAAACACAGGGAAAATGCTACAAAGACTCAGAAATTATTTCTTAATATCTGTTGTTGCTCTCTGTGGGATTGTCCTTTACTCTCCAATTCGATTTCATTTTCACTGCCATGTGTGAATAAAAATTGTGATAAAATCAAATAAAATATTAAGATAAAAAATATTGTCAAAGACTGATAATAATGGTTGACACTGCTTCATTTAATAAAATTAAGATAATATTTTGTTAAATTGTAAATATTTAGTAAGCGAGATATATGACAAGGAATTAAGAATTTTCACTTTATACTTTCACTAACACCAAATGTTCCAAACAATCTGTAATATGATTTCCACGATAAGTTTTTGGTTTCAACGATCATTTTCCAATTCAGAATGTAAACGAGTAGAGCTCAGAAGAAACGTAAAACGCAAGAATATTGCTTCTTGAAGCTCTTGAAAAAATGTATTTTTTCTGCAATTACAAATACGTAACTTGAAGAGATACATTATGGTATTATCATGCCAAATCTTAATATTAAAATCTGGTAAGTTTTTATTTTGAATCGATCTTATTATTTATTATAACATAGGTAAAACATTCTTTGTGGATAAAATCAAATGCATCTTCTTATCGAATCGCTACACTGCAGCTATCCAATGTTCCACCCAGAGTTTTGCCTGAAGTGTTAAAACTTCAAGGTCATTAAGTGTGCCTGAATCTTCAAAATTGGGGGCAAACTAAAAGATGTTCTATAGTTTGTAATTGCCCGCATTGATAGTTGGAATCATCATCGGTGGCATATCCCAATTTCTAAAAGTTACCTCTACAGCGACTAACATCTATCCGGATGTAATTCAGGTAGGACCAGAAGAGCCAAGCATCACTCAAGCCAGTGAAGAGAGATTCTGTAAGGATGGAAGAGAGCCTGCGTTTCACGTTGTTAAGGTGGATGCACCACAGGGACAGACGCTGACTAGGAGCTCTGTTGTTCAATGCTCGACAATGTAGAAAGCTGTGTTTTGACCTGAGCTTCTCAGACAGGGAGTGGATGACGAGGATCAATTTCCTGCTTCAACTTCTCAAGTTTGGAGTGTACGGTTCTTCTGATGCAGTGTTTCTTAACATTTTTAAACAGCGGCACACCTAGGAGCAAATGAAAATATCATTGCACACTAAGCAAATTTTTTAAAGATTTTTTTAAAATATTCTGAAATCAAACCATAAATTTTTTTGAAAAATATTCAGACAAATGTGAACTTAATTGATTTCGATGTTTCTATTCAACTATTTTTGCAGTTTATTGAGTGTAAAATCTGTGTCTGATGTTGTTTTTGCCATTTCCTCAATATTTGGTCGAATATGCGTTAAGCAGGTCCTCGTTTTTTATTCAGTTAAGTGTAATCCTTCTCGCTTCATATTTTTAATGTTATTTGGTAATGAAAAGCCTAATTTACATAAGAAGTAGAAAATTGCAATAAAACTGATAAAACCTTTTAGCTAATGTAGGATATTCCTTTTGTATTGAAATTCCAAATGTGTACCATCGAATGTTTATTTTAAGCTCTCGACCACTAGAAACGGTGGCCAATTTTTCTTCTTCTTCACATAACTGTAGTCAAATATTAGAAGGAACATTTATGAAAGGATTTCGAATCTAATCATACTTTTTATGCGCTCAGTGACGGAAAATAATAGTGTTTGATTGATTCAGCTTTGAGTAAATCTTTTAAGCCTACCTGTGTAATATATATATATTATATATATATTACATTATATATATTACGTAATATATATATATATATATATATATATATATATATATATATTACGTAATATATATAATGGATATTTTTGTATATATGTATATATGTTTATGTTTATATATATATATATGTGTATATATGTATTTATGTGGAAAAATTTTTTTAGCTATTTAAATGCTCTTTTTTAATATTCATTTATTTTTTATATGTATGTGTGTGTGTGCATATGTATAATGTATATATATGTGTGTGTGTGTGTGTGTATGTATATGTGTGCATGTGTGTGCGTACACATATATATTGTGTATGTGTGTGAATTTTTGTATATGTGTGTACACATATATATGTGTGTATGCGCATGTATGTATATAATAGTTATAAGTATATAAGTGTGTATGGAATTAAATGTATGTGTGTGCGTATGTGTATGTATGTATATATGTATTCATAATCGAAGATTTGTGTGTGTGTGTGTGTGTGTGTATGTGTATGTATGTATGTGGGTACTTCTATATGTATGTATAATTGTATATGAATTTTTTTTTTTTTTTTTACCTAGCGATGTCTTTATTTAGTTTAAATCAAATGACCTAATTTTTTTTAAAAAAATTATTTTAAATCCTATATCTTTTTATTCCCTTTAGAACTAATTATGCCTTTTTAGTAAAGGCCTTTTTCTAATACTCCAACGTTTTTGGGAAGTTAGGTTTTTGAATTTGTCCAGCGTCTGTAATATATACAAAAATTTTTTCTTTCTTTTCTTTTTCCCTCCCTTCCTTCCTTTTTCTTTCTTATCTCCCAACTTTTTTCCGTGTTGATTAACCTTACTCAATTCAACACGGCCGTCTGTTAATTTTTAATTTTTAAGTTACAATTCTGTTTTCTTTTTCGTGAACCCAGACGATGTCAATTTTTTTTCTTTTCTTGTTTATTTGTTTTTATTTTGTTTTATCTTTTTCTTTTTTTCTTTTTTTTCTCCTTTTTTTCTCCTTTTTCCCCTTTTTTTCTTTCTTTTTCTTTTTTATTTTCTTTTTTAATTTCTTTACAAATCTATTTAAAAAGGAAAATTAGACTGATTTTTCTCCAGTTTCTGAAAGGATTTTTCGGTTGCTGAGGTGATGTGTTATCCCCCGTGGGGATTTTCACATCGAAATGCTCATTCAACATCATTGAATTAATCCTTTTTTAATTTATATTTGCTCTGTAATATTTTATTACATGGAGCTCTCTTCCTGTATCATTTTTTAATATTAAAATAAAATTTTTAATATTAATTAGGATCGGGTTTTTGGAATTTACCTTCCTGCTTTTTTCACTTGGATTAAAGTATCTGATTTAAAATATATATATATATATATATATATATATATATATATATATATATAGAGAGAGAGAGAGAGAGAGAGAGAGAGAGAGAGATTCAGAGCATACTTTCGGTAACTGGTGTTTCTGTTTTACAAAAGTAAATTGATAATTTAAACTCTTCAAGGATTCCTGCTTTTTAACTAATATAATTATGAAGAGTCTGAAAATTTTTTTAATCGAAATTTTATAAAATTAAGTTAGTGGCGGGAGGTGTGTAACAGATGTAAAAAAAAATATTTTTTTACCAAGATTTAAAAAACAAAAATTCCAAAAATATTTTCATTCATTTTGAAATAACTCTTGAAAATTTAGTTAAAATCCAAAAATCTGCAGGAATATCCAAAAGCAATGTTTTTGACTCCAAAAAATAATCTTTGAACCACCCGTTGACGCAAGAAAAACAAGTTTTTTAACAAAATTTCAAATGTGCTAGAAAGGATTAAAAAAAATTAATAAAATACCCAAAACATCTTGGCCTTTCCTCTTAATAGTAACATACATTTTAAAGATAAAATTTTGTTCTTATCCAGTTTGGGTAATGGCATGATCTTTTTTATCGCCACTACTTGGTTAATCTGAATTTCGTAAATACCGCGATATTACAGTTTGGTTTTTGAGAAACATAATACTACTTTTATAACTGAATTTTGATGACAACAATATAAAGATCGAATTTTGCATCTTCTCGAAATTTCTGCTTTACCAAGAATATGGGTATGAGCAGAAGGAAAAGGTGCAATTTAAAAAATAAAATGAAAAAATATCCTCTGCGAAAGGAAAGTTACAATAAAATGTAAGAAGTATGTAGTAGTAAAGTAGTAAAAAAAAAGAAAGAGGAAACACTCTACCACTCAGATCTTGATAAGACCATTTTTTTTTAGAATAAGAATGTCCGTAAAACTAGAACAAAATATAAGAATGAATCAGGCAGATTTAAATCTCTGTTCCTTTTTCGAAACTAAGTTGACGATAAAAAAAAATATTAAAAAAAACGACAAAAAGTGAAAATGCGAAAAAATTGAGGTTAACTTTTCTCTTAAATTTAAACGTAGGGAAAAAGAAAAAATGGCATAATTTTTTTCCTGTAAGTATTGAGAACATGTAACGATGCAAATGACTTTCATTTGAAAAATGTAAGTCTGCTTCGTCGAACACTGTGATGTCTACAAATGGAAAACGAACAACACTCCATTTTTTTAACTTAACAATCTATACATTATTACAAAGACAAAAAATATTGCCGATACGAAACACAAAATTATTACCGATATGAAAATGTTGTTTCCATGTCCTCAAAGTATTTTTTTAAAAAGAAAAAGAAAATCGTAACCATATAATAATTTATGCAATTCTGATTCTAATATAATTAAGTTTGAAAAAGTCGTACAAATTGATACTTAATTTGTTCATAATTATGTGTTTACTTATATATGAATAAAGATTTAAACATGTAGAAATGAAGATTTAAACATGTGAATGGAGATTTAAACATGTAGAAATACCGACATTATTACCAGTTGATACAAACTTAAACCCTTAACGTCAATTTTTATATTCAGAAAAAAGTATTCTGGATTATATTTTTACCTTATTATTCAAAGATTGATATCCCATAATTTTCTACTTGCTAAATTGAATTTTTGCCTAAAACATTTATATCAATACACTTTAATAATACATTTCACAATCCGCTGTGGCTGAGTTCAGTACTCATTGTGTGCTCTGAGTAAATATCAGTCAGTCAGTCAGGTGCCATATATGATACACGCTTGGGCTGTCATGTCTCTTTAGATCTTTTAAGCCTACCTGTGTAATATATATATGCTATATATATATATATATATATATATATATATATATATATATATATATATATTATATAGAATAAACAAGATCTTTTTTATATTCGGTTGTCAACATCGTTTAATTGCCTTCTTGTTAATATTTTCTTTATCTTAAGTAAATAAAATTAAGTTTTAAATAACCGAGAGTGAGATAAATTATAGTAAAGAAAGAAGATCAATTATGAGTAAGAGTAAAATTTAAATAATCCTGAAAAAAAAACATAAAAAAATGAAAAAGTTAAAATAAATATGAACAAGGATGATATCAGGCGAATCTTAATAAAAATGTGTTATGATTCCAACCGCAAATTTCTACACATTTAAAAACACCCGATATGTTTGTATTTAATGTGGATTATTACGGATTCCCGAGTCGAATAAGAGAAAATAAATTTCAGCGGACGATGTTTTTCGTGTGGTTTTAAGAAGACTTCAATCTATCGGATTCAGATGGGGTGGATAGATTAGAATACGCGAATTCATATTTGATGGAGATGTTATTAAAGATTATACAGCGTCGTTCTTTTTTTTGTTTTTGTTGTTGTTGTTTTCTTTGTTTTTTATGAATTGAATTTTTCAGAACTGCTGTCTATAACTGTGAATTTCAAATAAATGTTTTTTGTAGAAGCATTTTGGGACATTTTTCGACAATAACGCTATTGATTATAAACCTAATAACACTTCCAAACAACATGTCTATGACACATCAGCACGAATAAGTTCTGAATTTTTAAGGTTTTGGCTGTACTGCTTCTACAGTGGCTGAGATGGAGATTTACAGGCTGCTAAATTAATTTTTTAATACACACAGGATTACGAGAAAAAAACTCTTCTAATATAAGGCATGGGAAAAACTCTAATTACCTACCGCAGAAAATCTAGCTTCTTTCTACTCGCTAGCACTTAGACTATCGCACCAACAAAACCCGTCAGCACGAAATTAAAATCAGTCCCTCTTCTCTTATACTCTACCCTCACGTCGAAATCACAAAAATGACAGGAAGTTCCAAAATGTGGTATAACCGAGTTGACACAAACAGGAAGGTAGACATTATGATACGTACAAGCAGAAAAGTAACTACAAAAATATCAGTCAAACCAAAGATGAAACATTTAGAGATGCCAACTAACGAAACAAGAACAGCAACAGTAAGAGTGAAAATAACGGGAGAAATCGGTTAATTTTCGTAACGGTTTTCTCTTTTATCAAAAAGAAAAATCAGTCCTCACATTCTTCATACTGTACCGAAACTCCAATTTCAAACATTATTGCATCAGAAATTAAAAATAATGCTTCCGATCTTTTCTTTTCATTTTTTTAAGTCGACAGCAGGATGGATGCTTTGGAAATAAAAATACCGATTCCCTAAGGTGGATTCATCATAAATGTCAATATTAATTACCGATTCCTTATGGTGGATTCATCATAAATGTCAATATTAATTGCGAAATAGGCAATGATCCCCGTGGTCAGCGGGTCTGGGTTCGAATTGCCGACGTGTTTGCAATGCCACAAATGGCGGTTGATTTCCGAATTTAAATGAACGAAGCTGAGATCCGATCTGAAAAGCAACTCTTTGAATATTCAACTCCTCAGTGTAGATATTTTCTACCTAATTGATGATGATGATGATGATGATGATGATGAGCAGCAGCAGCAGCAGCAATAGCATCAACATCTTTTATCGGATTATTTTTCATGGCGATGACATGTATTCGTGAACTCGGAACACAGATTATGTATGGTTGGTGTTACCATAAAAATAACTTTTTCTGTTTTCACATCGATCGGATCAAGTGGTTTACGACAATTTTAAAAACAGGTGTTTTAAAGGACTCTTATATCACATGGACCACATGGCAAGGACTCTTATATCACATTGATCACTTGGAAGAATACTGAAATGGTTTGCTCAGTATATGATAGGTCCAGCTACATTGACTATAGATGTGATTTGAGCCAGTAACTCTTATCTGCTACAATTTTAACCAGAGGATCATTAAAGCGCTATGGTCGTCCATTGTGCTTGTATAAGGTGCGCGGTAATGCTTCCATGAGGTATTCTTGTTATATACGTGACACCAAAGAACAAAGAATGTAAAATGTTCCGGTCATTTCAGAAACGGAATATTCCACCTGTCTGATGCCACTTTGCCAGAAGTAGTATTCACACATTATAACTTCTTCATAATTCCGGCAAAATGCATGGCGGCCGAGTTATAAGCATTAAGTCTGCACGTTGCATCCACTAATACAGTCTTTGTTATTGCTTTCAAAATAATGTCACATTTCATGTCAAAATTACTAATTATGTGGGGACAGAAATAAAAGTAATACATATATTATTAGGATCACCATAAAAAAGGGTCAAAAGTTATCTCCCCTGGACTATTCAAGGGAGACAGTTCCACAGCTAATATGTGTATGCTGGGAGATAAGAAGAAGGGACTTCCGGTTGAAGCCATCAACATGGCATGTAGAACTCTTCCAGGCTCTCTATAAACACATCCTTAATCAACATCCACAACTGTCCGCTGTACTCATGTTTCCACAATAATATATTCCCAAGTTATTTCCAATACTCGGCGATTATGTCATTTTTCCATAACTGTTTTATTTTGTCATGTTAAAAACATAACAAAACTGGCGACAAAGATGAGATGCAGCATCTGGATTGGAACGAAAAGAAACTGACAAGTAGAATTTGTTTCATTGAGTGGAGAATTTCAGAAATTGAATTTTAGACGTCGAATTTCGTGGATATACAAAATAACGTCAGGTACGTTAAAAACGTAACATATATTTTTTGAAAAAAAATAATAAAATCTCTTGTTTCCGGAATTTTTTTCTTTTCCATTCAGTATGAAATAATGGATCCAAATACTATCCAACAGATTCTACACCAGCAATTAAGGTTGAGGGAACTCTTTTCAGAGAGACTAGGGACTGTACCACAACCAAATCCTCCATCAACGAAATTGATATCAAGACAAGCTCTCGAAAATTCCATCAGACTTCCACTACGATAAGGAGGCAAATACAACTTCGCAACGTGGTTCGCTCGTTATGAGGATCTTTTTAAAGAAGATTTTGGAGAGCAAACGGATAGCTGGAAAGTGAGGCTCCTTTTACAAAAAATCGGTCCGAGTGAGCACGAAAAATTTATTAACTACATTTTACCGAAACAACCTCGGGATTGTAGTTTCGTGGAAACAGTTGAAACTCTAAATAAAATTTTTGGTGAACACACCTCATTGTTTAATGCAAGATTCAACTGCCTCAATATCATGAAATGTGATGCAGATGGTTTTGCAACTTACTCAGGATTCGTTAACAAGCAATGCGAACGGTTCAAAAGTTCCACCATCACAGATGAACAATTTAAGTGTTTGATTTTCGCATGTGCATTAAGGTCCTCAAGTGACAGGGGTGTGCGCACAAGAATTTTGTCAAAAATTGAACAAAATCCGGATATTACTCTGCAGCAAGTTACAGAGGAATGTCGGCGGCTTCTGAATTTAAAGCATGATTCAAATATGGTACAATAGTCGGTACCTGAAACAATATCCACAATCAACACTATCCAAAGACGACAGTCACCGAAAGCAACACAAAAGAAACCTCCATCTGCTTGCTGGAATTGTGGTGGCTGGTATTTTGCACGAAAATGCCCCTTCAAAACTCACCGCTGCCGCGAATGCAACCAACAAGATCACAAAGATGGACGCAAAACTACGCACAATGATCACAAAACAAAAACAGACATAAAACACAAACAGTCTGGTAGCAACGTTCCTGCCCAACTCCAAGTCAAATCGCAAATATGTGTCGGTGGAACTGAACAACCATCCAGTTCGGTTACAAATCGACACAACATCGAACATGACCCTTATTTCCCAGAAACTGTGGAAAAGTATAGGCAGACCTCCACTTACATCTACAAAACATGTAGCACGGAGTGCTTCTGGGGATTGTTCCCCAAAACTGCCAGCAACAATCAAGATTGAGGAGAAGACAGCATCTGAGATCATATAAATTTCGAACTCCCAGCACAACCTTTTGGGACTTGATTTTATTGAGCCACTGGGTCTTCTTGACATCCCACTCAATTTTGTTTGCAATGCAGTATCAAAAGCACTGACCCAGAGTGCCATTAAGGACCTAACCAAGAGGTTTTCTCCAGTTTTCCCAATCAACCTTGGATGCTGCAATCAAGCTGAAGCCACAATGACACTTAAACCTTCCACTAAACCTGTGCTCCGCCCCAAACGCCGGGTACTATACGCAGCATCACCACTGGTGGATAAGGAACTAAAACGCCTAGAAGAAAGGAAGGTCATCACACCAGTTACATACTCACAGTGGGCAGCACCCATTGTGGTAGTTAAGAAAGCTGATGGCTCAATCCGGTTGTATGCCGATTTCTCAACTGGCCTCCAGAAAACTACTGACGATAAACACCAATCGTTGCTTATTCCAATATCGATGGTAACCGTTTGGGGTAAGAACAACCCCAGCTATTTTCCAACAAATCATGAACACTATGCTAACAGGAGTATAGGGGGCAGCAGCATACATAGATGACACCACTGTTGTCGGGGGATCAAAAGAGGAGTTGTCAGAACGTATTGACAAAGTTCTGACATGCATTCAAGATTTTGGTTTTCAGCTACAACCTGAAAATTGTCGTTTTTATTTACAGGAAATAAAATATTTGGGTTTTATTTTTGATCGCCATGGCCGTCGTCCAGATCCCACTAATGTGGCAGCTATTCAACGCATGCTACCCCCATCATACATAAGCAGCTTACGCTCATTTCTCGGACTAGTTAGCCACTATGGAAATTTTCTACCTTTTCTGCATTAAATTATGTCACTACTTAATAAACTGCTAACAAAAGATACAAAATGGTCCTTGACATTAGATTGTCAACAATCTTTTGAAAAAATTAAAGGACTAATCAATTCAGACTTGCTACTCACACATTTTGACCCAACTCAGAAAATAGTAGTAGTAGCGGATGTCTCAAGCCAGGGAGTTGGTGCAGTGATCTCACACATTTTTCCAGATAAATCAGACAAGGCGATCATGCATGCAGCAAGATCCTTGACACCCGCAGAGCGCAACTACAGCCAAATAGAGAAGGAAGCACTGGCTCTGATTTTTTGCAAAAAAGTTTCACAAGATGATATGTGGGCACCATTTTACTCTTCTAACAAATCACAAGCCACTGCTCTCCATTTTTGGCTCTAAAAAAGGAATTCCCGTAAACTCAGCCAGTCGATTACAACGTTGGGCAATCACCTTAATGGGGTACGATTTTGAAATAAAATACCGCCAAACAACAGAATTTGGTCAGGCTGATGCATTGTCAGATTACATTCTGCCCCAGATGATGACACCGTCATAGTGGCCATCAGTATTAAGGATGATTTACCGATTCTTACCGATTGTGTTAGAAGAATTCCTGTAACGTTCTGCAGGTGTCAAGGCTCTTGCTGCATGCATGATCGCCTTTTCTGATTTATCTGGAAAAATGTGTAAGACCAAATACTTAAAAAGGTTATCCGGTTTCTCGGATGCTCATGGCCAACTGACCTCACTGGAGCGCTGCCACAGCGAAAAGACTCTCTAGTAATCATCAATGAGTGTCTTACGTTTGCAGACCGGGTTGTGATCCCTACAAAACTCAGGAGAGCTGTTCTTAAACAATTACACTCAGGACATCCTGGCATCAATCGGATGAAAGCCATAGCCCGCAGCATGGTATACTGACCCAACATTGATTCTGACATTGAACAGATGATCAAGAGGTGTGACCCTTGCATGGAAGCACAGAAAAACCCACCATGAATCATGGACTCACGCTGGACATATCCAGAGCAACCATGGTCCAGGGTTCATGTGGACTTTGCTGGTCCCATAAATGAACTGAGTTTTCTGGTATTTGTGGATGCCCACTGAGCCACATAACGAAACTCATCATCCAGATTCTGATGAACAGAGCGCGAAGTAAAATAGGCCCAGTGATAGGACATTATTAGTATTGTGTTGCGAACTGGCGATATTTCCAGTTAAGCGATACTAATATAAACTTTTAAACAACAAATATTAACACGCTGCCGTAGCACGTGTAGTAAAAAAAGGATAAGTTATATGGCAATAACAAATAGGCATTTAATAAAACACAAACACGTAACAATACATCACGAATGTTTAAGTTAGTCCCAAACAAGAAAAACGCTCAAGTTGTCCACATGGACGAGAATATTTTTAGCAAGACTAGATAAGAAACGACATATCGTTGCGCCAGCAATTGCTCTTCGTGGCTATCCCAAAGGGGAAGACAAATGTTGTTCCCTTTAAGGGAAATAACTATTGTCTCCCTACAACAGGAACAATGTGGATTCGTTAAAGATACCGGAACGAAGAATGGGATATTCATGCTCAGAATTTTATCTGAACGAACAATACAAATGCAGAAGGACCTTTAAGTGTGCTTTATAGACTACGCAAAGGCGTTTGACAAAGTACGACACAAGGACTTGATAGAGATGCTCGACAACCGCAACATTTTCGGAAAAAACGTTAGGATAATCAAAAATGTATATTGGTATAAAAAAAACACTTGTGAACGAATAGGAAGTGAACACAGCAGGTATGCAGAAATAGAAAGGGGTGTTTTCTCACCGGATCTTTTCAACCTGTACAGCGAAGCAATTATGAGGGAAATAAAAGCCTTGCCAGGATTCGACATTGGCGGCCACAATCTCAACAATATCACATACGTGGATGACACGGTGCTGATAGCAGACACGGAAAGGAAAAAGCAGGACCTTCTACAGAATTTAGCAAAAGAAAGTGAAAAAAAGGACTGAGCATAAACCTCAAGAAAACTAAATGTATGGTCATCAGCAAAAAGAGGAGACCAATATGCAAACTGCATGTCGGAAAATCTAAAATAAAACAAGTCAAAAAATTCAAATACCTGGAAAGTGTTTTGACAGAGGATGGAAAGTACGACATGGAAATCCCAAGACGAATTGGCATGGCTAAAGACGCATTTCAGAAGCTAACCAGAGTAGTTAGAGATAGGGAAATCTCATAAGAAACAAAAAAGAGAGTACTGGATTGCTATGTGATATCAGTTCTTTTGTATGAAAGTGAATGCGAGACGATTTCATCAAAGATAAAAAATAGGATTGATGAGAAATGAGGTTTTACAGAAGGATGCTGAGGATACCATGGACGGAGCACGTGTGCAACGATGAGGCGTTGGAAAGGATGCAAATGAGAAGAAAACTGATACTAAATATCTAGAAGAGACAAATCAGGTTCCTGAGACACGTAATGAGGAAGGAGGGTCTGGAGAACTTAATATTCACAGGTCAGATAAATGGAAGGAGAGACAGGGAAAAGCAGCGCGAGACGTACTTGTTAGGTCTGAGCAAATGGTTGAAGGAGCGGGGCTTAGAAGAGATACCAAGAGAAAAATTATTGAGAGCGACAAGGCACAGAGCCAAGTGGAAGTCCATGATCGCCTACGTCCTGAAAGGGCACGGCACAGGAAGGAAAAGAAGAATTTCCCAGATTGCAAAACCTTCATTATTATGCGCGGGGCGCAGTTGGGCGAGAGACAAACAAAACTCATTGAAACACCAAAGCTGAAAGGAAGGTAAGGATTTTGGCAGTATTCATCAACTTAAAAATGGTGACAGTTCAAAAGAGATAGAACAGACCCCATAGTCCTCTGGATACCGTGGTTGAAGCCAATGGTGATTTTATTGAATATATTTACTCTTTAGTATTTCATGATTGGTAAATATACCTGTTAAAATGAGATATCAGTTTTATTTATTTCATTTAGACGACAATTTATACATCGCACCCTGTATGTGTTGTTTTTTGTTTGTTTGTTTGTTTTTTCAATCTCCACAATCCTTCAATGCAGAAAACTTTTCTATAAAGGAAAATTATTCAAGAAGTAAGGATTTTAATCAGGAAACTGGTATTGCGATGACCCTAGAGCAAGTGCAAAATTTGGTATAAAAGGAAAATGTTGCGACATTGGCTTAATGGGATGAGATCAACTAATAAACATAACTTGAAGACTATAATTATCAAATCATGCAGCCTCGAACTAAACTCTAATTTACATAAACGTTTTCGAAAAGAAATAATACCTATTACTTGTAGAAAACATTAAAAAAACTTTTTCAGTTTTTTTTAGGTATTCTCTTTATTTCAAAATCTATAAATGTCCTTACTATTTACAACAGGATTTCTCTTTAGTAGACTAAAGATAATATAAACACATTATACAATGATAATATAAATTATAAACACATTATACAATGATAATATAAACACATTATACAATTTTGAACTTGCTATTTTCCAATCATATTTTTATTGCATTCAGCTCCATTGCGCTGTTTTTGTCCAAATAAATGTCTTTAACTAATATAACTTTCTACTGTGGATTAGCATTATTTTATTTTATTTTTTTAATTGTGTTTCTTTTTGGCAAAGTTATCTGTGACTATTTGCAAATTCATATAATGAGAACCGTGTCAAAAGTCTAATTACCATTCTACTGTTTCAGTTTCTGAACGTTAACTTCAGTCCTTCAGTGAACTATACGATTCACAGTTGAAAATGCATTTTTTAATTTCGATACAGTTTTACATTGGCTCATCCCACCTTCGGATTCGTTTAACAGTACACCTTTCGAAGTCTAGCAATTTTTTGTGCTCCTTGGGTACGATGCTATTACCTGCTGAATGTTACCCCTAATCCATCGTTATTAAATGTCAAATATGAGTAAAATAATGGTGTTTATTTATTACGTCTTTGTACATATATTAATAGAGAATAACAATTCATAGTAAAAGCTTAAAAGAAAAGTTTCATATTACGACAGAGTGATCAATTGAAATGCAAGTATCTTTTGCTACAGGCTAAAGTAAATTAATCTTAATCTCAGGGAAAATTACATTTTACTTAGGTGTGTCCAAAAATCGCTGAATAAACAGCATAGTCTGGCGAAAAAGGCCTCAAAACTAAATAAAAACAAAGTTTTCTCGGCAAAATATTTATGCTATCATTAAGAGAATAGATCAAAGTATTTTTTAATTATTTTTAAAAAATTTAAATTGTTTCTAACAAGTTAATTTAGTGGTATAAAATCTTTTTTTCTTTTTTTTCTCTCGTCAAAACGTAATCTTACGCAAAGGCATTTTTTGACTGGGACACATTAATTTGAAAATTCTTGCAAAAATAAAATAATGGTTGGATTTTGATTAAAGTTTCAAGACTTATTCATAATTGACTGAAATCAGTCAAATAATTATTTTTAAAAAATATTAGTAAAAACATTTCTTTTACATATGTTACCAACCACCACCAATTAATTTCCAGAAATGTCGAAAAATGCGACTAGGTTTCAACATATAGATAATTTTAATTAAATTCAGGAATCATTGGGGAATGTTAATCAACTGTCTATTTTTTTCTTCAAAACCTGCTCCTTTTTAGAAAATCTGCTCCAAATTAGGAAAACAAAAATGCAATAAAACTATGCCATTTTTTATTTGGATAAACTTTTAATTACCTTTATAAACATAAATTAAAATGATATCATAGTCTGAATAAAAAAAAACAATACATTAATAATGGATTTTTACAAGAATTGTTTTCATTTAATATTTTGTTATTAAGTAATTTCTAAAAAGATTCATTTTTTTTTTTTAATTTCCTCCTCCGAAGTCTCTCAGATTCTTTGAAATTATTGTGCGGCAAATATATTTACTAACCGAAAAATCTAAAAGCTTACTCTAAAAAAGGGTGCTCATTTTTTGTTAAATAATTAAAACATTTTAATTTTCTGCATGTTAATTACCCGTTTGTTTGTACGGGTGGCCGTTCGCGATATTTATCATTAAAAGGTCGCGTGATTCAAGGGTTCTCCCTTACATGAAAAAAACATTCTGGGCGGACCTGAAGGAGACTACTACCACGTTTAAATTTGTTGTTTTTCTTTTTCTTTTTTTTTTCTTTTTTTATTTTTTCAACGAAGTCTTATCGATTATTACATAAAGTTTCCGATTATCAAAAAAATTTGGAAAAAATTCAATATTTAAACAATCTTAGGGAGGGCTCAGTTTCTCATACAATGTTATAGTAAATCGATCCTCCATTTTGGAACCACTTGCGTTGTGGTCACTTTATTTTGTTTTTTTTAGAACGAATTGTTGCTCTTGTTTTTGTCTTTTTCAAGTTTTCTTCAGTTCTTATGATGGCATCTTCCAAGGAAACTCCAAGAATGGCTTTATTCGAAAATTTCGAAAAGGATTCAGTTGTTGAATATGCGCAAGCAAAAAAGTTAATTGCACAGGATCGATTTACTATAAGATTGTATAAAAAACTGAGCTCCTGCCAGACCGCTAAAATTGTTTAAATATTGAAATTTTTCCAAATTTTCTTTGTCAATCGGAAAGTTTAGCGTTAAATCGATAAGATTGCACTGAAAAAAGTAAAACAAAATTGATAATCAACAAATTTTACAGGTGGTGGTAATGTCGTACCGGCGAGTGGTTCTAAAATGGAGAATCCATTTACTATAACGTTGTATGAAAAACTGAGGCCCCAATTCTTGTTTCAAGAGAACTTCGGATGAGTTTAAATTCGTTAATTTGAATAAAATAATGTGTCAGCAAGATGTATTTGATTTTTGTAAGATATTTTAAAACCAAGAATTGGCTATCAATGAAAAATGGCGAAAATTTTGAAATTTAAAAAAAAAATTTTTAACCTGAAATTTTTTTTATTCCGATCAATATAATGTCGGTTTGAAATACACCAGGGTATTTTGCTTACTATAATTAGTAAATTTAATCTCTTGGCTTTCAATTAAAGCTAAAATTATCGCTTCAAGAAAACTTTTTATTTTTAAAAATTCTTTTTAAATTGATTGAGGTATCGAAAATTGAGTGGAGGTACCCAACTTGACAGCTGATTTAAAAATGTGTTTAATATTCTAATCAAATCCATGTGAAAACACAATTATATATAAGGACATAAGCGTTGGTTAAGTGATACAAAAATGACTTAACGCAGAGTTGTGAGTTCAATACCTGGCCAAAGCAGAGAGAAGAGAAAGTTACCAACACTTGAAGGGCTGAAACTGAGATATCCAAAGGCATGCCAGTGGAATTAGAACAATATGCCCCCATGGACTAGATAAACTGTTCGGTTCGAACTTCTAACGTATAGTGATATACGTTGAAAAAAGCCAGAGCGTACAAAGACCGAAATGCTGCGAATATGGCAATAAAGATGGGGGCAAAAGTCTAAATAATGTAAATAGTGTAAACTAAAGGATTTTACAGAAATACATTATAAATCAATGTATCTTCGCGTATATGACTTCTAACTGGTTTTAAAAGTACCACTTCAATGTTGCTTGCCTACCTAAAACGTTTTATGCTTGTAGAAACAAAAATATTTGCAACATTTGACTGCAAGTTCTAGAAAATGTAGCTACCATAATCAAACATATTACTGAAAACGGACAAGATTTTCAATAACTGATGCACAAAAGCACTCCATCCATTATCCCCAAATGAAACACTCTTCTAATACTTACTTCCTATCACTGATTGGCCAAGTTTTTCACATGCGTACACGGGGTGTGGTGAAGAGACAAGTATTGAATGTATAAAACTTTATTTTCCTATGGCGATAAGAGCGACACTTTGATGGAAAAGAAATTTTAGAAAAGATTTTAAGCGTGATAAGTTTTAGTATTTTGGTTGAGAGTTTATTTGATCTCAAATTTAAATAACAAATCATTGTAAGTCATTTGATAATATTCATGGTAATTAAATGTTAATGCAAAATGTGTATGGACGGGTAAAATAAAAAGATAAGACAAACTAAAACCCATAATTGTAGTGAAAAATAAATTAAATATTAAAATCGAATGAATTATAGAAAGGAAGAAACGACTGGTAGAAACAGAATATAAAATTTAACATGATTATGTTGGTAATTTACTGGAAATGTATAAAAACTATGATTTTGTTTGAATTTCTGGAGGAGGATGCAAATAATGTCAATAATGACTGGAATTTAATCAAAATAGTATGAACATAAATCTGAAACTTATCTTGTGGTCATTCATAATTGGTTCAAGCAATAAATATTTATCAATAATTGATGTCATTGTTCCATATTAAAGTGTAAATCAACAAACGGAAGAACTTACCAGCTCTTTGGCGAAGCCAATGGTTGACAGAAGAGATATGGTACTGATTGCGTCTACTTTCAGTTTTGTTTATCATTCAAAGCTATCAAAAATAATGTATCAAAATGGTTTGTGCCGCATATGAATCTAGAATGCGACACATTTGGGCTGTCTAGAAAATGACTTGACTTAGTAAAGGACCATCAAGATTCTTTTCAAATGCCTGCCAAAATTAACATAAAATTGTTGCACATATAATGATATACGAAGTTAATCACACTTATTGACAAGTCTGACAAATTAATCATCGATTCACGGCAAATGTTCTCCCAAAAGACGAATAATGTTATAGATGTACTCCAGACTAATATGTGTCCATAAATACATGTAAATTACATAAGTGAATGACTATAGGCGAACAATGTTAATTTTATCTTAAATGTGGTCTTACTAAACCACAATCGTGGTCTAGTAAGGCCACATTTTTGGAACGGTGGCGTAGTGAATATAGCAATTGGGTATACATGTTGTACTATCATCTAGTGGTCATGAGTTCAATCCTTGGATCTAGTAGTGACACTAATCCAGCAGGACGAACAATAACTAATATCACAGGATATGTCACAATAATCAATTGACACCTGATGATGACCAAGGGTACTTGGTCGAAACGTTGTGTCTAGTTGAGAACAATAGTTGGAAACGATACCAAGATATTGCCAATTACTCATCTCAGAAATAAATAATAAAATAAAAATTTCATTGTGATACATGATAAAAATGCAAATAATTTTAATATTCAGACATAATTATCATTGAGAATAGATAAATACTGTTAGTATTCACTGCCACAAAGCCACTAGAGGATCGAATTCACTGATTACATGTTATAACCATCGGGCGAAAACAAGTAATCATTATGCAAGAAAACCTCAAAAACGGGAGCGCGCACACACACGCGCACACGAGCTAATTTATGTAACATAGCTTGTGCTATTTCTATAAATACTATCATGATAATTTTTCTGATGATAATTTATCTGAACTGTGGTACCCATATTTTATAAATTTAAGCGCAGTACGAGAGTGGCGGCAATGTCTCATCATTTTACTGTTGAAATGGCGAGATGTAACCAGAAGTTATATGCTAACACTTCTCACTTGTGGAACTCCCTTCTGGCTTTTGCTTCTATATCAACTCCGTTCTTCAGAAATGAAAATGCAGTGTCAATCGTTATCTTTTGTCATCTTAATTATTGTTTTTTATTTTCTTCTCTCATTAATCGTATATTTTTCTGGTATTCTCTAACAATCATTAACCTTTTGTGTCATAGTGACTTTAGTGTCTTGTTTTGGATTAAATGATTAAAAAAGATTTTCTAGTATTTTAAAGGTTTACTTTTGTCTGTTTATTTTATCTATTTTGATGAGGTTGTGAAACAGGAAAGACAAATGCCACAGGTAGAGAGATTGTGTAACAACTTACTATGCCACACCTTGTCAAAGGTTTTTGTGATATCTATGGCGATCGCTCGTGGTTAATTCATTTCTGAATGTTTCGCTGTTTCTGTGTGTAATAACTGTTAAGACATCAGCGAAATCCATACTGTTTGTCGCTCAGGATGTTGTTTCTGTTGAGGTGATCAACAACCTTCTTGTTAATAATAGACTCAAAGGACTTTGCTGATTCATTAAGAATGTTAATGGGTCGGTATTGCGACGTTAATGAGCGCCCACGCAGCCATACAGCTGACACCTTCTATAAATTTAAGAAAGATTTATTTTCCAAGAAGCAGTTAAACAACTTTGCTAAGATCGGTGATAATTCTGGATTAAATAATAATTCTGAGTTGAATAATCACTAATTTTATCCGGCCGGTTGCCTTCGTAGAGTAAATGCATTTGATGAGTCTAACGAAAAGTTCGTGGCAAGGTTCATTGCATAGAGCTTAGCCTTATCTGAGGAGGATTAGATAAATTCAGGGCCATTTATAATAGTTGCAATAGTTTTCCAGAACATTCTTGCATTGACCGCAGGCAGTTCAGTACGAGGCAAAAGTTCTGCTACACCATTCCCTCTAATAGAGATGATAGTAGTGGCTACAGTTAGCAATGACAGCAGCACATTCGGGCGGAAACCAAGGGATTTGCTGACACTTGTTGATACTTTTCATACCCATGCCAGAAAGAGTCAATACTTATGAACAAATGTACATGTGAATGTTAATGTTTAAATAGGTGGAAGCAAAGTATAGGAAAATATTAAAAAATGGAAGCTTTAACATTACTTCAACCAGTGCTATATTCTCGATATTTATTGGACGAGACTAGCTTTTCTAACTACTAAAGTAAAAAAAAGTGTGAAAGAGAAATTAGAATAATATCACTTTATTTCTTTTTATACGCTAATAGACGTTTCATGATGTTAATTACTTAATTTTTCTTTATAATATGATTGATTAAAATTATCGTCTTTGCTAGCACTGATGATATTAGTGTTTCCTTAAAATAAATATTGAGATATATACGGGGCTTTTCGATGTCAAATTGTATTTTGCCTTTCGGACTAAACTTAATTATAAAGAAAGGTCTTTGATATAAGTGTTTAATCTCGGTAATTAAACATCGGCCAGACAATTTTTCTATCCGGGATCTATCTTACATATCTATAAGTCTTACCGTCCATGCTTAGAATATTGCTGCCACATATGGTCCGGTATCCCTGTTATTTACCTAGAGCTCTTTGATAAGATCCAAAGAAGAATCAGCAATATTATTGGTCCTCTTCTGGCAGTTCGACCTCAGTCACTTACCCATCCCTGTGTCTTCTATAAATACTTTCATAGTAATTGTTTGGATGAGCTCTTCACTATGGTACCTAAATTTTTATGAATTTAAGCGCAATACTAGACAGGCGACAAGGTGTCATCAATTTACAGCTGAGCTGACGAGATGTAGCCATAAGTTCTATGCTAACAACTTTTTTTCCTCCACAATTCTCGCCTGTGAAACTCCCTTCCATTTCCATGTTTTCTAGCCAATTTGAATCTGCAAAAATTTAAATGCCATGTTAATCGCAATATACTGTCCTCATGGTTCTTCTTTCTGCTCACTATTAATGTTTCTGTTCCTAATTCTTCCACACCCTGTAATCCAATGCGTAGTAGTAACTTTTCTGCCATTCTTGGAGTGATACTGATTTTAAAAAATTGTATATGACACCAGAATAAACTGTATTACAAATAATCGCAAATAATATTTTACTGCGCCATGTTTCTATGTCAACGTGTGCATCCCCTGCTCCTTACATCCGGCGGACAAGCGAGATGTGGGTTGTCATTCATACCAGAAAAAAAGGACATACAACATTTTCAAGATAAATGTACTGTTTTATTAATTCTGTAACATATTTTACTTAAAATAGTTTTTATTAACACAAAGGGACTACTTCCTCAATATTTCTTCAATGCCAAGGAATGACATTCTTAGTTTTCATTGTCTCTTATAGACACTTTGATACGAGCTAGTAAATATTAAATGTCTTATCTAGTACTTTTCCGACGTTTCTACCATTTATTCTCATTAATTGTTTTTCTTCTCGTGTGTTATGTCTTTATTATGTTTTATAGGGGGAAATCAGAAACAGTTGAATAACAAGCAATATTTATTTTTCATAAGCTTCTCTCTCGTTAGATCATTTTCAACTGAATAGTGAGATCTATCATCACTTGGTGCCTCATACTTTGGGTCTTGTGTCACATCTAAGCTACGTCAGTTAAGTGCCATACTTGATACACGCTTGGACGATTATGTCTCTTTTGAGACATGACTGACTGGGCAGAAGATTTTTCCGCGGTAGGTTGCCATTACTTTCTACGATAGACTGGTTGCAAACCAAGACTATAGAACCAAACCTGTCAAGAGTTAACACACAGCTGGAGGGAGATGATTAATACCTTTCCAAATGGTATTTGCGTTTAAGTGCGAACTCGGCTCCTTGATTTCTAGTTTCGAGACTATATCCACTACTCCATAACGCACAGCTGTAGTAGATGATATAAATAAAGGTAATTTTTTTTCTTTGGTGAAACAATTTCATTAATGTATTTAGTACAAGGGAGATTCTAAAATATTTTTAGCCCGACTTACTTCTCAAAAACACTATTCCGATGATTAAATATCAGAACATTGATTCTGAGAAACAGTCGAACTTTTAAGCGCATTCCCTCGTAAATAACAGGAATATTCAGAACGGAAAATAGACATTTGTTTAAAATAAATAACTAAACAAACAGTTCACTTTTAGTAACTGGCACGAGTTTTCAGATTCAATAAAAGTCATTAAGAGAACATAGCTCTCAAACTTTGTTCCGATTCGTTTGCTGTTGCGTTATTTATCCGACTATTTCACACCACCGATTATCCAAACAATCGAGAAAATAGGCCCTATGAAACACACATATGTATGTACAATACAAGATGCAAATGATTTATGTATGTTTTAAATACTTGGAGGCAAGCATTTAATTTTTTGGAGACTATGTGAATCGATAACAAAAACACATTTTGCATGTTCATTACATATAACTATGTTTTTTGGCTTATTTTCATCTTTCCTTTCAAATTGTATAATAGATAAAGTAAGTTGATATTTTTTAGTGCTTCTCGGCCCTTTCTGGATCATTTAAAGATCAATTTTCGGATTGCAGAGAAGATTCACTTACAGTACTCGGTATTCCCAAGAAGTCTACCATAATAGATGTATTTCACGTGTGTGTGTGTGTGTGTGTGTGTGTGCATTTCCAGAAATATACAAATAATGGTAATATTAGACGTTTCCTTATAAGGAAACATTTGGCATCCATTAACAGAGCAGCCAGTTCTTCACCCAGTTGAAATTTATAAAACCATTATTTTACAAAGTTATTCAGGAAAATAGTTTTCTCAAGTTCTATAACTTTTATCTCTCTTTTCGGTGTTGATAAGGGTTTCCTTCCTAACCTTTTATTTCAAGTAGAGTGGAACGTCAACATCTTGTGTCGTCATTTTCTCTTCGAGTTCCATGTTATACCTATTTTAGCTGTTATTTATTGTACCTATTTATATGAATATATACACACGCGTAACTGTTACAATATTAGATACTGACAGAAAATAAATTAGCAATAAATTGTTTAATAAGGGAAACTTTAGTCCACTTCTGGGCTAAAATAATCTATTCTTGTGGACATACTTCTCTATCTGTAGGAATAACATTTTCAACAAGAACATTTGTATAATTGCTATTGATAAGAAAGGTCACATCAACACACAAATAAATAAGCTATTTTATTGACAGGCAGGCAAAAAACTAGGCAAACTGATAGATAATAAGGAACAAATGAGAGAAAGAAAGAGTTGAAATGGAAAAAAATCAAGTAAAAATGAATAAATTAATAAAGCAAATCTAGTTAGTAAATAAGTAAAAAAGAAAAGCATTCGCAGAACTTCAGTACCTTGCAGACATCGTGAAGGGTGGGGGGCATACATGATGTAGGAAATTATGTTTCAATATTACAAACTGCAAAGTAACTATCAACGTAAGTGTTTCTATACTAATATGTGTAGATGTATGAGGTGGGTGGTGCCTGTCAGTAGAATAATTAAGTTCAATCTCCTCCTGTTGTACGTTTACTAAGCTACACTTGACGACCTCACTTCATATAAGTAACCGGATATCTATAGTGCCAGGGAAATAAGTGAGAAAGTAAGCAGTAATACAGGCGTTCCAATAGAAAAATAGGACCATTTTTTACAGTAAGTTTTAATATTAATAAACACATCTTGTTACATATTTAGTGATATAGCCATAAGATAAATATACTATGTGAATTTGAAATTATAATATCTGTTTTTATCAGAAATGTTTAAAACAATTTATTTGGTATTTTTATTATGCAACTCGAGGTCTTTTCTTCATAAATATATGTAACAATATAGTCACTGACATTTATTTTTTAATTTTAGATATACTAAGATTGCCTAAATTGTGAGATTAAAAAAGAAACACTATATAATAAATGATGAGAAGACAAATTTTGAAATTGCAAAAACGTTTAACAAAGATCATAGAATATAAAAAAGAAAAGAAATTACAAACACTAGCAAAATAAGGATAAGGAAATTTGACTTTAAAAATAGTACAAGAAGAGAATGGATTTAACAAGAAAAATATTTAAAGAAGCTGGTGTTACTAATGTAAACAGAGAAATAAGACAGAAGATTAAGAACACTGACTAAAGACAGGAATACAAACTTCAACCTGTCAAGTAAACATCACGAATAGAAAAATGTAAATTGAGCCACAGAGATAAAAAAAAAATTTCTAAACTTTAGAGACGTATCTGTTGACTGAATCTTTAATAAAAATAGACAACCAGCACGACTTAGAGCAGCAGGAAGGTGGAGTAATGTTTTGGGTTAGTATTATTATAGGCAGCAAAATTATAGATCCTTTCAAAGTTGATGGTATAAAGATAACTACTGAGAAGTATTTTAAGTTCTTGGGCAAGATATTTAAAAGTGGTGCAAGTCACAGCCAGGAACTTTTATACTAAATAGTATATTCATGCCAGAAAATGCTCCTTTACATTGATGGAATGGTTCTTAGTCTCTCCAGAGTATATTCTAATAGAAAACGTATAACTTATATATGAAAATGGAAAACAATATTAAAGCAAAAAAGATATCCGAGGAGCAATAAAGACGGATGCAATTAATAATAAAGTCGAGACAGAAAAATTAGTTGCGTCAAAAGGTTGAAAGACTGTAGAAGGGTTTAGATAAAATTTCTATTGTAATTAGTTTGTATAATTAAACCTGAAATTCCAAAGTCAAATTATCATCAATATATTTCAATAAGGATAGATATAAACTGAAATTTACATGACATATTCCTCATGTATATAGCCGATGTGTAATGTACGGGCATTGTAAGTTTTCGTTATGCGCACTTTTATGAAAAAAAAAACTGTGGAATGATTAAAAATAAAGTTTAATATGAGACACTGTAAGACCATTGTTTATGCAGGTGTACACAAGATTTAGGGTGTGTTTCTTTTTTTTTTTTTTTTTTTTTTTTTTTGCTGTTGTTTTGTTTTATTTTTGTTTTTTTAGAGTGACAGAGAGTTATGTATATACCCGTTTACCTAAGAGGAAATCTCTTGATCGCTTACTCATTTTCTTTGGATACATCTTAGATAGTATATAAAAAAAATTAAAAGAAGGGACCAATATTTTTTAGTTCCTATTCAGTTTGGAATATTTTCTCCTTCGTAGAGAAAAAAAATCCTACCCACACACTAATAGTGTGTCTTATACTAATGTGAACAATTTTGTTGGTCACAATTGTTTCTAAAAACAAAACCCCAAAGGTTAATATTAAAAATTACGTATCTGTCAGTCGTTTATAATGCATAATAACTGGCATTATTAAAGTTGGTCATTTTGACTACTCTCGACTTCAGGACTAACTGAAATCGGGCACGTAAATGTTTAAAAAAATGAAGATGTGAAATGAATCATTGATTTTGTGAGAAGATCGAATACTTATTCAAATTAACCCACTTTACATTTCCACTGGGAATTTAATGATTTGAGTACAAGTTTGAAATTACTTGCTCCCTTACCACTAACAACACCACAATTATTGAAATAGACCCCATAACCGGTAAAATCTTTTGAAAAATGAAACATTAGCAACCTGTCTTGCGAGCTAGGATAAACTGTAAATAAACCACTGAGATTTAATAATTTCTCATTATTTGCAATCATATTAAATGGTATTTTCCATTATGAATAAACAAATTGTAATACAACTTTTAGCAGTTATGTTCGAGAAATTAGTGAGAATGATGAAACAGTATATCAAGTCGTCGGCTTTATCTCGTATCCAAGAATTTAATTTCTCTTTGCAGATCGGTTTCTTTATCATAATGACATTGATTACTAAATTTACCGCCAACGTGCAGGTTCAGGAAAAGAAGCTTCCAGTTTCACCAAAACCTTTTCCAGTCATCCATTTCCTATCATCGTTTGGCTTTGCAAGATTTGGTCGGAGGTGAAAGGAAACCAGAGTTAAAGAAAGTGCTGATGGCATGGATTTGTCTAAGGTGGACTTCAACTTGCCAGAAAGTGACCCACATACTTGATTTCGTAACCTTCCTCTGCGGCACATATGGAATGAGACATGCAGAATCCAGTTATGAAAATGCAACGTCATACGTAACTCCGCTAGTTCAACTGTTGAGATCTATTGTAATCACCATGGGCTCTTTGGGGGTGGTCGCGCTTCGGAGTCTTCGTCTCCGTCCTTGCCACCAAGTGGGTCTTACCAGGATTTTAGAAATTCCGACGGAATCGCTTTCAGTGTCATTGACCCAAGCAAGTTCCTCCACCTCGACAAGGAGCGACCATCTGAGGAACGCACATATATATTTTACACTCCGCGTCGAAGTAAACAGTTCGTCATCAAATGTACAATATATTAAGAAATCCTACTAAAAAATGATTAAAATGTTTACAAATAAGAAAAACAAATGTATAAAAACTTTCCGTCTTTAGACACCAAATCAGATTAATTATCCAAAGGGAATTGAACGAGTATCTAATAATTAGATATCCCTAAATATTCACTAAAAAAAAAAATAGCATACATTATTATATTAATTTTAAGGACAAATCCTCAAAGAATTTAAATCATTTTTTTTTTATTTTTTTTTTTTTTTTGTCAAACTGGACTCTCAGTTACAGAAATCTTGCTCTGAATCGCATAATAAAAAATGTAATAAAGCTATGACATTATTTAATTAGAAATGCTTTAATTGCTTTCATGTCTAGGTACTTCCACTCATTTTCTATACTAAGTTTTAAAATGAATTTTTAAAAATAAAACTGCTTTTTGAAGCTTTCATTTTAGCTTTAATTAAAAGTTAAATGATTAAATTTATTATTTCCAGTAAGTTTATTTTAAATAGAAATTATATTGATTAGCATTTCAACTATTTTAGTATTTTCAAAAGTTATCAATTTTTGCGTCCATTGTGACAAGTTTGTAAACAAAAGTTTATTCTCGAATCTGCGACACGTTATTTTTTAAAAACTAGCAGATTTAGTTAGATTAATCTGATTTTAATTTTTTCAATTTCTGCGTCCATTCTGACAAGTTTGTAAACAAAACTTAGTTCTTAAGTCTTGCAAAAATAAGATATGCATCTGTAACACGTTATTTTTTTTTTTAAACTAGCAAATTTAAAGTTAGATTAATCTGATTTGAAACAAATATTGTTTATAGCATGAAATTTAGAATAAAAGTATTTATTAATCACAGAGCACAGATCTTTCTGGTCTTTGAAGTAAGTAATGACAGCAAGATATGGCGACAAGCTAAGTATGGTTGACATAAACATTTTTGTCATTGGGAAAACAAATTTCTGCACTAAATTTACATGTTGTGCATTGAATGTCGGGAAATCTGGAATTGTCAGTGTAAATGAAGACAAATGTTAATAACAGAATGAGTGGGGTTATAATTTGCAAAGCTCTATATAAAGATTATGTTAATGAAGAAAAGCAGACGTATATTCGCTTAAGTGTTAAATACTTATTTCACGACTAAATACAATTTCTTATTTGTTAGTAAATAAATATCAAGATAGTATTAATTCTAATACAAAATTGCAAGAACCAAACTAAGGTAAAAAATCACATGATAAACATTTTCATCATTATTCTTGCCTAGAGTGTCTCTTTTACACATTATTTTCTAAAAAAAAAAAAAGTTATTTTTGCTAATGCGAAAATTTAAAGCGATATTTTTGGTTAAAGAGGACAGCACAAACTACGGAGTTGAGAATATGATTTATGTATGCAGTGAGTAACCTTTAGTACATCAAATTAGAAACAATTACACTATTTACCTTATTCAGACTATTATCCTCATCTTTATTGCCATTCGCACGACGTTTCGACCGTTGTGCTCTCTGGCCTTCTTCAGAAACAGTTATTAGTCAATATGCTATAATGTCCTCAATCCTACTTCTCCAAATCTGATCCCATGTATTTTTAGTTGACTTGAGAACTTTTAAACAACCCCTTCATAATTCATCTTAAATTCTATATTGCAGTAAGGTGTTCGTTAGTTTCTGATTAACAATTTTTTAAAATATTACTGTAGATGACCAAACGAGTTTACTAATACAAAACATTTTTTTATAAACAGCTGGAATAGTGAGAGTTATTATTAATCTTTAAAAAAATCTTCAGCAATCATCGCAAAAAGAGATTAGCTATAAATAATAGAGTCTATCTCTTTTTCGTGGGTTATCGGTGTCATTAAATTGTGATCATACATTGAATTCCAACAATTAGTACATATTCTTCATACTCGAAACAGTTTGTGTGAATTTCTGAGGACCAACTCAAAAAGCTGAAAATATCTTGAGAGTTTGCAGGTGATTCAATGAGGAAATCTTTCGAAGCAATTAAATTTTGAAAACTCATTAACAATCATTAATTCATCTGACAGAGAGAATAAGTCATTGCAAGAGACTCCGCACCATCCTAGGTACCTCATTTTTGCAGTCTTATGCCAAATTCGGTAAATCTGTTATAAAAGAATATTTTGTAATGCAGTGATCAACACGTTCTCCAATTTAATTAAAATTTTCCTTAACGTGTACTTCATTAACGAAAGCTTATACTAAAATTGATATATCCGGGAAATAAAATGAAAATGACAAATTAAAAATGAACTAATTTTTGAAAATGATTAAAGATAAATTCAATGTATTAAAGCAATGAAAATACTAAAAAAAATTATATTTACAAATCTAGCTAAATAATACTTCAAGTGTATTTGTACGTTTTTAGTGTGCAACTTTTTACTGTAATAAATCAAACCAGAAAATACTGAATGTTACCCTAGCTTGAAGTTAGAATGCACAGATACTACACTGGTTTTAAGCAGGCGTGTCAACTCAAATAAGAGTAATATAACAGCTCAACTCTTAAGTTCAGAATAATTAAGCACACAGGAAAATAAAAATAAAAGCAATGTAATAAACTAAAAAAAAATCATTTAACTATAAAAAACAAAGTAATATAAAAATAAAATTATTTCTATTTTTTCTATTACTATTTCCGCAGTATAATCAAATATAATAAAATATTTTAAAATAAATACCAATAACTTGATTATTGTACTGTTGGCGTTCCGTATTTTAAGTTTTTTGCGCGCTTTTTAAGTTAAGGGTGTAATTATCCTTTTTTTTTTTTTTTTTTTTTTTTTTTTTTTAAAACCTCTGAGCCTACATGCTACCGTGCGTAAAATAAATGTTATTTTAAGTTTTATGTAAAACGAAAACATTACTTGTGCAAAATCCTTAAATTTACTAAATGAGTTTGAAGACAGGTCCCGGGGATAAACATTAGATTTTTGACAGTTTTTTTTTTTTTTTTTTTTTTTTTTGTCTAATGACGTTCCGATGAATGTTTATATCCGGAAATTCATTTTATTTTTAATTCAGAATAATGTTAGGCTATTTATCATTCAAATAAAACCGAAGTTAAAAAAAAGGTATTTAAATTATTTAAAATGAGTTTTTTTCCTGTGCCTATAGTTTGTAAGGTATAAACATGGAATCTTAAGAAGAAATCATGTACAGCATAGTTTTAATTTATTTACTTCATGGGTACTTTTTATTTTTGCAATTACTGTCAATTTCAAATTGTCAAACTTATTTAAAGTAAATAAACAAAGTTTTTAAAAAAATTGGTTCTTTACCGACATAAGTATATTTTAAAAAATTGCGGAACAATTAGTTAAAATCATTTTTAATTAAGGGTCTTATGTCCATTCTCACAACAAATTAAACCAATAAGATAACCACACGAAAAATGCAACAATAATAGTTATCATGTAATTTCACCTAAGAAATTATTTAACATTTGTCACTCATTTGTCTTTTGCTAGAAATTATGAACATAATTCATTTTTCGTGCATTCATTATTTTAAATGTGAACACTTGAGAAAATATTCTATTTAAAATATAGTAGATTATTTCTTTCTAATAAGCCAGGAAAAGGTGAGTTTTATCTTCTATATTATTACAGGTGTTATTTTGTTGATAGTAGTTCTGCAGAGTTTCTAAAGTCGATTGGGCGTCAGGAATTTAAATTTTATTTTTCCTTACAGTAAAATCAATAAATAAATCAACAAGTATACAGGATAATTAAGGTAAGATTGACGAAAGTACAGACGATTATATAAATTCAATATAGATTTATGAAGTTTATTTTAAGCACATTAGAACAAAAAGTAGTGCGAATAAATCGCAATCCAAATTTACTAGAATTTTGAACTGAAATATTGTCTGTCAGCAAACTTCAAAAACGTGTGCTGTATTTATCAATCTAAAGAAGTTATCTGAAGTTTGACATACGGTCAGTACGTACTTTCAAACGTTTGAAAACTAACGAAACAGAGGTATTCCTTTATACATTTAAAAAGGTGCGTGATTAAACCTACTTGATATCATAAAGGTGTGAGCTAATATCCTTAGTCTTTAAACATTGAAAACTCAATATACATTTGAAAATTGATGTTTCATTGGGAATTTTCACGTTTTAACTTTCAGATTTTATTTTTTTCTTTGTTTACAAAAAAATGTTAGAGAGAGAAACACAGAAAAATAGCTCAGTATATTTTTTTTCAACATTTTCATTTAAACTAAGTTATTCCTTAAAAATCGAAAAACAATGTTATTTCATTAGAGCTTTAAGCAGTAATAGTAAATTCACTCTTTAGTTTCTATTACTGAACGCGATAATTTGAAATTTTAAGTTTTTAAGCTAGTTTTAGGGAATATAATTCTACTTTTCAAAAGCAGGACAAAGGGAAGGGAATTACAGTAAAAAGAAAAAAATAGAAACAGAAAATGGCATTTTCGAGTTATACCATTCTTTTTACAATGGTGATGACAGGAAAAACTCGAATCAGAGGTAAATATATTGCTTAAGAAGAATTCACAAGCTACCTCAAAATCATATTTAGAAAATGAAATTTTAAAACCATGTTTGCACAGGTGATAATATTTCCAACTTGAAAAAGTTCTCTGCATATAGAGTCTATCTGAATGAACCAATTCACGTAAAGCTTGCGTTCGATTACTCTTGGATAACCTTATAAGAAGGTGAATATGTTTCCGATTTCAAAACAACCCAGTGTAGGAATAGAAAGGTCATAAAGAGCCAAATTAAACAACATTCACATTTGAGTTCAATAGTTATAATAATAAAACAAGCCAAAGTAAAAGCTTATAACGAAATAAATCTTTTATACATAAATTTACATGATGTTTTGTTCAGTTTCATAAGTTACAATTTGTTTCAAGCGAGTTTATTTTTATGTTGTGTGTGAAAGTGACCTTAACGCTTTTGTCTTCGCAGGTGAAATTGCTTGGTTCGATTTAAAAATGAAAAAAAAAAAAAAAAAAAACAGATAAAGTATAAATTTAGCTATTTTTTTTTCTTGAAAAAAAAAAAAAAAAAAAAAAAAAAATCACAGTCCAGGTTTCGATTCATTTTCTTGTTTAAGTCAAAGCGTCGACATTTTTCTTAGTTTTTTCTCCTCTCCAAATTCTGTAATGACAGAAGAGGATTTCTGTAACAGTTGTAGGCTTAGTAACTAAAGCCACAAAGAAACAAAAAATAAAGCAAATGTGATATTTGTTTTGCTTTTTTAAAAAAGTTTAAGCTTAAAAAAAAAAAAAAAAAAAAAAATTGGAAGCAACAAATACCGTAGGCTCCACAATAACCATTTACATATTAACATGCGCTCGATTAATTTTAAGTTTGTCATTTAGTTTTGATCCGTGTTGAAAAATGTTTTAAAGAGTTCATTATTTTTTGAACTGTTGATGGATGGTTTGTTGTCTCAGCTGAGATATTTTCCCTTGTATTTCTTTTTAAATATATAAAGATAAAAAATAAATAAGTCGAATTTTTTTTATCCGTATTTGGTTTCGCATTTTTAAGAAAACATTTGGAAAGCGTTTGTTGAAAACTCCCATAAAATACAGACATGCATCCACATGTATACACATTTAAAAAAAAGTCCTGTTAATCATTGAAAATAGCTTTAAACGAAACTTAAAGTATTTCTATTGCGATATGCGTTTCTTAAAAAGTTTTATTAAACGCCTTTCATAACAAAATTATTTTAAGTTTATATTTGCTGACCTTAACGAACACGATAGAAAAACTCGATTAAGCTCTGAATTCCCTTGTGTGCACACAGTATGTTCAAAACAGTGACTGAGCTTAACAAAAAGTTGCATTTTTTATTTTTATATATCATGTTTCCGTTATATAGCAAACATTATCTTTACTGATCAACTCCACTATACATACTCGATGGAGTTAGAATGAGATAATATATCTCAATACATAAATGTATATGTGACTGAACCCTAGCCTTTCGTTCTTGTAGGCAATAAGATTCAGACTGAAATTATACATTCGAAAAATATAGGTTCGAGCTGATAATCCTTATTGACTAGCATAAGATGTCGCTTGTATGCAATTTTATTATACATATAAGATATACACTACAGATATATGTTTACCTATACAATACTAGCATAATTAACAGTAAACCTTATCCCATATTAGATATGACAAAAGAATAATTGAAGCGATTGCATAATTTTGTCAAATACAACAGTCTTTCCAAAGTTAATTTGTCTTCAAAACCAGCTTTTAGTTTTACGTTTAGCTAAATGTCAGATTTTAGAAATCCAAATTTGTAGATGCATAGCAGAGTTATAGTCTTAATATCCGCACTGTACAAGTGCGCGTGCGCGCGCCTTGGTGTAATTTCCTATCTTTAATAAAATAATTTTATAGAATTTTGAGGAAAAATGAGCAAAGAAAATGTTGGAAATGATATGATCGATAAAAAGTTAAAAATGCCTTATCGATCGATCATGGTAGAGAGAACCTACCCTGAAAGGCGAGCAAAAGAGAAAGTCATCACAGTCACCCTCTATTCAGACAACAGTCTCACTGCCGCTTCGTTTCGATTTTTCTATTCGAATTGTCCGTGTAGGTTTTGTAATGACGCGGTACTGTTGACTCGGTATGGTATACTCGATTGATTTCCTTTCGTTTCGCTTGCAACAAAATCGTCCCACGAACTTTCGCCATGAATTTATAGTCTTAGATGACCAAATCCATACTCCGCAGGTAATCCCAACAATAAGATTCATGAAAATCTTCAGCATGAATATCTCTATGCTTGGCTTCGACGTCGAGCCAGCTGAGTACCAGTCTTTTCTGTTAGTATACTCATAGAAGAGGCAGGCGATCACGCAAGTGGCCGGTAAAGTGTACAGCACAGAGAACACCCCAATACGAACCATAAATATTTCTAGCTTGTCGGTTTTGGCCCCACCATTACGAACCTGACGCCGGATCCCAAAAATCGCGATGAAACCAGCCACCAGGAACGTGGTACCGACCAAGAGGTAGAATACGTGTGGCCCTATAACGAACCCGATAAGCGATTTGTCATTTTGGTTACCGACGAAACAGATCCCTGTTAGTTCGTCAGCATCAACATCCCGCATTATAAGAATAATGATAGTTTTGATGGCAGGAATAGCCCAGGCAGTCAGATGAAAGTAAGAACTGTGAACTTGGAGGGCCTCATGACTCCATTTGAGGCCAGCAGAGAAAAACCAAGTGAGCGTTAGTATGACCCACCACAAGGCGCTAGCTGTACCGAAGAAATAGAGTAAAAGAAATACGATGGCACAATCTGTGTTTTCCAGACCCTCTTGAATAAGGATGGAATATTCGCGTCGCATTTCGCGGTGAACATCACAAGAAATGTTTTGGCGACCAGCAACCAAGCGGACGATATAGGCGATGCTGTAAATATTGTAGCACATGGCCAGGAAAATAATTGGCTGCTCCGGGTAGCGAATGCGTTGAGAGTCTATGAGAAATGTCAGGACAGTGAAAAGTGTTGAAGAAAAGCAGAGAATCGACCAAATGGCCATCCAAACATCAGAAAATTCTTTATCGTTGTAACTGAATGCATCGTGACGACCACAACGCAAAGCGCACCGTTCTGTGCGATTAACATACACATAATTTTCTGGGTGGCGCATATGCAAACAGGTGCCTGCTCGGTGCATGTTCGGGTAAGGTGGTTTGCCGTGTTGCCAGCCACCAACGTTTGCGTTTTTGTTGGTTCTGCTAACCCCTGACTGGCTCCCCTGATGACTCTGTCCAGCTGTGTGATGTGTTTCTTCATCTTCATTCTCGCCTGGCCCATCCATGCACATATGATCCTGATTGTTACGAGGAGGGAATTTTGTGCAGTTGAGAATGTCAGGCCAGCTGAAACCAAATTCTTGTAAAACCGGCTGACATTTACGCTTCACGCTTTCGCACATGGGACGGCAAGGACCAATGGGATCCTTTACTTTGTCTGTGCACATTGGTACAAACACTGAACATAGGAAAAAGGTCAACTGCGAACTGCAGCCATATTGTATGAGAGGGTTAAAGGTGTTCAACTGGAGTTGCGCGTCTCGCTGCATGTCATTGCCAGCCAGGTTCGGCATGCCAGTCACGTTATAACCTTGTCCTTTACAAGTTGGTATTTCGATCGGGTCGCATGTCCGTACGACTTCAGCCAGGGTGACAGCTGGTCGTCCGGATTGTCCGAACCAGACTAATAGGAAGAAAGTAACCACAAACCAGCGATAGAATAGGGGTGGTGACGATAATCGCGCTGACTGGTTATGTAATTTTCGAGTAACCATATTTTTCAAAGTCGAAAATCTTTTAAAACGGTTGCCATTGGAATAGTCAGTGATTTTGTTAACATTTCTTAGAGATGTGTCGATGAGATACTGCATGGCTTTTACAGATGAATAGTCCATTTTTCAATGAACAAGAGTTGATACTGAATATCGGTCACAGTAATAAGATAAATGGAATGGTAAAATTCATATGATTGTGCATGCGTGAAGTTGTAAGTATATGCACTTCGGTTAGAGAGCCAGCGAGATCGCGCCAGTTGTCATTATAGCAGTCACTAAAAATAAGCACTTTTATTGATATGAGCGTTGAGTTGTACTTATTGTGTGTGTGTGTGTGTGTGTGTGTGTGTGTGAGATACAGCGATCGAACTAAAAGTGAGGACACTAGGTTAAATATTGGTAGTATCGTATCGGTTATAGTTCCGGTGTAAGTTAATTTTTTTCCCCTCAAATAAAGATTGACGACAGACGTACGGAAAAGAACCAGTCAGTCCATAGTCAATTTGCTTTGAGCAAAATACGCATTCTTATACATGTAGTCTTTGCCCTTGTAATCGCGAGTTAAATATTTAATTTAAGGAGTTAATCAGGAAAAAAATGAACGAATTTAAGAAATATATTACCGAAGACGTTTAAGAAAGAAAAATTGAGTTGAGACTAATTCCGTTAATGTTCCTACGATCTCAACTCAAAGGATACGGATGGACGGTTGGTCGGGCGGCTGGCTAGCCACATTACCCAGACACACGAACAACTGCATGTATTTTGTTACTCAGAATAAGGGACGATCGACACAGCCGTTGAAGTGAGACAGAGAGAGAGAGAAAAAAAAATAAATAGGGAGTCTTTGTTATCAATGCTAATGTGGTCAGAGTAGGTTCCTTTATCGCTTTAAGTAGTAGTAGTAGCAGCAGTTTTCATGCGCTTAAGACTCATAACTAGGAAATTGTGATACATCTTTGGGTTAAAAAAAAGTTCAATAGCTTCGACTTTTTCGTTAAAGTTTTGCCTTGTATTATTAAAAAAATGTTCGATGCTGTAATGTACACTTACATTGATTACAATAAGAAAATGGACGTTGTATTATTTTTTTTAATTTAAGGTTTTTTGTCGTAATTTAATCTTCGTCTGGAAAGACATTTTAGTGGCTAAAAATCTTAATTTAAAAGATGTTCTCTAATGTAAGATAATTTTTATCACGTGTGAAGAACATCGCTACGCTAATAATAGGCTTGTTGATTTAAGTGTTAAACGGTGACAAACTAGCATTTATCAGGAAGATTGTATTAAAAAGTCGTGCATATAGTGAAGTGAACTGTATCAAACTTAATGTTTGTTTGTAGATATAGCTTAAAATATTTCAAGCTCAAAAGTCAAAACCAGTATGCTATTAATTTTTAAAGATTAGTGACTTTGTAATAGAAATTGTAGACTTCAAAATATCGATCGTTCTGCCTTCGAAGTTAAAGCAGCAAGTATACTACAAATACATTTTCTTGATCATCATAGGACATGACCGGGAAGGAGTAAATAAAATTAAAGCTGACAAAAGTTAAGTGTTCCTAATAACAATAGATGAGTACTAATCAAAGTTAACGTGTCGGATTCGTTGGCTCATTGAACGCAACACTGGAAAACTTGATGGGGCAAGCGGTGAGCTTGACTTCCCACCAGCATGAACACTGAACAGTCATCACAACTATCACAAAACCAGTTGTAAAATGAACAGAAAGACGTTTAAGTCTAACAATCGCTGTCGGAGAAAGGAAGTAGTAGATTAAGAGTGAGATTAGGAATTTGACAAGAGGTTGGCGTCTAGAGTGAACTGAACTAAAAAAAACAAGAAAAAAACTAAAAGTATATCTTTCCGAATTGTTAAGTGTTTGCTTACAGATTCCATAAATTTTTTTTTTGTTTTGTTTTGTTTTTTGCTATAGATGATTAAACTAACAAATTCCTGATAGCGGTGATCTCCAGTGATACTTAGATTTAATTATCAACATTAGTTAAAAAAATATAGAACCCCCCCCCCTTTCCATCCTCATCTCCTGTGGCCAGTTATTGTCTATAATAAAAAATTTAAAAGCAAGTCTGGAAAAACTTAAATCAGACGGAGATTTTGAAAGGCGAGCAACACGAGAACGCTAGGGAATGAGTAAGCGAGGTATTTTGTTTTCTTCTATGAAACAAAGAGTGAATGAGAGAAAATAAATATTTTAATAATGAGGTAGTATTCCATAGCAACTGCTGTAGATGTTTTCTGCGGTTGTGTTTTAACAGCATTCAAGTTTATTTGCTGGTTTGGGTTTGTCTAAACAGCGAACATAAATATAATAGTTTTAGTCAATTTAAAAATTTATATGCACGTGTGCTTAAATTTTTAAAACTGATAAAATGTTTAAATTTTAACCTCTAGTTTCTGGGTCAGTTGTTTTCATAGTATTTTACAATTAGAGAAATATTTTAATTATCCTCTTTTACAAAAAGGAGTGTCGGTACATAAAAAAAATGCATAAACTATTTCTATGTACTTGGGTCAAAAATATGTCTACGCAAGATCGATTTTTATCAAATTTTAACCGACTTTAGAATTATTTGCGAGAGTTATTAAATAAGGTTTTATTGCTATGATTTATTTAGTTTTTAAATTGCTGTCGGTTGGACATTGAAAAGTACAAAAAAAAAAAAGAAAAATAATTGGTGTCCTACTACTACTATTACACGATGAGTAGAGAGAGAGAGAGAGAGAGAGAGAGAGAGAGAGAGAGATGTATGCCACCTTATTGTTAAAGGATTAAAACTAAAAAGTTTCTAAAACAATTGTAGCAACTAGAAACGAGTTTATGAATTACTTACGAAAAGCTGAATGTCATACAAAAAAAGAAAAGTGTTTTGTTGAGAGAGTGAATGTTAAATATGCCATTGTATCATAGTTCTGATTCATACGAAGCAAAAACTGATGAAGTAGCCACAGAAAGATAGCATGAGTTTCGTCGAATCTTCAACAATTACAATACAACCATAAAATTACATCTCTTGTTTGTGATTGTCCACCCTAAAAATTTCGAACTCAAGTAGTAACACTGAAATAATTATTTCTTGCTCATTTGGTATATTGTCCCGAGAAACAGTATAAAGAATTCATGAATGATTGATGATCAGGTTTTTTTTCCTCCTACTTTACGTATTTTTCCAGACGACGATTTGTCTCCTCTTTTTCACAAATATTAAATAACACAGGCGCTATTTGCTGTAGGAACTTCTCATTCAATAGCAGCAGTAGAGAAGTTGTATGGCGACGGTGGTACTGTTAGAGAAGTAATTTACGTTTTTACTTTTTTTTAATTGACTCCCAGATTTTTTGTAGTATGTAGTTTTCCGCGTTGGTTTGATTTTTTTTTTTTTTGTTAAGTTCGTATATTACAGCCGTTGATTGTGTTAGTCTTTTGTATAGAGAGTTTACACAATATTGCATAATAATAGTAGTATGCGTTCACAGCGATCTACTTTGCGTTGCATTGGTTACGTTTTTAAGGTAATAAGACTTATTTCAACTGAATAAGTTGTAGCTTGTAGTCATTTTTTCAGCAATAAACTGCCATTATTCACGCCAACAGCCCCACCCTTATTTATACCCAGGGTGGTGCTGCCAACATGAGAAGAAATACACTCTGAACAGTCCTCGACTGGTAAAGCGGAAACTCGAACTTTTCCACATCATATTGTTTGGCTCATTGGGTCAAAGTAGTGCGTGTTTTATAAAGTCACTTGTCTCTGCCCTTTACTTTGCCACTACATCTATGAACTCTACTCCTACTCTTCCTCCTCGATCGACTCCTTCTCTTTCATGCGCTTGATTTACACTTTCCATCGCTTTTCTCGTGTTTTTTTTTTTTTTATCGCTTTACATTTTTATTAGTTTTTTTGTCCTTTCTTTTTCTTTATGTTTTCTGCTTTTTCTCCTAATTTCTTCTTCTCCTAATTTCTTGTTCCCTACCCCACCTATTTTGAAAAATCTAACCCTGACTTCCTAATTTTCATTTTTCATTTTTGTTTTTGTTTTTTGTTTTTTGGGGGTTTTTTTTTTTCACACAAGTAATTGTACTTTCAAAAATTTTAGCTTCCTTACGCTTATTTAATCTGTACTCACTGCACAGGATTCAAATTAGTGGCCGCGCATTTGTTTCTGTATGAATCTCACTATCTTTCGCGTTAGAATATATGCTCCTCTATTTCCACGTATTTTTCTAATATTTAACACTACAGAGTTGCACACACATTCACACCCACGTGTATGCACATTCAAATGCATCATGTTTCACTGACCTCCGGCATCCATTTCAGAATAAGTGCATACATTTACGTATATTCTCGGAACACCAGTTTTCGCAAATTTGCTTAGACTAACATAAATATTCACTCAGGCATACACAAATGAGCTGAGATTATAATTATTCTTCACAACACTCAGAGTTTATCTGGTGGTTGGGGATCGCGATCAATAACAGTTGAAATTCACATGCAATGTTACACTCCCCTATTATCGCTAATTCTAATAATATAGTGTTGGTGGTTGTGGTATTCTTCTTAATTATTATTATTATTCGTAGTAGTAGTAGTAGTAGTAGTTGTTGTAACACCACATCCACTTTTCGTTAAATGGTAATTCATTTCCGAGAGTTGCGTCACGTTTTTGCATCTTTTCATACTCAAAGTCATTCTCAAAAAATCGCATCTTTTAAATTGTAATTGGAGCAGTGTTATTTCCTCTACTCAATTATCATAAATGCTTTAAAATGAACAACCAGAGAAAGCAAAAGGAAGACATTTGCTGGCGAATGATATTTGCAAGTTTGTGATATTACATTCAATTTAATTGTATTTCAGCTGAGATTAGTCTTCGAACAAAAATTTGTTTCCGTTTATATATTCACGAGAGTGAATTTAGACATTATTATATATCTTATTTGTTACCTTATAACAATTAAAAACTAAATGATCAAGGAAAACACTGAAATTGACTACACAACTTTTTTCTCTATTCATTGTTTGTGCAAGAGTAGAAAACACGAAATGCAAGGCAAAAATGAACCAACTGAAAAATATTAGAAAATTCGAATAATTTAATATTGAGGGACATAATCATGGATACAAAAGTATAAACCAAAATCGTGAGGTATTTTTATACATCTAGAGCGCAGCCAGAAACATAGCAAACCTAATAAATATATAAACAAAAACATCACTATTATTATTATTATTATTATTATTATTATTATTATTGTTGTTGTTTTATTTTTCAATTATAATTACTAATTATTTATTACAACATTTTTTTTCTGTTTTTATGTCTATAAGTGTCCCTCGAATTTATAATCATATTTAGGCTTTAATGCATGAGGTTCCATCTAATTAGTTTTTTTTTTCTCCTCTATCCAGTCCTACTTGTCAACGCACATGCGCGTATGCACACACTTTCACACTCGTATACGCAAACACACGCAATGAATCACACAAGTATACTTAAGCAGCATCACTTTTACGCGTGTGCAGATGAGTTCAGAAAATAACGTAATAATTTCTCATACGCTGACTCAACAAATCTAGACACGTGCCTATTCAGAGTTACACATGCTCAGAAGCGCACATGACATAAAAACAATAACATTAGCTGTGACAGTAGTTATTCAGTTTTACTTCAAGGCAATCTCCCTAATATATTATTTAAGAAAGAAACAGAAAGAATAAAATATAATTTTGAAAAAGAGGCTAATCCTTGTTCTTCATTATTCATTAATCAAGGAGATAAACCCATGCACAGCTTTGTGTTTTCTAATTCGTAAAACAAAATATAATGCATTTTAAATATGCATAATTTGCTTTATGCAGAAATTATTCGAGGATATTTTATTGAGTATATGCAAAAGTTAATACACCCACCAAATTAATAAATACCATGAATGCATATGCGTTTGAAAATATTATATTCAATAATTTTTTATGCAAATATTCATCAAAATTTGGTAGTATCTTGGCTAAGTGACAAAAATAATTTTATAAGACTGATCGTGTTGATTCTAGTTTTGAGCAAGTGAGTTGCTTTCTAGAGCTAGTAATGATTTCTGAGATTTCAGATTTTAAACACTCTTCATTATTAGTACGTAATTATTTACACTCAGAAGCTGAAAATCTATTTTATTGAAGCGAAAATCGCCAGTTAAAAATATAAGTAGAGGCAATAGATCTACACAGAGTTGATGGTAGGGGATATTTAAGGTTAATGCGGGCACAAAGCCAGGGTAATGTGCAATCCAGTGAGCATCGAATATTAGTGAGGAAAATGCTACTGTAGGAGGCGCCTACATAGATATTCATGGATACACATGCAAGCATGTACATACACATGTCGACCAGGATTTCGAATGATGAATTCTAAGGTTGGAAATCTGGCGCAACACAATTTTTTTTCTCGAGATTTTTTTTCATTTGACCTTGTGCTGGACTGAGTAACAATCCATAGTCAAATATACGCAACGCTATTTAAATTTATTATAGATAAATGCCCTCTGTACGTATATATTTATACAATAAACATTTATAGCGTGAGAGAAAAGGTCGTGATATCTGGAAATCATCGAAAGGTTCTATTTCGCTGCTTCACCCAAAAACGGATATTTTTGTGCAAAACTGAGCTAACAAAACATTCACCATAGAAATTTCCTTCAAATACAAAAATGCCCACTAATCAATACTTATGAATGCTCGTAAAATCTTTATTAATACAAATATCTGCACACACACACACACACACACACACACACACACACACGATACTTATGTATCCAAATACATACTTCATAAATTTCGAACTATACGCACAAAGGTAATTGGATTTCGGCGAATGTGAGAAATGTTCAATGTTGTCAGCTTGTTAGCATGTACATATTCAGATAAACGAAACCAAAATTAAAATCATACATTGCAGTAGCCATCATCTCATCAACTCGCCAATTTCTAATGTAATTTGAAATAAACAAAATCTAACAACAAATACTGAATGATTTGAAAATGGAGTGTCGCAATTAAATTTAAGTTTTCAAAAGCTGAATAAAAATTTTGTTAATACACCATTAAATATTTTCATGAATAGGGGACTATACATTTTACTTAATTATTTCTTAAATAGAAATAGTTATGAATGGCAATAGTTAATTTTTATCATCATCATCATCATCGTCGTCGTCGTTAGAATTGTTTTTGTTTCACAATGGCATAATTATAACTGTGCGTGATAAAGCATCGAACATATTTCATCTGGCCAACCTTCAAGTTGTTCGATTGGAAACTGAATATCATAGCAGCGTTAGAATCAACTTCATTCTTACTATCGACCAAAAGTGTTGTAATTAAAAACGAAAGAGAAAAAACTAATAAATAATAATACATTCTCACTCCTCCTATTCTTACCACTTAGAAATTTTGCTAATATCTTTTACGCAACTCTTCATAATAAACTATTTACATTTTTAATTTTCTCAACCCAGTTTGAGGTATCGGCTGGTTGTCACTGGGGATCGAGTGAAAGCAGGTCTTCTCTCCTCAGTTTTCTTAGCCATTTATTATTATTTGCATATTCAAACCAGCTGATTATTATTATTATTATTACTTTTGCTGCTGCTGCTGCAGAAACCAGAGGTCACCCGGAGATGTCGTTGGCAGCAATTCTCCTCAGTCTGCGAGTACTTTTTCAGTATTAATTTAACCGAGCAGTAGGTTGTACTGTCTGAATTGTAGTTCGAATATCAAACTTATATAGCTTTTCAGTTGGCTATGATGGTAACAGCACAGCATTTCTTTCTGCTAATCCTAAGTAGAAATTGGTCTAACAAAATGCTTAATCATCAATTTCTTTTCTTGGTTAACAATTGTGCTATGACAGTAACAAAAGATCTGGTTAAGACATTCGATGATGGCACAAAACGCTGCAAGACACGACATAGACAGAAACAGACTTGGCTGAAATTTGAACTCGGTTCAGCAATTCCATTTCTCCCAACTGATAACTCGCTTCAAGCATGCGACTTCCCACCCTAAGGTTACCGCTCTCTCTCTCTCTCTCTCTCTCTCTCTCTCTCTCTCTCTCTCTCTCTCATACACACACACGGAATATAAAATTTCAACACCTTGAAAATGTTTTTCAACGTAAAGAAGATTAAAGTATATCTCGATTACAGTTAATTACTTCTTTACAATGTTTGCAGTTGGGGTAATGAGTATATACCTTCACGGTTCAGTGAAGGCTTACATTTGTGATATAGAGGTATCATCCTGACTGTACTAGCAGCTGGTCGGACGTTGAACTACAAGTTCAAACATCGCGCTGATTAATAATTCGATAGATGGCCTAATACAAAAGTAATTGATAAGACATAAATTGATTAGTGGCAACAAAGTATTATAGTAGTAGCATATCTAAACTTATTTATAAATGTGTGTGTGTGTGTGTGTGTGTGTGTGTGTGTGTGTGTGTGTGTGTGTGTGTGTGTGTGTGTGTGTCCGTTACCTATAGACACCGAAACGGCTGAACCGATTTTCTTGAAAATTTACACAGTTGTATTATAAGCTTCTGCGAGTGTTCTCAGCTAGGTTTTGTGTCGCGGTATCCTCGATAAATATCGAAAATCGATAATCGAAAAAATGGGGTTATAGAAGGATTTTAATCAAATTTGATACACTCATAGACAAAGACATAAGAAACGATATTCAGAAGTTTCAAGGTTGCAGTTCTTACAATAGTGCAGAAAATTTTATATCGATACCAGGAAATCAAAATTTGACTTACATCCATTCATTTTTCTTTCAGTCTACGGTTTCGCTTTAACTGGAAACAACTATTGCTTTTTAGTTTTTTCGTGCCAGGACCATGGATTTGTTTTAAAGCTTTCATTACACTCGAGTAACGCCGGGCTATATTGCTAGTCGATATAAAAACAAGTATTGTACATTGTTTTATTTTTTATGACGAGTGAAAATGAAATAAATTTTCATCACAAGCTTATAATTCCAAATAAATGTTGTTTGTATTAATGATATTGTTGATAAAAAAACTATTCTATGGGAAATTCTCAGAAGTTTATCTGTAGATTTATTGAAGTTCATGCGAGAAAGTGAGATAGTGAAATGGGGCGTGTAGTTGAGTGTAGATGTAACTCCGACCATCTCCCCTTTATGACATATGTTTCTGCAACTGATTCTAGGGACGTATTTAGATTAACGGGACAATTTTTGTCTTTTTTATATGTTTTCATGCAATCATTTAGAAATGTTTAAAATTTATATTTATGTTGTAAATAAAGTTAATAAAGTTTGTTGAAAGTTAATCTGTTTTCAGGATGTAATTAATTTTTTCTGGCCTCAGCTTCAGTGTTCTTGTGTGCTTCTATGTTTCTACTTTCGGTTGTCTTGTAATCATTTGTATCATGGTTCTCATACTCTTATTTACGACACCCATACTCTTATGTACATATTCTCATAAAATACATGTTTTAATTTTGTTAATAATTCACTTTTCTTGTCAGTGGTTTGAGAATAATATTAACAATTGTATGCGATGATCTTCTAGCACCACCAGCGGCACCACCTCCTTATCATTCGATAAAAACGGTGTTCTCATATTATCAGAACTCTTCCTGTAAATCTTTCTCATCACCCTGAGAGTAAAACTGTAATCCACAACTCTAACATAGTGCTTAAAGAGCCATGTAAAGTTACTTTCTTTCCAATATTTGAATTATACGCATTAATGATGATAATAGTTTTTATTCTATTAAGTTAGTAACAGATTTGAGGAATATGTTTTCTATTTGTATACATGATAAACTGATGAACTTTTTAAAAATATTACTACAGGAAGAAAAAAGTATAAGTAAGACATAAAAATGGACGATGATGTAGTGTTTCTTAAAGTGTTTTTATTAATTAAATTGAATAAAGTAAATATATGTGCGTTGTGGTGCAGTGAATGTCGACTCGGAACGACAAATCGGGGTGCCGAGTTCGAATACCAGTTGAATTCCTTGCATTCACTTACGCACAAATACCCTTGGGAAAGGTATTAATCCGTCTCTTCCCTCCAGTTATGAATTAAATAATAGGACAGATTGGATTCTATAGCCATGGCTGGCAACCAGTCTACTGCAGAAAGCAATGGCAACCTACTGCGGGATAATCTTCTGCCCAGTCAGTCATGTCTCTTTCGAGACATGATCGCCCAAATCGTGTATCCTGTATGGCACTTAACTGAAATATATGCAAGAGAAATATTTTGCAACACTATCGGTAATGCACTGACATTCCTCACTGCCCAAATCCGTTTAAAAGGCAAGCAAGAAATAATTGAATATGACAATAGCTTTATAAGCTATCTCCTGTACTTATCTAATGAGAGTGCCCCGTAGCTGGAAGGAAAACAGATTGATTTGTGCCTTTCAAAGGGGAACTTGTGCGCAAAAACACAACGACTTGGCCGGAATTTTAACACAGCTCGTCACTGATGACTGTTACCCTACAGGCGCATCACAATCGTTAAATGATGGTTTAATTAATAGAACAAATGAAATGATATTTAAATTCGAAAAACAAATTGAAAAATATTGCTTTATAATTTTCATTGAATTGTCGAAGAGTTACAATTCCTAACATCAGCATTGTACAATTCAATACAAATTTTCAATTATACTCCGCTTGAAATAAATTATATGAATTGCTTCCAGATTAAAAAATCGTTACTCTCTATGCAATAAATGAACATGTCCATGTAAAATATAATTCAGTTGTGGCATAAAGTTCACAAAATGAGGTAAATTTGAAAGATATTGCTAAAGATACTGCGTTTGAAGCCGTGAAGTGAGTTCAAAAATATTGGTAAGGATTCTGCGTTTCAAGCTAAGAATAATGTCTTTTGAACATTACTAATAGTTCTTAGCGTCAAGCCATGAAGTAAGTTCAAATGACATTGATAAGTATTCTGCGTCTCAAACTGTGAAGTATGTTCAAAAGACTTTGCTAAGCATTATGTCTGTTAAACCGTGAAGTTCAAAATAAATTGCTAAGGATACTTCGTCTGATGCCATGAAGTAAATTCAAAAGTAATTGCAAATGTTTCTACGGGCCAAGCCGTGAAGTAAGTTCAAATGAAATTGCTAACGATTTTGCGTCTCAAGCCGTGAAGTTAGTTCAAAGTGACTGTGAATCTGTGAAATGAGTTCGAAATATATTTCTAAAGTTACAACGTGTCAAGCCGTTAAGTATGTTCAAGGGACATTGCTAAGTATTCTGCGTGCCAAACCTTGAAGTAAATTCAACAGATATTGCGGAAGATTCTGCATGAAGTAACTTCGAAAAAGCCGTTAGTAACTTCGAAAAACATTCATAAGGATTCTGCATGTCAAGCCTTGAATTAAGTTAAAAAGACACTGTTAAGGATTCTGCGTGTCAAGCCCTTAAGTAATTCCAATAGATATTGATAAGTATTCTGTATCTCAAACCGTAAGTTCAAAAGACCTTACCAGCGATTGTGTCCGTGAAGCCTTGAAGTAAATTCAAAGACACTGCTAAGGATTCCACGTGCCAACCACTAAAGTAAGTTAAGAAAAACATTGCAAAGGATTCTGCATGTGAAGCCGTAAAATAAGTTTAAAAGACATCGATAAGGATTCTACTTATCAAGCCGTGAAGTAAATTTAAAAGTTATTGCTTAGGGTTCAACTCGTAAAGTAATTTCAAAAGATATTGGTAAGGATTTCAGTGTCTCAAGCCATGAAGTAAGTTCAAAAGATATTACTCAGAATTCTGCATATCAAGCAGTGAAGTAAGTTCAATAAACATTGCTATAGATACTGCATGTCAAGCTATGAAGTATGTTCAAGAGACATTGATAAGGATTCTGCGTGTCAATCGGTAAAGTGAGTTCAAAAGACTTTTATAAAGATTCTGCGTATCAAGCCGTGAGGTTCGAAAGAAATTGCTAAGGTTTCTGCATGTCAAGCCGTGAAGTAATTTCAAAGGACATAGCTAAACATTCTGCTTATCAAGCCGTGATGTAAGTTCCAAAATAATTTCTAAGGATTCTGCATTTCAAGCCGTGAAGTAATTTAAAAAAACAATGCATCTGTTTATCAAGTCATACAGTTTAAAAGACATAGCTAAGCATTCTGCCTGTCATACCTTAAAATAATTTCAAAGACATTACTAAGGATTCTGTATGTTAACCCGTAAATTATGTTCAACGACATTACTAAGAATCCACTGTGTCAATCCGTGAAGTAATTTCAAAAGAAATTGCTAAGGATTCTGCCTGTCAAACTGTGAGATAATTTTAAAAGACATTGCTTATGATTCTGCATGTCAAGCCGTGAGGTAATTTCAAAAGACATTGGCTATAATTCTGTGTCTCATGCAGTGGAGTATGTTCAAAAGACATGGGTAAAAATTCTGTGTGTCAAACTTTGAAGTAAGCTCAAAAGACATTGTTAAAGATTCTGCTTATTAAGCCGTGTAGTAAATTCAAAAGGTATTGCTACGTATGCTACGTCCCAAGCAGTGAAGTAAGTTCAAAAGACATTGCTAAGACCGAGAAGTAATTTCAAATGACTTTGTTAAGAATTCTGCATGTCTAACTCTGAAGTAACTTCAAAAGACGTTAATAAGTATACTGTATTTTCAGCCGTAAATTAAGTTCAAATAACGTTGCTAAATATTCAGCTTGTCAAGTAATTTCAAAAGTCATTGCTAAGGATATTACCTGTCAAGCAATGAAGTAAGTTCAATAGATATTGATAAGAATTCTGCGTCTTAATCCGTGATGTAAGTTTAAAAGTCACAGCTTAAGAACATTGCTAAGGTTTCTGAATGTCAAGCCGTGAAGTAAGTTCAAAAAACATTGATAAGTATTCATTGTGTCAAACCGTGAAGTAAGCTCTAAAGAAATGGCTAAGGATAATGCCTCTTTTAAATTTACCTCAAGGATTGTGAGGTAAGTTTAAAATACATTGCATAGGATTTTGCAAGTCAAGCTGTGAGGTATTTTCTAATGACACTGGCTAGGATTCTGCGTGTCACTCCGTGAAGTATGTTCAAAAGACATGGATTCTGCATGTCAAGATGTGATGTTAGCTCAAAAGTTATTGTTAAGGATTCTGCGTGTCAAGCCGTGAAGTAAGTTCAAAAGTAATTCGTAAGGATTCTGCGTATCAAGCCGTGAAGTAAGTTCAAAAGACTTTGCTAAGGATTCTACGTGTCAAGCCGTGAAAGTTCAAAGAATGTTACTAAGGATTCTGCGTCTCAATACGTAAAGTAATTTTAAATGGCATTGCTAAGAATTCTGCGTGACAAGCTGTGAAGTATGTTCAAAAGTTATTGCTAATGATATTGCATGTGAAGCCGTGAAGTAATTTCAAAATACATTGTTAATGATTTTGCGTGTCAAGCCGTGAGGTAAGTTCAAAAGAATTACTAAAGTTTCTGCCTGTTAAGCCTTGATGTAAGTTCAAAATATATTGCTAAAGATTCTGTTTGTGATCCGTAAAGTAAGTCCACACTTCTACGTGTGAAGCCGTGAATTATGTTTAAAAGACATTGTTAAGGATTCTGCGTGTGAAGCCATGAAGTCATTTCAAAAGACATTGTTAATGGTTCTGCAGATAGTAGTTGTCTTTCAGACAGAGGAAGTCTTGCTATTGATCGAATTCACAAAGATAGCAAAGATGTGACCTAAATATCTCTGTCATTGAAACAATAACCAGTACTTTGAATCCCATCCTATTATCCTTCTCGTGTCTCGGCTAAAGTAAATCACGCTAGATTACAAATTACTGAATTGTAAAACGTCTTTTGGTCTCCATAAGAAGAAAGTGTCGTGAATATTCTATTTGTAGGTTCTAATGTATGCTCTGCAATTAAGCAACCTTGAAAAAGACAGAAACATAGAAAACTGTTTGTCAGTAAGGCATGTTTACCACTATAGTTCTTAACTTCCACCAGAAAACACGGAACTCATCTCAAAATAAGACACATAGTAATGGAAATATTGATTTCTATAGAAGGTTCTGTATCAAACATTATTTTTTTACTCATGAAACCCTTATAAAATATCGAAATTCGTATTGATAGTTTGATAGAAAATTATACACGTGAATGTACGACCGAATTTCGATATTTAAGTTTCATTTGTTATCACTTCATTGGCTCAAGATAAATACAGGTACTATTACTCTTCAAGAGTAACTAAAACAAAGTTTATACTATTTTGCTCTTGTGTTTCCAAGTAAATTGGTAAAACAATACTTTTTTTAATGATTAATTTGACAAAACAATTTTCCCTTTCGATTGATTTTTCTTTTAAACATTTTTATACAATCAGAACAGTAGAGCATAATAAATGTATAGTGGATCCTACCATAGCGAGTGGTTTTTACTAAGACTGTCTTCTGCCCTTTACTCTTTAATATTCAGTCTTGTTGTATTATAGATTAAATGTTAGTAGAAATTCGTTTATATTCTTTGTTATTCCCACTTCTAAACAAGTTTACATTTGTGTAGTCATAACAAACGTATGAAATCTTAATATTTTATAAGCAAATATAATAATAATATTGCTAAATATAATAAGCAAACATTTTCTGTGTAATAAATACTTTCTTGGGCATTGATAAAGCTACCATTTTATGAATCATTAACACCAACCTTTTGTGAAGCTTGGACTCTCTCGTTCTTCTGCTAGCTGCATTAATCAGTATTTTCATAGAAACAGTCATCATAAAACTTAGACCTATGTGTGGTTAGACAAATAATTTTACCGGCATATTTTGGGAGTATATTTGATTTGCCATCTACATTTTCTGCCGTTCTCTATGTATGTGAGGTTAGATAACAAATTTTATCAGTACTTTTAAGGGATAAAATTAACCTAAGTGAGACCTCAACTTCGCATGTAAGGTACATTTTTAAGTACGCCTTATATACCGTCAAATACGCAAATATTTTACATTTCAATAAGCGTTAATTACATTAAATTCCATTACTTTTTAGTAGAAATACAACTCCGTAAATTTATTTGATTTACCATCTACATTTTATGCTTTCCTCAAATTCTGGTCTATGTGGGGTTATACAACGAATTTTATCAGTATTTCTGAAGGAATAAAATTAACCTAAGCGAGTTCTCAATATCGCACATAAGAGCCATTTTGAAACACGCCTTGTACACAGTCAAATTTGCAAATATCTTAAGATTTAGACTTTTGCTATAAATACTACTTCCTAATTTCTTCTGATCTGGCACATACTTTTTATATCAACCTGGAATTCTGGCCCATCTGGGGCGGAACAATGAAGGTTAGATGTATTTTTAGCTATCTTTCGTTGATCTCGCTACGTATAATTTTTCAGTAGATGGAGCTGCTGCTTTGTTTCCATTTTCATTAGCGTAGTCTATCAATTGTAGCTTGTGGCAAACGTGTACTTAATCTTTCACCCATTGCACACTTATTCCTGAGGATAAAATTCTGTAAACTTAATTTACTGGTACCAAGCAGCCCTTTCGGATACACTCAGCACATACAAACACACCTACCCTTAACCAGCCATTCTTCTTTAATAGACATTTTTCTGCGTCCTATTTCCCAAGTTAGTGTTTTACCATTATTAATATTTCCTTTCACTTACTTCTTTTTTATTCTATAGTTTCCAGGTACATAATGATAGAAGTGTGTTGTGGTAAGTTCTGTGTCGAGTTTTTTAGCCAATTGTGTGAGATAATGCATTTTATATGCTATCCAACACGATAATAACAGCTTTATGGGCTGGCCGTGCTTTTCTGTATATTGTGAAGGTGCATATAGTAGTGCCAAGGTATTTTATCATTGTAACTTTTCCCTCATTTTTCTCAAAGATGTCACTGTTACAGATTTGACAGTGACTAAGAATAATGATGGCACTGAGAACATCTAGACTCGGGAACTTACATGTGCAAAAATTAAAATGCCAAGTACGTACATGTGAGCATGAAGTAGGTAGTTTGCACCTGCAAATGTGACAGCAACTTTAAAGAATGTATGTTGGTTGTTCATCGGAGGGAAAGAATGGACGTTCATGTCGTGAGAGAGAAAAGAAAATATTTTTCTATTTTATTTTATTGCTTGTATCGTAAAAGTGAAGACGGAGAAAGTAGGAGAAAAAGAAGTGAAGAGAAAAAGCGAAGAAATAATGATGGTTTCGTAAGAAAAGAGTCAGAAGTAGGAATGAAGTGGCAGGAGTCAAAAAATAGTAGAAAGCTGTTAGCAACAAGAAGTGACTAAGTAAGCAAAAAATGGGGGAAAGTTTTAAAGAGTTAAAAATTAATTATAGAAGGAAAAAACTAAAATGAAGAATTTAAAAATTAATATTCATATATGTTGCGAAAGAAAATATGAACAATGATAAAGTGAAAAAAGGAGCAAGTAAAGAGAAAAGACAAATATTAAATGAAGTACCTCCACTCATTCGCTGAAAAAACAGCGTAGCATGATGTTAAAAGAGCCGAAAACAAAGTTTTATCGTCAAAATGTTTGTTATTATTACAAGGAAAGGTAAAAGTATTTTTAATTATTTTAAAAAAATTTTAATCCTTTCTAACACGTTCGAAATTTTGTTTTAAAATCTTTTTTCTTTTTTTTTTTTTTTGCGCCGGAAGACCCATTAATTTTGGAAATTCTTATAAAATTCAAATAATTGTCTGATTTTAATGAAACTCTCAGAAGCTATTCACAAATTGTAAAATAAAAAATAAATTAAAACTACGCCATTTTTAAATTAGATAAACTTTTAATTGATTTTATAAATAATATATATTAAGGATATCATATTCTAAAGAAAAAGATTTTCGATGATTAATCAATTTTTATAAGAATTGTTTTCATTTACTTTTTTGCTAATTATGATGATTTATTAAGTTTCAAACATCTTTTAAATTTCTTCCGTGTTATCATCTACTTCAAACGTCAGAAAGATTAGAGCACCGTGATTAGGAAATACGTTTATTTTAAATTTCATGCTATAAACAAGTAATATTTGTTCAAATCAGATTAATTTAACTTTAAATTTTCTAATTTTCCAAAAACAATGTGTCACAGATGGATATTTTATTTTTACAAGATTTTTAAACCCGAGAATTAACTTTTGTTTACAAATGTATCGATCGCTCAAAAATGACCGAAAAATTGAAAAAAAATTAAATTTCAAAATTTTAGATTCCAATCTATATATATAACTTCTGTTTGAAATAAACCAGAATATTTTGCTTAATTGAAATAGTAATTTCATCATTTAGCTTTCAATTAAGCTCAAATTAAAGCTTCAAGAATTTTTTTATTTTTTAAAAATTCAATTTAAAACTTAGGAATCGAAAATGACTGGAGGTACCTACTTAAAATGAATAGAAATTAGAATAAAAACGGAAAGGCTGTGAAGTCATTCGGTTTTTCTAATAATAGTATTAAAACATTAAACATATTTTCTTTTATTAGTATTTGTCTATCTAAATCTCGATGATTTGTTTCGAATTTGAAGACACAGAAAATAAAACATGACAATCAAAATAAGAGCGAGATATTAAAACTTTTCATAAAACCGTTAGTGCATTTTGATATAGATCTTTGCACACACCATGATGAAGCGTGTTATCAAAATTCTAAAGCTAATTATTTGACTCCTGCCTTTTCGTTCCTTATTTTTCCCCACAGAACTCAATCTCTGCGGTTTCTCTTCTCCACAAACTTAGACATGCTTCTATGTTTGTAACTATTACCTTCATATTTCATTCAATGTTAAACTAACAGTTTTCATTAATCAAAATTTTTCATTCGTATTTTTATGAAAATTCGTGAATATTCAGGCAGTTCATGAAATAATTCTGTTTAAGTAATTTGGTAGTCGAGGTATTTTCGTTAAAACTCCTAAATATATCAGTTACTAAACCTTGATTTTAAAATGTGTATGTACTTCCCAAACTCTCTGAAAAAATATTTTTGAACAATTACAAAAACTGTTTTCTTATATTTTCAAGAATTATGTGTTTTCGAAATTTGTGCTCCCAATTAAAAAAAAAAGCGAACATAATAAACTTAATCGGAAAACTTTCTATGCCAAATGATCTCGAATTTTAAAGTTCGATTAGTTAATAATATTTAATGACATTTTCATATTTTTTCATTGATTACTGAATTTTTTTTGAAAAACTCACTTTGTTAAGAGGAATAGTGGCAATCAATTTTATGTAACCAGCCCCTTCATACATCTAGTCTTATTACAAGCCAATAGATATGAAAATAATAGCGAAGAAATGCTGCCATACTAAGGAATTTAAATCTAGTCTTTTCAAAATGGAAAATAATTTGAAAAAGTTTATTTCTTATATTAAATGTTCTTTCATTTTTCTTGAATGAAAAACAAAATTAAAATTATTCTCGAAATCTAAGAATATCATTCATCGATTTTCTATTCAACTATTATTATCGTTTTTTGTTGATTTTTTTCATTAGTGAAAAATTGATAAACATTTTCACTATTGTTTACTTTCACTCTAATTTTTATGTGATTTTTTATCACAATTGAGGTCGTTAATCCATCGTACACATAAGACAACATAAGGAGAAGCGCTTGGTGAAATAAACAAGGAAATGACTTCGTATCTCATCGAGAGTTGTGTTACAGATATAGATAGCCACACACACACTTACATACATATATTGAGATTGGTCTCCGCGTGGTAACAAGGAGATAATTACATGGAAACCTAAAGTCAGTTTTGGGATAGCAAGCCAAGGTTGGTTGACGCAGACACCCTTAGTAACAAATGTCTAGACAGGAAATAGACAGAGGCTAGACATGAGGTCGCGAAGCAGCAGGAGCTAGAATCCGCACCAAAGAAAAGTCACGTAGAAAGCAGAGATTGGAAATTAGTTGCAGATCAGATCTTGGGTAAGCAAGTCACGATTGCTGAGCGCTGATAACTTATGAATGAAAAGGAAAACGCATTTGAGATAATGGCGTAATTTGACCAATTCATCTTAAGCAACCCCGGATAAGAAAAACGAACTTATAAATTCTTATTCGTTAAAACAAGAAGAAAACAAAGATGAATTGTTTGTCAAGGAAGAAGGAAAAATAGCGACGAAGAGAAGATAAGAGAAAAAACTGTAATGTAATTTCTATGCTGATTCTTATTTGTTAAAAGAACAAAAAAGAATACGAAGCTGAATCGTTTGTCAAGGAAGAAGTTAAGATAGCGACGAAGAGAAGATAAGAGAAGAAACTGTAATGTTATTTGTATGCTGATTATTATTTGTTAAAAGAAGAGAAAGAAGGCAACGCCGAGTCGTTTATCAAGAAAAGAAAGAAAGATAGCGACGCCGAGAAGATAACGTGTGAGCGAAGAGATATTGAAGAGAAGAAACCGCAGAATTGTTTGAGTGCAGAAAATACGACGCTTATTTGAAAAAAGAAATAAAGAAGAGTGCGAATATTTCAGGAATTTGTATGCTGAAAATACGACAGCCAACCGAAAGAAAATAGAGATAGTCACAGATATATATACATTTCAAGTGGACTGTGTTTGAGTCCGAAGTTATATAAAGAAAGAGGGAGAAAGAAAAGAAAAGACAGTAAAATAAGAGAGAAGGAACTGACATAAAGATAAGTTATTATATTCTTAGGCCCATGTTAGAACACGCATACACTTCCACGAATACAATATTACTACAAACATTATACCACATGTGCTCATAATTATATGGTTCTCCCCATTTTATTTTGTGTTAATCTCTTGCATTCGTATTCACCTATATTCATTCATATTTGTTGATATTTGTCGTAAATTGTTATTTCGACTGAGTTGGGTATTCATACTCATATATATATTTTTTATTTTAATATTTTGTTACTTATTAACTTTATATCAAAAATCATTTCGTTTTGTCGTTCATCCTCGACAATCGAACAGTGATCTTATTTTCTTATTTTTGTTTATCATTGTCTATTTGTCATGATCTAGGAGAGATAACCCGTATCTGTCCATAGATGTGGAAATGTAAATATTCCCGAATCGACGTGCAATCATCCTAATGGTTATCGTCGAGGCAGGCATATGACAGTTGTTTATCTTGCCTAATTAGTGTCGTAGATTAAATTTAAATTGTTATTAAAAGATTTGACAATCCTTTATCTGATAAAAAATTAGGATGAAAGTAAATGCTAGTCAAAATTAATAATAATTCAGCTTTTTCTTCTTTTACTTTGTTTGTAAGCACCCAAAATCGTCCAGTAATGGCTTCAAGCAGAATTTGAAAGTATTAAATATTCTTTAAACGAAATTTATCAACAAATTAAGTTTTTAAACTGAATGTGCATAAGGGTTGAAAGTTATGAATGCTTCATAATAATTAATGCCACTTTCAGAATTTTTAAGAATCCAGAATCTTATCGAAGCATGAGTAAGAAAACCACATTAAAAATGTGCAATGTGTACATCCGAGGTAAGGCCAGAAAGAACCGAACTCTAACGGTAAAGTTTTTATTTCTTGAAATTATAAGATACCATTTATCCTCATTTTGCAATTAATCAGTGAATTTTAGCCCTCATCAGCTCCAAACTTTCCAAGCACAGTTGTCGAGGACGTTTATGAAACCCGTCACACACACTTTGATGTTCTTCACACACTCTAAAAATGTTCCTTTGAGGACACTTTCCGGTTTCTGGAAAAGCAGGTAGTCGCATGCTGCTAGCCCTAGCGGGTATGAACGATGTTCCAAAGTGGATGAAACATTGTTTTGTTTTTCAGGGAAGACCAGATCTTTGATGGATATTCCTCCAGTTTAGCCAAGAACTTGATGTTGTCAAAACTCATAGCGTTACAAAATGCATTTCACATAAGTTAGAAATTCACCTGGTTATGAATAGTATTCAGATGTTGCTCAGCAGTAAATTAATTAGAGAAAGCCGGCTAAGTTACGTAATTAGTAGCCTGGGTTCGTTTCATTTTTGTCACACGTCGTATGCCTCGTATTATCTACATTGTTGAATGTGTTTTTGATCATAGGATGCTCAAACGCAAAGTTATAAAAATAACTTTTAAGCCTAGTTTATGACAGCCAATAATGAGCTATTATCTTTTTATCTATAATCTTATAAAAATGCATACAAATAGTCTTTAATATAGAAGGAAAAGCAGAAATTTAGGAACAATAGAAAATTATAGAAAGACTGAACGAAAAGAACCAGGGTGTTTAAAACTAACTTTAGCTGGTTAATGAGCGTTAAATTTCTAATGAAAAAGTTTGATCGTGATAGAACTACTTATGAATTCCGAAATCTGATGTATGCGCGCAATGTTACAGCCATACAAAGATTATACGTTTCTGTATGCCAACTTCTTCAGAAATATATTCATGAATAGCCCTCAGCAGTAATTAATTGAATTACAAACTTCATTAATGTGAGTAAAGCAGTTTTTGTAAATAGATAATTTTCTATTTTATTTCTTGAATAAGGTAACACCTTTTAAACACTACTGCGTGTCTTCTCTCTCTCTCTCTCTCTCTCTCTCTCTCTCTCTCTATCTATCTATCTATCTATCTCACGCACATACACACGTCTCAAATAAATAGGGAGAATACGTTTACATCTGTTTGTATCAATCTATCGTGAGAAAAGTGACGTCAACGTCACTTTTCTCACGATAGATTGATACAAACAGATGTAAACGTATTCTCCCTATTTATTTGAGAAAGTAATTAAATTAACCATGCACTCTGAATACATACATACATGCAGATAGATAGATAGATAGATAGATAGATAGATAGATAGATAGATAGATAGATAGATAGATAGATAGCGAGCACAAGAAAAGAAGATTTGAAATCATTTCAACATTTATCAGACTTAGCAAAATATTTGCAGTGTTTACTTCGGCCTTAAAGAATTGTCTCTTAGTAAAAATAAACCAGACAAAAACTAAACTAATTACAGCATACAGTTTGCGCATACATGTCATCATCCTTGTCGTAGAGCCTTGGACAGAAAAGCTGGGATGGGAGTTTGCCATTGCCGCAGAACCTATTCGGATTCTCGCTCCGTTGCTGGAAAGTTTGGCTAATCCTAATTTCACAGTTTGCTGATCATTTCTGTCAGCATTTGGAACTGATTAATGCGCTCGTTTTCTGATTCTTCCTTCAGAAAAAAAAGAGAAGCTTAAATCAAATGTTGACACTGTCAGAGAAGCAACAGAGATGGGGATCGGGACCAAAGATTACGATAGAAGTGCCACTGAAGATGTTGGGTAGGAACAGTGGCAAGAAGAGAAAGACGACAAGAGGTGTGGAATGAGGAGATAGTGTGTGTTGGTGTGTAAAAAATTTGTGTGTGAAGAAGGGAAGAAACAAAAACAAGAAACTGAGAAGGTCTAGGAATAGAAAAAAGAATTGGGTCTTTCTCGATAGAAAACAAGAAAAAATACTAGAAAATCAGAAAAATAGCAAGACAAAGAATAAACTTGAACTGAAAACTGAACATTTGATTTTTTAGTAAGAGATTGGAAAAGATGGAAAGAAAAGAAAACACGTGGAAGACTGCGAGAAAGAAATCGTATAAGAACAAATAAAAAATGTTGGGTTTTGCTATAGATATATACCGAATAATTTAAAAAACGAAAAATTTTCTTTTCTATTTTTCTTTTTCATTAAAGGAAGGCAGAAATGTATCTAAATATTTATTCTGAAAAACTGTGAATACAACACATTAATTTATGTGTGCGCGTGCGTATGTATGCTTACATGTTCATACAATAACGAGAATGTATATATTTACACATCTTTGGAATCCTGGAATGATTTTAAGCAAAAAGTAGGTATCTCCATCTTTCAATATTTTTAAATATCATTTTAGAGCTAGGCATGATTATGCAATGCGTTAAGAATTCAAACGGATTAAAGATAAGATTTGAATAAAGTAACCGAATAATTGTGAAAAATCATACAAATTGCTAACCAACCGATTTTCATTGAAGATAAAACTCAATAACAGACTTATATAATTATTTTTAGGTTACGGTAAGTTATTTTATGAACTTTTATTAAACCTTTTCAGAATATTTTAACTTTGTATAGGATAATGTTATTTTGGAGTAGTTCTATGATTTTAGGTATATTTGGTTATCCATTCTAGTGAGGAGTAATTGTGTGTTGAAATCAGATTAACTGGATTTGGCCTCGTAAGTAAATAGCCCACTATAAGTTATGAAAGGGGTTTTAAAAAAGAAAATCAAATTGAGTATAGAAACTACATTTTATATATACACAGATATCAATTCAGGTTTTTTTTTACAAATAAAATAATGTCTTTAGGATGGGTTCAAAGGACGTTAAAATGTTCATAACAATAAATGCTGAAAAGAGAGTTTGTGCGTATGTATGTGGGAGCGTTTGTCAGTTAGGAATGTCTTTGATGTATCCGCTCCGTTAATCGTAGCTCAGGGACAGCGAAGAAGATGAGAGGGAAAGGAGGCGAGCATAGTATGATCGCTTGACGAGGTCAAGGGACGTGCTAATTGTGCTCGTACTTTCTCAACTGGCGATGCTTTTTGTGTCGGCCTTTTATTTCGTCTTTGTGGGTCCCAAAGAGTCATCTGGGAATTCACAACCGTATTTAATCCTGGGCTTCCCATTAGATGATAAACGAAATTCGCGTAGGCTCGCGAAAAGGAATTTGATATTTATTAATTTTTGGTTTTCTGCCGCAGCATATGTGTGGAGCCGGGTGCGCAAAGACCAGTTTTGGTCATTTGCTTTCTGATCCTCAGACGGCAAACATCCGGTCCCTCGCTTTGCTCGGAATCACCACATAAAAACCCCAGAAAACGGGGTTGTTGTTGGTATCTGTTGTCGGTTTTCGAAACATTACTATGGACGTCTTCTGATCTTTTTATAGTAAAATATTTTTCATGACGACTTAATACCGCGAATGGAACTGTGTACGGAGCTTCCAACAGTTTTCTTTCTTACTCTGTCAGTACTTAGCCAGATACTTTTCCATTTTTGTAAGTCTTTTGGAATGTAGGAATTAGGTATTGAATGCAGGTGTCCACTGGATAATTTGTCCATATCAAATTTTTGCATTTCGACGGTTAAAATTTTAACATGCGAGTTTGTTATTTCGCTGTTCTCGCTCTTGGTAGGGTCGATTAATAATCGGGGAACTTGTGCATGACTCCCTGTCACTGCGGCAAATGGAGAATAGTTCGATTCGTTAGGTGTTATCCTCATTCCCAAAAGGGCGATAGGTAGAGCTGATAACCACGATTCTTTCCTGGCTATAATAGCCGTTTTTGGGATTTTGTGTGCTCACTCAACTAATCCATTCGTTTGCGGATGGTACGACGTTGTTCGTAATCTATGGAAACCTATTATTTTTGATAGTTCTGCGAATAATTCGGATTCAAATTGGCTTCCTCTGTCTGTAACGACATGAAAAGAAAACCCGAATCGGCATATCCACAGATTGACAAAAGCCATTGATATTGATTTCGCCGTAATTTCTGTTATTGGGCATGCTTCTATCCACATCGTGTTTTTATCGATGCATGTTAATAAATATCGGTATGGTGAAAAATAAGAGTCAATTTGGTTCTTTACTGGTGGTAAGGGACCGACAATGTCTACATGCACTGTTTCAAAACGACTGGATTGTAATTCAAATGGATTTACTTTACTCTTTGTGTGTCTTATTATTTTTACTAGTTCTGTGCACCAAGTTTTTATTGATTTGTCCATTTTCGGCCAATAGTGTCTGGATTTTATTATTTTTCTTGAAGATGTTATTCCCGGATGTGATAGATTATGCAGACTGTCAAATACCGATTTTCTGAGCTTCTCTGTCACACAAGGTCGTGGAAAAGGTAATGTCGTGTCACATAATATAATTTCATTTTTATTTATTTTGTATGGTTTCAGTCGATGTTTGCATGTCTGAATTTCATTGTCAGTAGCTTGATGTTTCATTATTTCTTGCAAGTCACATACATCAATAGTGATCGCATTGACAGGTCGTGATAAACAATCATCTACTATATTTTGTGATCCTCTGATATGTGAAATGTCATTCACATATTCGCTGATAAAACAGAGGTGACGCTGTTGTCTATCTGATTGTAGGGAAGTTTGACTTTTAAAAGCACTGCAAAGTGGTTTGTAATCCGTCAGTAACATTACATTTCTGCCTTCTATTAAATGTTTAAAATGGAGTACTGCTAGATAGACAGCTAGTAGTTCTCTGTCAAAAGTGGAATATTTTTGTTGGGTTTGGGATAATTTCTTTGAAAAGAAACCAATGGGGATGGGTTGATTATCAATCATTTGGTGAAGTGCTGCACCCAACGCATAGTTTGAACTGTCTATTACAAGTTGATAATTGTTAGCTTCTGAGCTGGGGAAAAAAATAAAAAAAGATGAAGAGTTTTTTTTTGTTTTCGAAAGATTCAGTTTCTTCCTTTGTTAAGGTTAAGGATTTTGAATTTTGGTTTAAACGTATTTTTTCCGTGAGAGGTAATATGATATTGCTAAAATTTGGCACAAGTTTCCTATAAAAATTTGCCATTCCGAGGAATCGGCGTAGCGGTTTAAAATCGTTTGATTGAGAAAATGCACTTAATTCATTCAACTTTTTAGCACTGGGTTTGAGATCATTAGAAGAAATTTGAAATCCTAAAAAATCTAACTCATTAGAACTAAATATGCATTTGGAGAGACAAATTTTAAAGTCGTACTCACTTAGTTTTTGTAGTACTACGTCGACATGCTTGGAATGAGTTTCTTCATCTTCTGAGAATATGAGGATATCGTCGATATATACAAAGGTATAATCAATATCACGAATGATATTGTCCATAATTCTTTGAAAAGTGCATGATGCGTTCCGTAGTCCGAAAGGCATATAGTTGTATTCAAATAACCCGAAAGGGGTAGAGACGGCTATCTTGCAGACATCCTCCGGGTGAACTGGTATCTGGTGATAAGCAGACGACAGGTCTATCTTTGAAAAGAACTTCTTGTTATGAAGCTTCGAAGACAAGGAATTTATATTTGGGACCTGATATCGATCAGCGTTTGTTATGGTATTTAAATGTCTGTAATCCCCAACAGGTCTATATGTGCCGTCTGACTTCGGTACCATGTGTAAGGCTGAACTCCATTCTGAGTTCGAAGGGAAATTATAGGAGTTTCTTGAATTCCTCTTTCGTAATTTCACATGTCTGAGCTGATAACTGTCTGGCCCTGGAGAAGGTAAGAGGATTGCTACCAGTTTCTATTCTGTGGCATATCTTTGGTTTTGTTGCATTCGTGTCGCGATGAGGAGAAATTAAGTTTGGATATTTCTCCAGAATTGTTCGTACCGTTTTGTTAGTATCTTTATTCGGTACTACATCTATATTCATGATAATAGATTATGGATGAACGTTGGATTGTCTATTAGTCATTTTATCGATTAGTTTGTTGTTCTTGCAGTCCACCACTAACCACTTATACACAGATATCAATTAAGTTTTTTTTACAAATAAAGTAATGTCTTTTGGATGGGTTCAAAGGACGTTAAAATGTACTTCTTCTGGAAGGCTTTCGAAACATTGCTAACATTGTCAACTTTCAATTTGCAGCCATTTAAATGTTTTATTGATAAAACAACATTTCTCTTATAAATAGACATTAGACAATAAGTGAATTTTTAGAATATTATCCTATTAACTCTCATCGTACAACTCAGTATTAATTATATTGGATTATCCGGAAATTCCTGCCGACTTTTAGTCGATCATGAACATATTAGAACATGTCATATTTATCGACAGATATAATATGCTTACATTTCCGATTAGAGCACACTTCAAACTATCTCTTGAGAAAGAAAGTTTTAAATTATTTAATTCGTCTCAAGTTTGCATTCAGATGAAAATGAAGATTATAAAGAGCCTTTTAGACACATGATGCTGTTATAATACCGTAAAGGTAAAAACGCTTCGCAAGCAACAAAACAAATATGTGCTGTGTACAGTGAAGTTTCTTTAGCTAACAAAACTGTATCGAAGTGGTTCGCTAAGTTTAGAGTTGGTGATTGTAGCTTTATTGATGAAAAACGCTCAGGTATACCTCCCCTCCTCTATAAATGACGATCAAATCAAGATATTGATTGAGAAAAACCCGCATTACACAACATGAACACTTAGTCAAGCTTGATTGAATACCACATGGTCTAAGTGAAAAGAATCTTTTGCATTGCATTTCTATCACTGATTTACTGTATAAACGGAACGAAAATGCACACTTTTTAAGCAAATTTTGACGGATGACGAGAAATGAATTGCTTATGAAAATGTTCAACGAAAAAGATCCTAGGATAAAAACGATATGAATCAACTTTAGCCATCTTCAAAACAGGTCTTCATCCTAAGAAAATCATGCAGTGCATCTAGTGTGATGGGAAAGAAATCCTTTATTATGAGTGTAACGAGGAAGTTACAACTCTTCCTTAAACTAGAAGAGGAAAACCTATGTATGAACCTAAACAAAAGTGAATTTTGTCATGCAAAATTGAATTATTTGGGCCATACTGTTGGTTAAGCCTATCACCGCAAATGTGGATGCTATCCTAGAGTATCCTATTCCAACCAACAAAAAACAATTAATGAGATTTCTCGGTATGGCAGGATTCTGCCGAAAATTTTGTAAAAGTTTCTCAGCAATAGCAAGTCCTCTCACGGATCTCCTTAGAAAGGATGTAAAATACAAATGGAGTGAAACCTGTGATGCGGCTTTCAACAAAATTAAATCGACACTCATGGAGGGCCCAGCTCTCGCAATACCAGATTTCACAAGACAATTCAAATTACAAATTGATGCCAATGATGTAGGAATGGGTGGTATTTTAACCCAAGAAGATGATGAAGGTATCGACAGAGCAATTGGATACTTCTCCAAAAAGAATTACCCTACCATTGAAAAGGAGTGTTTATCAGTGTTAACAACGCTACAACACTTCGACTTCTATCTCAGTGTCACTATGTATTCTGGTTTGGTCTTTACCGACCATAATCCACTAACTTTTCTTCAAACGATGAAAAGCAAAAATCAGAGACTGACAAGGTGGAGTCTTCTCCTACAAGAATACAACATTATAATAAAACATTAAAAGAAGGAACAATGTCATTGCAGACGCATTATCTATGATATAATATTACAAATTGTGGTAGTATAATTTTGCTACAAATCGGACTTATTGTTTTACAAAACTTATGTTAAGACTGATTGCCCCCAAAAAATATTATTGTGTGTAAACTTAACTAACTTTTTGTATAAAAGTTTTTCATTTGTAATTCAAAACTTTTAATATAAAGGGGGAAGTGTAAAGAGGAAGTTAGAAGCGTTTTCTCGCCAAAAAGGCATTGGGTCATGACTAAAAATAGTCACCTTAGCAAAAGAATTGTAGTAACTAGGTTATTTGGTCAGGTTTTCACCAATCCCAAAAATGTAGCAGTAACTGGTCATGCGGTCAAGGTTCTACCGCCCCAAAAAAGGAGAGTAGTAGGATTTGGGTCAGTTGGTCAGGTTCTACCCTTTCCAAAAAGAGATTAACTAGTCTGAAAACTATGGTTACAGGGAAAAGAAGGAAAAGAGCAGAGAAAGAGAAGGCCAATGAATATAGGCCCCTGTCTCTATGTAAAAAGGAAGAAATAGTAGAAAACCCCAGAGTTGTAGGTGCTACAGGCCAGATGTAGACCACTCTTCGGCGATTCGTTCAAGACGTCGAAAGAACTTTTCATAAAGCTACTAGCTGAAATTCTCCATACGAAAACCTTCCTCAACATCCAGTGAATACACTATGTTGCTGCCGTGAAAGTAAATATTGTTTTGTATAGTTATATATATATATTCACAGAAAATCTATACAAGAGCCAACAAACCTATCTAGGTTTCACTCTTCGGCTCTTCAGGTTAAATTGGTGGGTTATTCAAGACGATCTTAAATATAGTATAACTATTACTAGTACTAGCAGAATTATTTCTGCTACTATTAATAGTGTTATAATTATTATAGTTATTATATATATATATATATATATATATATATATATATATATATATATTCTTTAGCCGAGTTAAATGACCACTTTCCATTCCACCTAAACTTCCTCCAAATATCTTCCTCGTTACATCTACCACTTATTTTCCCGTGAATATTGTGTAAAACTAGTACAAAGTTGAACCCGTTCTAGTGTCCGGTATTATATAGTTCTGTCACCTTATACACGTGTTTTTGCTAAATATTTTTGTGTTAAAATAAATTTCCTATTTGTATAAAATTATCTTGCGTTATAGTTTAATTCACTCCCTTCAGCATTATTCCAACGAAATTGTATTTTATGTGTTGCTGACACAAACGGGTTCGTAACAATGAGCTCGTGTCAAGTAACCAATCAATTGATTCTGAATAGTACTACTCACAACTGAACGAATTTAAAACAGCAATTCAAGAAACGCTCAGAAATGGTGAACAGGAAAGGTGTTGTTTTCCATTAGGATAATGTCAGACTTCACGTTTCTTTGGTGACCAGGCAAAAATTATTGTAGCTTGGCTACCCGTCATATTCACCATACATTGCTCCTTCGGATTTCAATTTATTCAGATCCTTACAAATTAATTCCAATGGTAAAAATTTTAATTCTTTAGATAACCTTAACCACTGAAATTCAGGGATTATGGAATCTTCAAGTTGAAGGGAAAATGTGCAACAAAATGGTTCATATTTTGTTGAATAAATATTGAATGGCATAATTTTCTTTTGCATTTTAACTTCCCTTAAAAATTCGCATGAACTTTCTGTACAGCCCAACAGAAATTAGAAATATGTATTGATTATAGGTTTCTAAAACATATTTTCATATCGCTGATTAATGCCCACCACCCGAAAAATGAAACAGTGAGAATTAGTAGGTTTAGGTTATGAAAGGAAATTTTAAAACATACTTGAAGCCCATCAATAATGAAGTATAAAAAGTAGAATTGATTCCGGTAAATATGGCTTTAATTTTGCTAATAGAAATAATCAACTTGGTATTTTTCAGTGTTATTTACATATATCGCTTTGTCGATTCTTAATCATCAATTTCAGGAATGTAATATATTAGACAAAATATCTGAAGTGGTGCTCTCTTCATCATCTGCGGATAAAATGTGCTTATTATCAAGCTTATTATAATCTTACTGACGTCGCTGGTATTTCAATTTTTCGTTGCTCAGTTTCTTACTCAAATCGTGAATTTCCCTACTTGTTTCCCTATTAAATCTGAGCAATATGCTTCTTTACTTGATTTATTCCTTACCTCATCTCCTCGCTCTTGTCAAGCTTTGCAACTTAATCCTCTTGCTAGCTTTCAGCTTAGTATTTATGCTGATGACATAACTATTAGGGAGCACCTCTTTTTGCACATAAGAATGGATTCGCCTGTTGTGTACATATAATCCTGCCTGTACAGAGTACGACAGGGAAGCAGCAGTTGTAAAGCAGTTATAGTGTGTCTGTGTCCAGTATCCGTGTCATGGAGGTCTGGGAATGCCGCACTTGATTGGCCATAAGGTCGCTTCAAGGTTGGCTTTTCTCAGGTGTGAAATTTTGGAAGACTCATTGATGGCGGGTATAGTGAGGGACATGTTCCCTAGCCTTACTATCACCCCCTCCCTCATCTCGAGAAGGCGATCGAGTTTTTTCCTCAAATGTCTGGCGGCCTTGCGGGCCATTCCACGGTCTAATGACCTTTCACAGCCTAGGAGAGTCTTATATCGTGAGTTAGTAGAGGGCTTCACGAAGGATTCATTACGTGATGTGCTTCGCTTATCGGAGGATGAGTTTCGCTTGTTCTGGACTTGGGCGTCAGATACTGATTATCTCAGCAATGCTGAGTTTTCGCTCACTTGGTGATTGGTTCGGAATTGGTTGCCTCTCAATGACAAGGCCTTCATATGGGGCCTAGCAGATTTGCCAGATTGTGAACGCTGCAACCTTGGCTTGGAAGAAACGGCTTCCCACGACTTCTACCATTGATCGCGGGTTTGCCCTCTATGGGACCGGGTCGGTGAGTTGACTGCTCGTATCGCGCCGCGAGAGCTTGTGCTCATTGGTCGTGCATTCACCTGTGATAATGTGTCACCTCCGTTCTCTGGGATGAAGCGTATGGTGTTTCTGTCATTGCTAGGTACGGCTCGAATGGTGATTTGGACGACGCGAAAGGAGGAAGTCTTGCGAGGTGAGCGTCTTTCAAATCAGGATCTGATCCGATATTTTGAGCACCAGCTCAAAATTAAGATTAGAACTGATTGGAAACGTTTGACTTCGACAGCCTTTAGCAAAAGGTGGATAAATGTGGTGAGCCTGGTTCGCGTGAACGGGGCTAGCCTTGATTTTCTCTTTTAGATCTGCTGGTTACATCGGGGTGGATTCCTTTGGAACCCTCCCCTGGTTAAGGCAGCTCTCTTTTGTGTACCTAGTTAATGTGAATGAATGTGTTCCTAGCCTGTACCCGGCATTCTCTTTTGTTATGATCAAAGTCGAGATTCCCAACCTCCCCAGTTTGTTTTGGCCTATTTTTTATCTCGGATGAGTCACCTTCGATTTTCTCATTCCTTTAATTATTTTAACCCCTCCCCACTCCCTTAGCAAGTGAGCTTTTTGATTTCGCCGTTTGGCGGAATACAGCAGTCACTCTTTTTGTTGGACAGGTCTTACTAACATCGTTTATTATGTTTTAAAAAATTACGTTGTATTTTAGTTTGTTATTGGGGTTCATCCCCTTTCCATCATTTCATTTTTCATTAAATGTTTTAAATTATATTATATATTGTATATAGCTGCATTTTTTGTCATGTGTTTGTTCCCCCTTTTTAGGTGCCCCTTATAAATATGTGGTACTGTGGTGTATGAAGGATTGGGAGGTGATGGATGGGTTCTTGTGGTGAATAAATTATTTGTAATGAGTGAATGGGTCGTGATAGTGTTTAGCTAGGTATAGAATACTATTGTTGACCAAACTCTACTCCTCCCTTTTTGCCACAATTTTTGTAATTTTACAGAAATAAATATCGTTGTAAAGCTGTTATAAAGAGTAGTAGTTAGAGAGTTAGTAAGGAGTTAGTTGGACAGTAAGTTGGTGCATAGTAAGATGGAGTGTTTTTGGATATAGATTCATTACCCGAACAAGACTGTATATTTTGATTCCTACTAACAGTATTCCTAATATTCCTGAATCGACTAACCAGTGTTCTAGTTTAATATAACTTACATTTTCTATCTCCATATTTGTTTTTGTTATTTATTCTTTTGTGTGGTTTCTCAGCAAGAATCCACAACAAATTGGCGACGAGGATTTCGAACAAGTTCACGCGGAGGAAAAATACGTTTTTCACATCAGTCGTCAAAAACAAATTGACGACAAAAGAACGCGAATTCACGTATAACACCAAGGAACAACAAATTAGCGTCGAGGATCTCGAAACTCACATACAGAGGAGTCGACAACAACAATTTGGCGAAGTAAATTCGTATACAAGTCGCACAATAAATTTGTGACGAATTTACCCTGAATCACTTTAACAAAGTTCGCTACGAGGATTCGAACAACAAGTCGACCACAAACAATTTGGCGACACTATCACAGAGAAATAGAAAAAAAACTGTCGAAATTAATTGCTAGAAAACAATAGTTAAAAAATCAAACCCCTCACGGAATCGAAACAGCAAATCATGGAGAACTTTCAGAAAGGAATATTGAAAATCATTAAGAGGAGTGAAGAACGACAATATAAACTAGAAGAAATGCAAAAAGCAAATGAAGAAAGACATATGGAAATACAAAAAAGATAAATGGAAATACAAAAGGAAAATGATGCAAAACAAGTGAAAATAGAAAGAAAGAAAGTCACAATTACAAGAACTATTATTAAAATTAACAAGTACAGCACTAGAAAGGAACACGGAAAAGAAGGACACGTTTTCACAAGATGCTGTTTAAATACTCAATTGAGGAAGACAAAAATTTTGGAGAATACTACAGGTGATATGAAGATATCTTTAATATCGACTGCCAGCACTTGATTGAAAAGAAAAAAATAAGGCTTTTACTCAGAAAATTAGGTATGTACGAACGCACTAAGTTCGTAGATTATATTCTCCCAAAAAAGACGAACGATTTAGCGTTCGACGAGGCAGTGACAGGCCTCACTGAGCTATTTAGCCCAAACATCTCATTGTTCCATAAAAGGTAGAAGTGCCGTAATCTCAGAAAAGACTAGAGTAGAGGATGAAAGCAAGGAAAACACCAGAAAATATGTAGAACTGGAAATATTGAATAAGAAGACCAAATTGCACTTGCATTCGGGGTCAGACTTAACAATAATAAGTTTATAGACATGGCGGAAGTTGAACAGGCCGACTATGTTATGCACTCAAAAAATTGCTAAATCGATAACAGAAAAAAGGATTAAATTGGAAGGCGAAATTATCGTGAACGTAAAATTTCAAGGAAAGATTAAGAAACTAAAATTCTACGTCACGAAAGACACACATAACCTGGTAGGAACGGACTGAATGCAGAAATTTAATATATGAGATTTACCAATTAACTCGTGTTGTAAAAAAATAAAAAGCGTGACAACAGAAACTTCAAAATTGAAAAAAGAGGTATTCTCAAGCAGTAAAAAATTCACAACAGAAATCACGCAAATATACAACCTGAATTTATTACACCGATAGTTACGGAAAAAAACTTGCAAACCAGGCGAACAAGTGAGACACATCAACCAAAACAGAAGGAATGAAGAGCCAAGCTCGTCATTCTCAAAAAACGTTGTCACGATGAAAAAAAGAAATATTTTGAAAGCTGTTGAGAATATTAGATCCCAAGCGAAAAAATAATGCTAGCACCTCCCAAAAAAGAAGCTAGGGAGGGGGTGTTGGGGAACACCCCTTTTTGCACATATGAATGGACTCGCCTGATTTGTATATATAATCCTGCCTATACAGAATACGGCAGGGGAGCAGCAGTTGTAAAGCAGTTATAAAGAGTAGTGGTTAGAGGGTCAGTAAGGAGTTAGTTGGTCAGTAAGTTGGTGCATAGTAAGTTGAGGTGTTTTTGGATATAGACTCATTACTCGAACATACTTCTTCACTACAAGACTATATATATGGATTCCTACTAACAGTAGGAATCAATATATACAGTCTAACCTAGTATTCCAGAATCGACTAACCAGTGTTCCAGTTTGTATATTTTTGTTCAATATAACTTACATTTTCTATCTCCATATTTGTTTTTGTTATTTATTATTTTGTGTGGTTTCTCAACAAGAATCCACAACAATAACCATTTACGCCTGTCTCTATACTAAGTCTGATCAGTTCGATAAGGTCAAATTGACGGCTGATCCCCAAAAAGATCTATAGTCTACTGTTAACTGAGGCAAAGAATGACTTGTTACTTTTATGCCTCTAAAACAAAACTGATCTATTAATCATTTGAAAGACACCTTTCTGTTTTCCATCAGCATGACTGATGCTAACCTCTAGGTCAGCTGTTAAAAAGATTTGTTTATTGTGTCGTGCTGGACAAATTTTCTCTAGAATCTATCTTGCATATCTAAGTATAGCATTCGTACATGCTTAGAATATTGTTACTACATATGGCCCGGTGCTCCTGTTATATATTTTGAGATTATTGATAAAATCCAAAGAAGGATCACTGGTATTATTGTTACTTAGTTTATCGGCTTCAATCACTTTCTTAGCGCCATAAAGTTGCTTCCTTTTGCCTTTTCTATAAATACTTTCATGGTAATTGTTTGGATGAGCTCTCCCCTTTGCTTGAATACTATGGAATAATTTAAGGAGTTGTAATGGACTGGAAAAATATTTCAACAAAAAATGATTACAAATAAACTTTTCAATAAAAATAATTCATTCAATAAATGCTGAAATTTTCATTCAAACGCAAAAACCTACCTAGTGAGCTTGAATAAATTAATTGCCGAGTAAGTTTTATAAGAGATAAGAAAAAGACAGGGAATTATGAGAAACTATGAAGGGACACAGTACATAAAAGAAAAAGGAAAGCATTAAAAAAGTACAGTTAAATTAACTATGAATTCAATAAATTGTTTATCAATTTTTTCTAGTTTATTTTCTATTTTAATAAATTTTAGTATGAAAATATGGCTTCATTGATGCAATGAAATGCATTGATATCAATAGTTAATAACATTGTAAAATCTTTTTTGACTAATGTTCCCCTTTTTTAAGATTATAGTGAACAGGAAAGCATCCCCCTGAGATTATATTGAACAAAGTAACAGTTTTTAAGAAAAGGCTATTCAAGGGAAACTTAATCTTTACTACGATGGAAATGAGGATGTTTGCCTAAACGTACATGGTGTGGTGTGTCTTAGCTGAGAGGGTTAGAGTTGGGAGAACTACAAAATTATTATTTTCCATGGAAATAGCGATAGAGTAACAAGAAGCTTGAAAAGTTTCGTCTGTGAGAAAAGGGATTGTAATGTGGAAGATAATTAATTACCAGCAAGACCGCATAAACGTTTTTGGACAGAAAGTGAAGACTGGATAGCTTCACCCCAGATATGGCAGCAGTAATATATTTTCGGTCTAATCTGGCTTTTGTAAAAGTAAAGCATAATCAAGAGGAGTCAAATGCGTACTGAAGCGGTACAAGAAACCGACGGTATTTCTAGTATCTCTAGCGATGGTTCGTATATAGAATTTTGCCATTTAAGTCTCAATAAGCATTCAAGGCAAGAGGCCTCCTTGAAAGACCAACCGTTCATTGCGTTCATTGCGTTCATTGCGTTCATTGCGTTCAGGTGTAGCTTGGTGATGACAGAACGTTACACGTTTGGTTTATGTGGTATGTAAAATCATGAGACAGTTTTCCACTCATTGCGTTGTTATATTAATAAAATTATAACTAATGTAGACAACACCTACTTTACGTTCCAAGGACGCCCCTACAAACAGACCACCGGCCTTCCGATGGGGTCCAGCCTATCGGAACTACTTGCCATCACATGCATGAACCAACTGGAGCGTCGCGCACTCAGCACCTGTCATTCATACGCCTTATTCACGAGATACGTTGATGATATACTCATCCTTACTTCTTCACGTGACGAGACAAGCAGAATGGCAGCGACGTTCAACAGTATGAACGGCAAAATAAAATTCACGATTGAGCACCCCGATGTGTATGCCTATCACTGCTGGACTTCAGGCTAAAAGTATCGGATAGAAGTGAAGTTCACACCGATTTCTACAAAAAGCCTGCCAGCAGGGATATGTTTGTCCACTACCGATCAGCCCTCCCTCTCAGCGCTAAGACTGGCTACATCGAAAACGTGCTCGCACGTATCCAAAACAAGTGCAGCAAAGAAGAGCACGTTAACACCCACACTGCACTCTTCAAGAAAACACTGGTGACTAACGGCTACCCACAATCCTTTGTGGGACGCCTGGAACGGAAGGGTAGTAGGGGCCCAAGGCGCCACACCCTATCTAACACCTGCTTCCTGAGGCTACCACACTTCAGCGAAAATATAACATCAAGAATACATAGAGCTATCCGCAGAGAGGGATTGGACATACAGCTGGCACACTACGGCCCCACTCTTCGCAGACACCTCAACCCCAACCACAGAACAAATAACAACACCACGTGCATACTAGCCAATTGCCCTATTGCAGGCACCAACATATGCCACCAGGTATATGTCATATACCGCATACAATGTGCCAAATGCGAGGCATTCTATGTTGGCAGCACCACAAGACTATTACATATCAGGATAAAAGAACACTTACACACGCAAGCGTTGTCTTTCCAAAAACATTTTAAAAAATGCAAAAATACTAACAAGAACATAACCGTCAACATCGAGGCTAGATAGCGCAGCATAGGTAATCTGCGCATAAAATAATCCCTAATAATAGCTAAGTTACACCCGCAAATCAATAGTCGGCAAGAGCTAAACCTAGATTACATAACAGAATAGACAACGCTAACACGCACATGACACACACTCACCACAACAATAAAGCTCATACACACGGGCAAGATAGTAACAATAACCACGCGCACACATTTCTCCCTCCCGACAGAATAGCGGAGGCGCTTATAACAAACCGCACACCGGAAATCACACACACACACATATAAAAAAATAAGGTAGATTTAATTACAATAACCACGTTCACATAGATACGCACGCACGACACGGTCACAACAAGCAAACACCACCATATAAATCAGATATATAAAACAACAGTAATGAAACTGATACTCTTTGACCCTGTCAAAAAGTCATGTGAACTTTCAGATCGCATTAATATAGACCACACATACAAGCGGACTGATATCATCAAACCATAAAGGCCCCAACTAGAATACACACAAACACACACACACACATACACACACACGTACACACACACACGTACACACACACGTACAGCAGCTAGAATATACGCACATACACACGCGCACACACACACGCGCACACACGCGCGCATACGCGCGCATACACACACACACGTACAGCAGCAGTGGACAACTATCACCATTCATAGAGGGACCGCGACGAAGTTCGGACAGTCAAAAGCTTCTCTGCCATTCTGAAGTTGAGATTTTAATCTCGAAATATTAATGTAATAAATAGGTAATACAAACACTTCTTTACCTCCCTTTATTTCATTCAACGCATTGTGCCAGCCTTCAAGACATAACCCATACAAATATTTAAATTATTCAAAATACATTTTTGTTTTGCCTGTGGGGTAAGGACATAATTTTACACTGCGTAAGCAATAACAAATGAGCACTACTCAAGTTAATTATCCTGCTCGTAAAAATAGAAAATAGAAAAAATTTTATTGGGAAAAACTTTTGAAGATTAACATTCATTAGACCTTCCTCAAGCTACGACATTTGTCAGAATCTAAAAAAGGTTTTTATCAGTTTAGAAGTAACATTCTTAAATGCTTAATTTTACATTCATATTAATGAATGTAAAATCGATCTCTGACTTCCTAGTCTGTACTTTGTTTTCTTGACAGATTTCAGATTTGAAACTGTCCTTGTACTACCGATAATTTATAACGAATTGGAGAAAAGGACATCCCTGGTAGTACGCCGTTAACAATGAGATAGCCCCAAAATTTCTACGTCTGAACTTAAATGCTTAATTAACATATAAGTTCCATAAAAGTTGAAAATTCTCACATCCATACAAACATGAAATTTTCGATTCTGAATCCATTTCCCTTCAAACCGTAAAATCTAAAGTTATTTTAAAATTAACCTGAAATTTTTACAAAATAGTTAAGTTAGTATTGTTTAATTTCATTATCCCAAGATCTTGCTCAATGATTTTTATTTTTAAACTCCATTTTCTAATATGGTGTATATGTGTATTATAATAAGAAACCACCCGTCAACCGACTACTTCCTACTAATTGCTCTCTCCACCTACGTTGTATACTCTTAAAGATCTGAAGATTAAATATGATGTTGTAGGATAAAGCTTCCGCTTAATTGAATACCAGGCAGGAAAAGAACATTTTTTATGCAAATAGCAAAAATAAATTAAGCTTGTTTGTATTCTTTATTTTATGATTGATTCTAAAATTTTCTTGTTAAGCCTTCCTATTTAAAGGAAATTAAAGACATTTTTACTTCAGTCGGTCGGTTGATGTTTTCTTAACTTCTTTCTCGGGAAACAATAAGAATCTGTGGTAGTAAAGGGAAGTGCAATTGGGACAAAACAAGTTAATGTGGCTTTGTATCTTCCGTTAAGACATCTCTCAAATATTTAGGTGTAAATTCTTTCCTTTTTTTTTTTTTTTTTTTTTTGTCTTACGCAATTTTTTCATCTTTTGTCTGTATAGTTGAATCTATTCAATTTCTACAGTTGGCCGAGACAATCTCTTTGATGGTCAAGAATAATCTGCCTTTGTTAATGATCATAGCACTATGTCATGGTCAAAGATAGATGGACCAATGAGTATGAGTAATCATCTATTAAGTTCTCATTAATCACTCTTCCCAACATTCCTTTTGCAAAGAAAATTTAGAGAAGCTTCTCAGTCTTTCTTATAAGTATTTGGTGCCACTCAGTAATTTCTGTGGCCTAGATCCATTTTCCTAACACTACCAAGGTGGGACCAGGTTACCTAAGTCCGCTGATAAGCCTCCATTGGATATCTCTACAGAGCACCACTTTTTCAGTTCATAATTTCATTGGTCTAGGTTAAATCTTTGTACCAGTAGTAACATTGGCTTCATGACTTACGCCATCAAAATATTCGCAGAACTTTCCTGTGAAACAAAAAAATATCCTTCTGCGTTGGCAAAATTTAAAATTATCGAAGTTCGTTAATCCATGATTTTCAACAAAACTTTTTTTACCCCGAGATAAAACTCGCCTAACTCTAAACCTTTGTAAATTATTTTTATTACTATTATTAACAACAACAACAACAACATTCACCTATGAAAAATTCTGAAAAAGTTCTTTAAGCTCCCGGTAAAAATCTTTTAGCGATCTCAGAGTCAGATGTGTTTTGGGGAGAAAATTATCAAAATTATTTTCCCTTCATTCTTTTGGGTTGACCAAGATTAATTTATTTTGTTATTTATTTAAAAAATACCTAGGTATCAAATTTTAAATTCATATTCTAACGAAAACAAATGCATTAAAACATGTATTTTAAAGTAATAACCATTGCTCTCGTAAAATCTACACGACATAGTGTCACATATTTATTATATGATGAATTGCCGAAAGGTTATCAGTACAAACAAGAAATCTCTTAAAAAATTGGATGTTAGGTCATTTAAATCAAAATCTTTTGAAGCAAATCTGGCCGATAAATTTTCAGCATACATGTATACGCAATTAGGCATGCATATATCTGGGTAAAATTTCCACCCACTTATGTTGAAAGCCATATATCAGATATGTGTGAAAAACATTTCACCAGAAATCGACATTCAATTTTAAAAACGTAACTATTTTTTCTTTTTCTTGTGAAAAAGACGTTCAAAAGTGTAAAACAAAACGATAGGAAGAAAAGGTTTTTATTAATTATAACAGAGAATTAAACTGTTAAGAAGCCAATTGGGGATTGCATTCTAAAATTGTATTTTTTTAATACAAACTCCAACCAAGCAGACAATTAAAAAAACAATAATAGAAATCGAAACATTCAACCCATCATTTAACTTAGAAGTAAAAAACCAAAATAGGACTAATATTTTTTAAACTGATCGATAAACACTTTCCAAAAAGCTCAGAATTAAACAAAGTTTCAATAGGAATACAAACAAACTGAGTTATAGCTGTAGTTGTAATTTAGAAAATTACATAAAGAAATAAAATGCCAGAAACATACAAAACAATATCGTTAATAAGGAATGTAAGTGCAGAGACAAAAATAAATGCCCACTTCAAGGACTTTGTGATACAAAAGGAATTATTTATATAGCAAAAGTACACGATTTAAATTATCAAAACAAAACATATGGGTCCTGGGTATGACGGTAAACTGTATCTGGCAGTAAGGCCTCTGATTAGGAGGTTGTGAGGTGCATGGAACCACCTCTTAATTGTTGCTATCATGAGAGATACACTTTGACCCAGAGTGGTAGCACCTGTTAGGGTCCCAGCTATGGTCAAATAGTTAACCTCCAAACTGGGGTCAAAACACAGGGAAATAGGTAAAAAAAAAGAATTGAAGTGAGAGTCCCCCCACTAAATGGAAAAGGTTATACAGTTCTGGGGAAAATATGGGCTTGTCCTAAAGAACATAACAAAGAAGCAGACTGGATTGCATAAGAGATAGAACGAATGAAAAATAAACCAGAACAAACATAGGCTGGAATCACAGAAGAGGATGTTAAATATGCACTGAAAAAAAAACACACAACTGGAAATTTCCAGGAATAGATAAAATTTCTAACAATTGGCTATACTATTTAAATACAGCACATAAAAATCTAGCCAAAGAATTTCAAGAAAGGGTTAACGATCCCACTAAAGTTCCTGCATAGATGACCAAAGGAATTACCTTTCTTCTACCCAAGAATAGTGACACAAATAACCCGAAAAACTACAAACCAATTACATACCTTCCCACAACATACAAACTATGTACATCTTTTTTTAGCAAAATAGACATATTTCTTCATTGAAAGAAGCAAAATACTACCGCTTAAACAAAGAGGGTGCAAACGTGGCTGTTACGGATGTAAAGATCTATTATTTATTAATAGGATGATCTTATCTTCAAAAACTGCTACAATGCAAAGAAAAATCTTAGTACTGCCTGGATAGATTATCGCAAGGCATTCGAGAGTGTGCCACATTCCTAGATCTTAAAGTCTTTAAATATGTACAAAGTATCACCCGTTATCATCAATTTCATCAAAAATATATGTCGAAATGGAAAACAACTCTTTACCTCAATCACGTAAATGGAACCTGGTGAAATAAACATCAACAGAGATATATTTCAAGGTGACTCTTTGTCTCCCTTACTATTTTGCATATCAGTAATAGCATTAACCATCCAACTTAACAAGACAGAATGTGGCTATGAAATAGCTCAAAAGAAAATAAGCATTCTATTTTACATGGATGAATTAAAGTTGTATGCTAAGAATGACAATGAGCTGGAAGGTTTTCGGCAAACTGTAAAATGCTTCAGTGAAGACATTGGAATTAAATTCAATTTGAATAAATGTGCTAAAGCTACAGTTTTACGATGATCGCTACAACAAACATCCTGCATTAGCTTAGACCCTGCTGTAACAATAAAACATTTAGAGCAAAAAGAAGCTTATAAGTACCGGAGTGAAAGAATTAACTATAAGAACATTAAAGAAATACTGCGTAAAGAGTACTACGTCTGATATTAAAAACTTAATTGAATTCTCAAAGCAGAATTATGGTCATTAATAACCTTGCCATCCCAGTGGTCCAATATAGTTTCAACATCTTGAACTGGATTCTAAATGACATCAAACGAATGGATTCTAAGACAAGAAAGCTTCTTTCTAAGCATAAGATGCATCATCCAAAAGCTGATGTAGACCGTTTATACATACCCCGTAAAGAAGGCGGAAGAGGTCTTATTCAGCTAGAATTGTCATACAAAACAACAACTATTGGCTTACTAACATACCTGGAAACAACAAAGGACTGGATGATACAAATAGTAAAACAACATGAAAACTGAAAGAAAAAATATTCAATAATGAAAGAAGGCGGTAAATACAAACAAGATTTACATTTAGTAGATTATGTAGAAAAGCAAAACGGAAGCCAACTATTGCAGCAAAAAATCTGAAAAAGAAAGCCAAGGATAAAGCTCTTGAACATATGAAATAACGCTGGCAAAACAAACCTCTGCATGGCTAATATCCAGAACCCAATGTTAATAAAGTTAATACTCATCGATGGTTATGTGCATCTGGATTAAAGTCTGAAACTGAAGGCTTTATTCTTGCAGCGCACGACCAAAGTCTTTTCACAAGGAACTTTCAGGCAAATATTATACATAATAATGTGGATCCAAAATGCAGGTTCTGTGGTAAATACAAAGAAACAATAGACTATCTAATCTCAAGATTTTTTGTACTTGCCTCAAATGAATATAAAAATCGTCACAATAGAGTGGGACAATATTTACACTGGACAATGCGCAAACACTATGGAAAATATGTAAACAAACACTGGTATGACCATCACCCACTACCGGTTACAGAAATAGAAAATGTCACCATTCTATTGGATTACACCATTTACACAGACAGGAAAATTAAAACAAATAGGCCGGACATTATTGTCAAAAACCAAAAAGAAAAAACATGCCTACTAATTGATATGGCTTGTCCAGCGGATTGTAACATATCAACCAAGGAATTTGAAAACTATTGAAATATAAAGACCTGGAAATTGAAGTAGAAAAAATGAGGAAATTGAAAACAAGAATAATACTAGTAAAAACAGGTGCACTTGGAATGATAAAAGATGAAACAAAACAACACATGAAAGAATCCCTGGAAACCCCAGTTTAAGAGATATACAAAAAATTGTCTTGTTAAATACAGCCCACGCACTAAGGAGAGCTTTGTCTATGTAACGCTTGGGGTGTTATGGGAGATAGAAAAAACATTAAATGTAGCCATAACAACACACTACGACCTGTCTTATGTCTTTCTGCAGACATGGTAGGGAGTGCGACCATAACAGAAATAAAATTATGATGAAAAATGACAAAATAATAATAATTGGTATCTTAGATTCATGAATTATATATTTGTGAAAAAATGTGGACTTAACGTAATGTTTTAATCACTATTTTTAATTTTAAGTTGGTAGTAATGTTATTCCTCTTTTAAAAGTTATATTCTTTTTTATTTAAACTAATTTTTGAGAAATCAAAAATGTGTCCTACGTTATTTCGATGTAATACATGAGAGTTGGAACATATGTCCAAACGTAGGCCTCTTTTATGTTCGTAGATCCGCGCTTTTAGATTTCGTGATGTTCCCCTGTATATACGTTATTGCACTGTAGACACTGGATTTTGTAAATCCCGGCATTTAAATTGGTGTTTGGTGTCTTTTTTAATCTGACAATATTATCAATATTCTTAGAGGTGGCGGTAACGATTCTAGTTTTTGGGATTGTTAATTTGTTTGAGAGTTCATACGAAAAGTTGTTGGAAATTTGTGTGATTTGGGGATGTATTTGATTTTTTGTTTTGTATTTTATAAGCATGTATTTGGCGTTCAGGATGAAATAGTGTGGGTAGTGGAGAAGTTTTAAATGTTCAAAATATCTCTCTTCTTCAGATAAATCATTAGGGCTGCATATTCTGAGGGCTGTAAGGTAGATAATTAAACCAGATTAATTATTTGGTTGTAGTTAGAATAAAAATTAATAAGATCGTTTTTGTTGGTAGGTTTACCGTAAACATTAAATTCTAATTTATTGCTATTATATATTATCAAGATATCAAGGAAAGGGAAAGAATTGTTAGTTTCAAGTTCATATGTAAATTCGATAGTAGGTTCTACCTTATTGAGTCTTGTTACTAAGTTTAATAGGCTGGTGTCATGTTGGTTTAATAGGAAGTCATCTATATATCTTAAGTAAGTAGAATTGTTAGGTATCAGTCAGTTAAGAGCCATACGTGATACAGGCATGGGCGATCATGTCTCTTTCGAGACATGACTGAGACGGCAGAAGATTTTCCCGCAGTAGGTTGTCATTAATTTCTGCAGTAGACTGGTTACCAACCAAGGCTATAGAACCCAATTTGTCCTGCTATTTAACCCGTAGCTGGAGGGGTATTTGCGCACAAGTGGATGCAACGAATTCAACTGGAATTTGAACTCGGCTCTTCGATTTATTGTTCCGAGGCAATATTCACTGCACCACAACGCACATTCTTGACGTTGTTAGATATAATATAATTGAAAGAACCGGATTCTAAGAATTCTAGTAGTAGGCAAGCGAGAACACCACTAATAGGAGAACTCATGAGTTAGCCAAGTTTTTGTTTACACTTTTGAACGTCTTTTTCACAAGAAAAAGAAAAAAATAGTTACGTTTTTAAAATTGAATGTCGATTTCTGGTGAAATGTTTTTCACACATATCTGATATATAACTTTCAACATAAGTGGGTGGAAATTTTACCCAGATATATGCATACCTAACTGCATATACATGTATGCTGAAAATTTATCGGCCAGATTTGCTTCAAAAAATTTTGATTTAAATGACCTAACATCTGATTTTTTAAGAGATTTCTTGTTTGCACTGATAACCTTTCGGCAATTCATCATATAATAAATATGTGACACTATGTCGTGTAGATTTTACGAGAGCAATGGTTATTACTTTAAAATACAGTTTTAATTTTGTTTTGATCAAGCAAATACTTGAAGATGTACCCATTAAAACCACGGACCTTGGACATGCTGATGGTGTAATGGAGAGTGACTCAGAATGAGAAATCGGAGAGGCGAGCTGGAATTCCCTTTGAGTTCGTTACATTTACCTACACCCCATCCCTGTAAAAGGTATAAATACATCTCCTCCCCTATGAGTTAAATAGTAGAATTTGTGTCCAGATCTCATGATTATTGTTATTCTCAAAAATTGTTAATATTGCAATAGCCACTCGCAAAAAGAATGATATTCTTACAATCCATTTAGGTACCGCCACAAATTCGCTAAAAATGATAAATTTATGACGAAAAAAATGCTCCACATTTGATAAAAACAAAGTTTTATCGTTAAACTTTTAGTTATCATTAAGAGGAAAGACCAACAGATTTTTTATTATTAAATTATATCAAAAACATTCGAAATTTTGTTTGAAAATCCTTACGTCAGCTGTAACGTAGACAAAAACGGTTTTAGAAATATAAGCAAAATGAAAGGAAAAACAAAACTCAAATAGGCATATTGAACATGTGGTTTCAAAATCACTTTTAGGAAACGGAAATGTTAAGAAGAAACATAGAGAGGTATACTAACTTTCAATTAATGAGTATAAACTTTTTTAAATTTATTTTTTAAACGTTATTTTTAATGGATCCTCGTATTTGAGTAGATACTGTTTTTTATAATTAAATTTTTGAGTAGATACTGTTTTTTTATAATTAAATTTTTGAGTAGATACTGTTTTTTTATAACTAAATTTATATCTAGCGGCCTAAATAATCAAGAACTCATGTTAGGAAAATATGCATCATTCCTCAATTTTTGTCTTCGTAGCCGGTGGCATCAATGAATCCACGCAGTTGGTTTATCGCTACGAATGAGGGTCAATTCTTCGTCCTAACAATTTTCTCCGGCGGCCGTGATGTTTGCCGGGAGTTTGTTGAAAATGTCGGAGCCTCAAGCTGGGGGTACAAGATTAAACTATAAGGAACGAACTTCCACAACTTGGATGAGTTGAAAGGATGCTTTATTTCGTTTAGTCTAGAGCTAGCCTTTTCGGTTGGGGCAGGCGAATGTGACACACAGCTCTAACTCTAATTAATGGAGATCAACAAATCCGAACTGACCGAAACAAGACGAACGGAGATTCTTACTTCAAGCTCGCGCCCGGCGGAACTCACTTGAAACTCAACTCTACTCTACTCTGCTCTATTCGGAAAAATTACCTGAATTTATTTAAAATTTATCCGGAAATCCGGAAATGCTTTAGACCACCGGTGATAAACATTGGCGACTATAAGTCTGAAATTTCAGTTATCTTTTTTTTTTATCTTAATAAAGCTTCTGCCGGAAAATTCTTAATGTGTGGTCAAGATACAGTAAAAGACAGCCTTTGACCGGGTCATTCGAAAACCCACCTCCTGAACTTTATCACATTAAATCACTGAGTCCAATATTTACCGGAGGAGTGGTAGGATTTAAAACAGTAATCGGATACCCTTGTCTCTTCCACAATTTTCCTCTTAAAAGAAAAAGCGTTTATTTATATATTTTTCCTCTTCTTTTTTCACTTTTGTTAAATATGTTTTTAAACTATTTTCTATTCTAATCTATTTTCTATTTTAATCTATTATAATAAAATACATATATGCCTAGTTATCGTGCCACAGCTACGGCCCTGCTTGGATTTGAAAAAAATAAATTATATTGATTGAAAAGAGTTTTAATTTGAAATCACTAAAACTGAAAGTAGATACAGCGAGACAAATCAATTCTATGTAAGTAGAAGGAAATGCAATAAGATTATTGAAAGGCTATAAGGTAAGCATTCGACTAAAGGTAAACTATCACCCAAAATATATAGTCAAGAAAAGTTCTAATGCATATCCTACCTTTGGTAGTAGCAAAATTAAACATGATACAAGTCATACTAGAAAGAATACTCAATGTGGTAGTAATTGGTTGTTACCGATAGGAGCGATAAAGAAAACCTGATGGAGATTTAATGATGTGGCGATTACAAGATAGGGGTAAATCACCATATATGTTCAGACACTTTTCTTTTGCCGATTATCAAAACTGCGAGCCACGCAGCAAAATTAAGTACTTTGCAAAATTGATCTCAGGGTAGCATACGATCAAATAGAAATTGACGAGAAATTCAAGGAAATAACCACGATAAATACACCTATAGGCTTATTAAGATGGATTCGTCTACTGTTCGGAGAAACGACTTCCAGCCATATTTTTATAAAAGCAATTGAAAGAGTCTCATTGGGAAAAATAAATATGGTAATGTACTTAGGCAATATAGTTGTATAAATGCAATTATTTCGCTATTCCATTTATGCGTTGCTTGTTTACAAATTCAATTCCTGATTCTGCTTTGCACAAATTATTAAATTCATTCATTTCTTATCGAATTAACATTACGCGTGAAACGTTTCGTGGATACTTTCAATTTCAATTTCTATGATGATTTTTTTCAGAAACTAAACGAAATAACATTATATTAATAAATATTTTATAACTTTTTAATTATAATCCCGTCATACTCTTGAACCAAAAAAGTTCTGCTGAGGATAAGATTTTAAAATTTAATTTACTGCCATTAGTTTTTTTTAATATAACAGTATTTGCAACGAAATGTGAATCCCTGAATTTACCCTAACCTTCGTAATATTTTATTTGTATTTTTAAGTTAGTACAGCAATAACAGTGGAAAAGAGCTGATCTGTCGCAAAAATTGATTTCACACATTTATTTTTCCGATGATTATCAGCTAAGCGAAGTGGATTTCGCAAATCCACTAAAGATCAATTACTTTTTTAAACAAAGATGACCAGCCAAAAAATAATATCTCTATAAAACATTGGTCTCTACCTGCGAAAAAAGTAGTGACGAGAAGATCGCCTCGAGCGACACGAAAGGTAAGACGCCCAATGGACTATTCACCTTCACCCACCTATGCTTTATCCCAGCTTCGCTTATCTATAGCAATAGGTTGCAACAGGGGAATAAAATCTGCTTACTGTTATAAATTCTCGTGGTCCTAAAAGAATGTGTTAAAATAATCAGTCTGTTTAATGCGTGTATACATGTCAAATAGACTGATTTTTCCCGAAATAACGAGCTTAGTTTTAAATTTTTGTAATGTAATGGGTCCGCAATGAAAGTCGAGGAGGACTTCAATGAAATTTAACTGATATTAGGAAACAAATCCAAAATATTGGTGCTAGTTAATAAAACAAAAAAAAAGTTGGGAATAATGACAGAGTTGAATTGCTCTGCATCATGTAAGTAAACGGAATAAAAACACTAAGGAGACACTTGATGGGCGTGGCACACCTTAAAAGGAAAGACCAAAAAATCTTTCCTCGACTTACTCCCTGAAAAAAAAAAGAAATCATTATCATTATATCACCAAATGGATGCAAAGTTATTTTTACTTTTGTATATAGTTTCTTATAACAAACCAACACTTTTTCCTTCTTAAGTGACACTCACCGAACTTTTTTTTTTTTTTTTTAATCATCTCACCCCAAGCAAGGCATTCCACTGCCACTATTGCGCATGGGGCTACATAGGGGAAGGTAAAGAGAAGGAGTGGTTAGACATAGGGAATGTCAGGAGGAAGGTGACAGATGAGTAAGGATACCGAGGATGAGGGTTGGGCAGATGGGAAGAGTGTTTGATAGAATGGGAGCAGGTTAGTGTGTTAGGAGGTGTCTATTGACCTTACATTTAAACTCCTGGAGATTATAGACGTCGGGGAAGCAATCGTTTGGAAGAGAATTCCACAGTCGGGAAGTGCGAGGAAAGAAACTGTTGGAGTAGAAGTTACGGCTGCATTTTATCGGTTTCACTGTAAAAGGGTGGGATCTAGTTGCTAATCTAGTATCTCGTGCAAATTCGTATTTAGGGGGCACCAGTGATCTAAGTTCATCGGAGCAGAAGCCGTGAAAGTATTTATAGAAGAGACACAGGGAAGCCACGTCTCGCCGGTGGGAGAGAGACTGCAGGCGGTCTGCCAAGTCGGTATCTATCACATTACAGACCCTCCTCTGAACCTTATCGAGAAGCCCGAGGAGAACAGCAGGGGCACCCGACCAGATATGGCAGCAGTATTCAATGCACGGGCGGATGGTAGATTTGTAAATGTGCAGGATAGATTTAGACGGAAAAAACTTCCGGGCCCTACACAGAGAACCGACTTTCATAGCAGCGGATTTAGCAATGGATTCGATATAGTCATTCCATTTGAGGTCCGCTGATAGTGTGAGACCAAGGGGGCGTAGTGTTTTACTCTCTGGGAGGCAAGCCTGGTCCATGCTAATGGGAGGTAGGTGAGATTGTCGATGATGGTTAATTGACAGTAGCTTCGTTTTAGAAGCATTAAAATTTACTAGCCATTTCTTACCCCAGTCCAATATGGATTGGAGGTCTTTTTCAATCTCGGCTGCGAGTTTAGCTTTGACGCCTACACCAGATTTTTGTTGGAGGCGAGAGTAAACTGTGGTGTCATCGGCGTACAAACCTATTTGGGTTCTTATGGAATCAGGGAGATCATTAATATATATCAGGAAGAGTGTAGGACCTAAGATGGAGCCTTGGGGGACACCTGCGTTTGTATGGTAGTTCTGAGAGGCATGTCCGTTTAATACCACTTTCATTGTGCGGTTAGAGAGGAATGACTGGATTAGTTCAAACAAATGTCCAGTTATACCATAGCTCCGCAGTTTACATAGAAGGCCAGCATGCCAAACTCTGTCGAACGCCTTAGATATATCCAATGCAACGGTTCGAGCTTCGCCATTCCTGTCGAGTGCCTGGTATATGTACTCGGTGATGGTCGTTAGCATATCAGCAGTAGACCTGGTGAAGCGGAAACCATATTGCTTGTCCGAGAGGAGCCTGTGTGCTGTGAGATGCTGAACCACCTCGGCGTTGATAATGGCTTCGAACACTTTGCCAAAGATCGGAAGAAGGCTGATAGGGCGGTAATTTGCAGGGTCAGAGGGTTCTCCAGTGTTTTTAAATATAGGAACTATAGAGGAAGATTTCCAACAGGCAGGAAAGCAAGAAGCAGATAGGAAGAGGTTGTAGAGCTTAGAAAGGATAGAGGAGAGTTCAGGGGCACATTTCTTTAAGACTATGGTTGGGATTCCGTCACCACCGCTCGCTTTGTGAGGGTCAAGTTTTAAGATTATCTTAGAGACAAGCGAAGGTGTAATGTGGACATCATTCAGTTGTGCCTCGGTTCTAGGTGAGAAGTCGGGTGTAAAAACTTCAGATGAGTCCAGACTCGAATTGTTCGAGAATCTGCGGGCAAAACATTCAGCCTTATCTGCTGGGGAGGTGAGGACCTCAAATTTGTTGATTAGCGGGGGTATTGTGGACTTGCTCTTGTTAAGTACTCTTTTACAGAGTCGCCAGTAGTCTTTAGAGCCGAATTTAGAGCATGCTATGCGTTGCTTCATTCTGACAGCAAACAACATCTTAGCTTCGTTAAGTATCCTTTTACACTTATTACGAGCTGTAGTGAAAAGGCGCCTGTTTTGTTCCGACGCATAGTTACGATAGAGTCGGAAGAAATGATTCCGGTGGGCAATAGCAGCCGAGCAAGCGGGTGAGAACCATGGAGACGAATGAGATTTAAGCTGGAATTTCCTAGCAGGGATGAAGGCATCGATGCCAGCCTTAACCCAGGAGGAGACCTCGGATGCACATTCTTCGATGGGAAGACTAAAGACGTTGTTCCAAGGGATGTCACAGAGGAAGTCTCGGAACGAATCCCAGTCTGCCCTTTGATAGCAGTAGGATATTCTACTTGTCTGTGTTTCATGGGTCGGGCGGGAGTGGAGTGAAATATTGACGGACACTACAGTGTGGTCAGAGTTTCCAAGTGGGCAGAGTTGTCTGGTAGTGCAAGAGTCTGGGATGGAAGTGAAGCAGAGGTCTAGAAGTGAGTCCCTTCCGTTAGGGTTGTCGGAGAAACGCGTGGGGAAGTCCACTACTTGCGTAAGGGATTGGGTGATTGAAAAGTTCATGGTGTGGACACCAGCAGCGTCAGTGACAGCGTTCTTCAGCCACTTGGTGTGGTGGGCGTTAAAGTCACCAAACACGAATACATGGGCAGAGGGATGGGTAGAAATGGCTTTGTCAATATTGTCAGAAATGATGTCAAGTAACGAACAGTCAGGGGAGGAAGGAGAGCGGTAGAGAAAGAAGAGATAGCTAATCGAGCTGAGAAGTGAGAGGCGGAAACACATGAAAGAATGATCTGGGGATTCAAAAGATGACACCCTAGCTAAAGGAAGGTGTTCGCTGACATAGACACCAAGCCCATGCATATGAACATTGGAGTCCTTCCTGAAGAGGGGAAGGTAGCCAGGAACGCAGAACTCAGATGAGGGGATAAAAGGGTTAAGATTAGTTTCACATAGGGCTAATATATCAGGTGAGTTATTATGGAGGAAAGAATCTACGCTGGGGAAGTTGGTGCGGATGCCGCGTATGTTAGTGAAAGAGATGCAGACAGGTTTAGGCGTTTTCAAATGAGCTGGTTTAGTTTTGTTATTATGTTTGCTTTTTTTCCATAGTAATTCAGTTAAGGAGTGGTCTTAGAATAGAATCAGTCGGTCAATCATTTGCAACTTGTGAAGGATGGAAACTGGCGCGGCCTACAACATAATGTGGCCTCGGGGTTGCCCACCGAACGTTCATGCAGGGACGCCCGTCCATGCGCGATATGGCACTACAAGAACCCCGATATTATTCAACTGTTGATCAGAGCAGCCTCTCAAGACGCTACGCAAGAGTTCGGGCTCCTAACTACCAGTCGGAAGCAGCAACCAGGAAACTGCCAACCCGGTACCCTCAGAATGTAAAGACGTTGCCACCATACTCCGTAACTGCAAAGAGCTTCCAGCTGAACTAACACCAAGACCAGAGAAAGGGGATGAACCGGGAACCCCTTCCTAAACAAGAAACAAGGTGATCACCTCTAAACTCATTCAAAAGAAGGGGGTGGAATGTGAGACCGGGCGATAGTAGAAACTATCTACTCCAAAAAAAAAAAAACAAAGAAAAAGTGACTGAGGTTTACAAAGTTTTAACTTAGTAAAAGTCAAAAATACCCTTGAATAGCAAAATTATTTACACAAATTAAGTGACGAAAAAAAAAATCAAAGACGACCAAAAGACGAAAAAAAAAAAAAATAATAAATAAAAATAATTTCCAAGAAATTTCACAAAAACAGACTGAAAAATGGACTGAATCCCGGTTGACTTACCACAAGCAGCTAACACTGTAAAGTTGATTTAATTCAATTTCTGAAGACAAAAATAGAAATTAAACCGTTTTTTACAGAATATAGTCGAGTTATGTTGCTTGCGTACACTTTTTTTTTTTTACTTGCTGTATTGTTGAAATTGGTTATTTGATTCTTTTCTGTACGTTGTAAACTCTAAATATTGCTACAATGAGAGAGTGCCGAGAGAACAAGAAAAATTATTTAACAATATTTTTTTTTTAAGAAGTTCGTAGATGTAGCGACATCAGTGTCAGCTGATCTTGTTAAATGGATAACAGCTAACCTGTCATAAAATTGGTTTCGAAAATTTATATTCCCGGTGATTATCAATTAAGTGAAATGAACTTCACAAGTGCTATGGCAAACGGCCTGAAGAAATAAAAAAAATCTCAGTGGAAATAAATATATATATATATATATTTTTTTTTTTTTTTTTTCATTTGAAGTTATTCTGCAATCTAAGTTTCAAACTTTCGGTACCTTCAAGCAATTTATAAAAACTGATTTTCCAAAGTTTTTCAAATATATAACAGGGATTTTTACGACACACGACAGGAATTTTTAAACAACCGAAAATTTTCAAAATTAGGGAGGAGTTACTTCTTCTTCTGTGTGCCTTGTCCTTTTAGAACGTAGGCAATCATGGCTTTCCACGTCTCCCTATACCTGGTGGCACATAGCACGCTTTCTCCTGTAACACCACGCAACCCCCGTTCTGTCATCCACCTGCTCAGGCCTTTCAAATATATTATCCGCTGCTTTCCTCTGTCTCTTTTTCCCTCTATCTGGCTTCTCCAAGTCCTCCTTCCTCATTGCATGTTCCAGGAACTTTAGTTGTCTCTTCCTGATGCTCAATATTAATTTCCTTTTCGTTTCCATCCTTTCCAAAACCTCATCATTGCTCACATGTTCGGTCCATGATATCCGCAGGATCCTTCTGTAGAACCATATTTCCGCTGCTTCAAGTGTTTCCTTCATCTGTGATTATATTGTCCAGCATTCACTGCCATATTGAAGAACAAACGTCACATAGCAATCCAGTACTCTCTTCTTTGTTTCTAGTGAAAGTTTCCTGTGTCTAAATACTTTACTCAGCTTCTGGAACGCATCCTTCGCCATGCCAATTCGCCTTCGGATCTCTGTGTCGTACTTTCCATCTCCTGTTAGAACACTTCCTAGGTATTAAAATCTTTGTACTTGCTTCATTTTAGTGTCGCCCACTTGTATTTGGCATTTTGGGCTGCTCATTTTGCTGATGACCATATGCATTCGGTTTTCGTGCAGTTTATTTGTAGTCCTTTTTTGTCACTCTCTTCATCTACCTTCTGTAGGCGGTCTTGTAGTTTCCTTTCCGTGTCTGCTATCAGTACTATATGTTCAAATTGTGGCCTCCGATGACAAAACCTGGCATAACATAGTCCTCGAAATAGTCTCGCTGTACAAGTTGAATAGATCCGATGAAAAGACACATTCTTGTCTTAAGCCTCCTTCTATCTTTGTATATATGCTGAATTCGTTACTTGTCCATATGCAGGCAGTTTGATGCCAGTAGAGATTCTTGATTACTCTTATGTCTTTCCTAAATATGTCGAGGTGACTGAGCATCTCCATCAATTCTTTGTGGTGTATTTTGTCGAACGCCTTTGCATAAGCTACTTAAGGATCTTAAAAAACTTTCATCCAGGTTTGTAGGATCCTAAGATGTATTTATAGGTGTGATTAGATCTGGAAATTATTTCTGATTTTTCATTTAGACTTCTTTTTTTTTTTTTACTAAAATTTTTTTACTAAACATTTTCTATTTTTTTTTTTTTTTGACTAAATAAAAGATCTGAAGTAATGTCTATACAGTTGGGTACTAGTCTAATTGAATTATGACCAAAAACTATATATATATATATGTGTGTGTGTGTGTGTGTGTGTGTGTGTGTGTGTGTGTGTGTGTGTGTGTGTGTGTGTGTGTTTTGATTGGAAACTATAGCAAAGTGAGGAACTCGCCCAAGATTTTAGTTTTGTAAGAATAATATTCCTTGGTTATAGCGAACAAACTAGTTATATTAAGTAAATGAAAGTAAGTAATATGTGTACATTAAGTTGAGAACTAAATGAAAAAAAGAAACCGAACGAAACTGTTAAATTTATTAATTAATTTTTAATATATACTTTCATGCCAACTGTTCCGATGAACACTCGGCTTTTGAAGAGATGAATTGGGTGCCAACAGTTAAACATGGCTGTAGCAGCATTATGATATAATAGTGCTTTGTAGCAGCTGGAACAGGTAAAGTAGTATGCATTGACGGCACAATGGACTGTGAAGGATACCAAAGCAATTTCGAAGGTTGGACGGGGCGGGATCATTCAATAGGACAATGATCCGAAGCATTGAAACAAATCAACAAAAAGAATGGATTTAAAAAAAAAGAAATTTCAAGTCTTGGAATGGACTAATCGAAAATCCGTGTTTTAAGTTAAAGAAGACCATACATGCTAGGGACCTAGTTAATATCGAGCAATTGTGAAAGTTTTGCGAAGAAGAATAGTAAAAAATTGACGCCGTGACTTCAAAAGGATGAGTTACCAAATATTAAATGTAAGGGTTCACTTACCTTTGTACATCTTGATTTTTAATTAATATTTTTCTCCCAGCTTGATTAAGGTTTTTGATAATATATATATTAAAATAAATAAAAAAGACAAGATGAAAACTATATTTTTTCGCGTTTTGTCCCGTGACAGATTTTGTCAAGGCAAAGAGTTGAAATGAATTTTACTTTAAATATTGAGAAATATTGTCGCCATTAGAAAAAAAAAACGCTCGTATATATTGATAAGACTAACTGAAAATATTAAACATTTAAAAAACGATATAGTTCATGTTTAAAGAGATTTTTTTGTGTAATATAATGTTATATTATGAGATCTTAAAAAGAGATGGAGGTTAACAGTTTTCTTTGGATTTTTTCATGTTCTGCATGTTGGTTTCGGAAAGTATTGTTTTTATTAGAAAAGGTGAGATTAGGAAAAAAACCGGAGCGTAAATTAATATTTTGATAATATTAATTGATAGTACATGCATACTCCACCATGAAAATGATAAACAAAAATTACTAATTCACAAAAAATTAAAACCGACACGAAACAAAATTACTTATGAGTATAGTAACAAAGTGTAAAATGTCTAACAGTAGATCTTTATAATATCTAAGTTGTAATTTTTTAAAGAAAACCACAGTAGTTTAAAACATGCATTTTGCAATTTTTATTGATATTAAAAACTCCCTTAAACCTTATAATTGTCAAATTGGCGTCGCGCGTTCCTACGCGTATGCTCAAAACTCGGAGCGGTTAAAACAAAAAAATGTTATAACATACAACTTTTCAAAACAGACACTACGTTAATCCCGTCTTAACAATCAATACTCTGAAGATGATCTTGGACAAGACTGAAAGTATTTGGGACTATAAAAATAACATTAAAACTATGAAAATGTACATAGCGGCTTTCTTGTTATTTTAATCAGCATACCAAGAAACTTATTCCTGACTACAAGAAGATCAAAGTAAAATAGACACAATGTGTCTAAATTATCTAATCAAAAATACTTGAATGAATATATGCTGTCTATATGTGTGTGTGTATGAGTGTGTATGTGTGTGTGTACGTGCGTGTGTGCGTGCGCGTGCGAGTGTAAAAAATTCAGATAGAGTATATCTGTAAAGGGACAATTTGAATAAAATCTTCAAAATATTCCCGAAAAATCATTACACACAGACGCTCACGTGTCCGTATTGAGAGTAGACATTTGTAATGGTAATTTAAAAAAACAATTCCTCGCTCATTCAAAAACAAACACCAAAGAGAGAAAAAAAATATATAGACAATTGATAAATGGACAGAATAGAGAGAAAAGGAAATAAATAGAAAAGAACTAACAGTATATACAGAAATAAATAATTTCCTGGTATCGATATCAAATAAGTTTTTCCGTCGTAAACTGAATTTTGAAGGCTAAATAAGTCCTCTGAGTAAATGGTATCATGGCTGAGACTAAGAACTACAATTATACCTACTTAGAACCAAATCCGAAGCAAAAAAACTAAAATAAAAATACAGACATACAGGTAGATAAACAGACACATACACAAATATCTTGCCTTATATATATATATATATATATATATATATATATATATATATATATATATATATTATCGATTTTCTGCACTATTGTAAGAACTGCAACCTTGAAACTTCTGAATATTGTTTCTTATGTCTTTGTCTATGAGTGCATCAAATTTGATTAAAATCGGACCACTCCTCTCCTTCTATAACCCGATTTTTTCGATTATCGATTTTCGATATTTATCGGGGGTACCTCGACACAAAACCTAGCTAAGAATACTCGCAGCCGCTTATAGTACAACTGTGTAAATTTTTAAGAAAATCGGTTCAACCGTTTCGGAGTCTATAGGTAACGGACACACACACAGACAAAGTTCCATTTATAAATAAGTTTATATGAGGGAATACTGAAAATAACAATAAGTTACGAGCATGTGTGTATACTTCAGTCTTTATATTTTATCTTTTCCTACCGAAGGGGTCACATTTCTACCTACTCTCTCTCTCTCTCTCTCTCTCTCTCTCTCTCTCTCTCTCTCTCTCTCTCTCTCTCTCTCTCTCGTGTGTTTCAAACAGACTTTTATTTTCAGGTTTAAACAATAGTTGCAGATGAACATGTACACTATCATCTAAAATGTTCTTGTGCCGACCACAGTACTGTAGAGGAAGGTATCAGTTATATGAAGGTCTGCTGCTCACGAAAAAACATTTTATAATGTATGAAAAGCAAACAGAAAATCATGCCGTGGGTTGGTGGACTAAGAGACAGAAACTGGTTTGTCATGACCGACATTGGATAGAAAGCGACCCATTTGGAGAGAGAAAGTAATAAAAGAATACCTCATAATCATTGCTCTCTCTCTCTCTCTCTCTCTCTCTCTCTCTCTCTCTCTCTGTTTACACACATTTTTGTAAACACAAATAACAGCCAAAAGCGGTTAAATATCTAAAAATAGAAGAAAATTACAACAGCGATAATCAACATTTGTTTACAAACAAGAAAGTGTGATAGATTTGGTTAATATTTCGACATTCATCTACATTAAATCAAATATGAATATGTTGCTCTTTGGAAACAAATAAAATCGACAAAAATACAATGAAATTATGAAAAATGTAAAAAAAAATTACAAAGTATGTTAAATAAAGACCGGACCGGCAAAATGAAGGAACCGATTATAAATACAGAAATTGATTAGACATACAAAGAATAATTCTTTAAGAATTATAAAGAATAGATTCTGTCGACACTGTATAATTACTAATTTTTTGATGTAGTTTATTTAAACTATTTATAGTATTTTAATTACTTTAAAACTTCAGATGATATGAAAAATTAGAATCCAAAATATTAAAGAAAAACTGAAAAAACAGATATGCTACTAGTAACACACACTCCGGTTATCCAGTATCGCGTTTCAATATGGAACAAAGATTTATTGTAAAAGAAATGTAAGTATTTCTATATACATATGTGGTAGTGAATGCTGAACAATTCCTTACAGATGAGGAGATGACTCGAAGCAACAGAGATACGGTTCTATAAATACCGTGGACGGAACATGTTAACAATGAGAAAGTTTTAGGGGAAATGGAAACAAAAAGGAAATGTATACTTATCAGAAAGAGATAACTGAAATTTCCGGGACTCATTATGATTGTAGAAGGCTTTCAGAATTTAATACTCACAGGATATACTGAAAATTATAATGGCAGCTGGAAACAGCTTGTAAGCTACCTAGTTTATACAAATGGATGGCAGAAAAAAGAGTGGGAAGATTATCAAAAAATTATTGCTAATGACTACAAAAGAAATGTTCAGAAGTAAGATTACCCATGTCCTGAAGGAACCTGGCACATAAAAGAAGAACTTAATTCACATTTTTAAGGGCATTACATTCCATAGTTAATATTTGTTTAGTTCTTTTCTTAAACTTAATAAGATTTTTGAGGAGATTTATTTGCATTTCAAATTAAAGTCAATCACTTTAAAATAAAAATTTTATCAAAAATCTTGATAATCAACTCTACACCTCAGATTTTGAAATATGAATTGATAAAAAAAAGTAACACAGATTGTTTTGAAGACAAACTTTGACCGAATCACTCTTTCAGGAAAAACTTTTAGCATCCCTAAATTTTTAGGTCCGAATGGTAATAATAATAATAATAATAATAATAATAATAATAATAATAATAATACACAATTTAAAATTATTCCGTCATAATTTATGACATAATATTTTAAGGTACAATTTTAAAATTTTTGTTACTCAGAAAATTCCATTATTATTCTTAAAATTCTATTTTTATGGGCTTAAATCTAAGTTTGATGATTCGTATAAAAGAATTCTTATAAAAATTATTCTTTATTGCATTATATTTTTATTGTATTATCTTTGTTACTATTCGCAAAAATGCAACGGTTATAACGGATCTGATTTGTGTGTTTAAGGATACACGAAACGTCCGAAGTCATAAGTTGGTAGTTCGTATGGGTCAACCCAATAATTGCTTTCATCCTTTTAAATTTTAAATGATGTTATGCTATTATCTACAAAGAGATGTAGAAGCACAAAAAGCAAGTTGGTATTGAAACATAAGCAGAAGACCCAAAATTTCTTCGGCTTGGTCAAAAAAGGATTCTAAAACAAATTCTCATGCTTGGTCATTTATTCAGGTTTTGGAAATTGGGTCAGGCCAAAAGATTTTCAGCACGCCTTCGTAATTATAAAGATCAGTCAGTGAGAATAGAATTATAAAATATAAGAACGATCCCCAAAATTCTTACTAAAACATGCAAAGTAAATGTAAGCATTTAAAATTTGTGACACGTTTTAAGAAAGCTGACCAAAATACCAGAAGCACTTCATGTCACATGACTTTCTGAAAGAGAGCTCGGAAAATTCTGGTGAAAATTATAAAGAAACGTTATTTGAAAATTCCACGCTTCGTACTTATAATAATCTTTTATGGATAGGAAGATGCCTAAATACAAATAAACAATTATAAATTTATACACAGATATACATAAATTTACGAACTCACACGGAAACATAAATCGCTTAACGTTTTCAATCCTACAACGATTGCCGTAACAGACACTGCTTGTATTCATTGTGTACTTTTGTGGGGCAGTGAATCTCAGAACAAGAAATCGGAGAGCCGAGTTCGAATTCCAGTTGAATTCGTTGGATTCACTTACGCACAAAATCCCTTGAGAAAAGTATATTACCTCCAGCTATGAGTTTAATAGCAGGACACATTGGGTTCTATAGCCTTGGATAGCAACCAGTCTAACGCAGGAAGTAATTGTAAACTAATGCGGAAAATATTCTTCCCGTTCAGTCATGTCTCTTTCAAGACGTGATCGCCCAAGCGTGTATCACGTATAACACTGACTGACTGACTCTTCAAAAAACATATGAATGGAAATCTTTCAGGCTATCGCCAGATATTGTAACAAAATGTCTTGCCTCTGGGTGAGTGACAACTTGAACAAGCTAGCGCTCCGGCAAGTAGTTGTTACGCCTTTTGTCACTCATGACAAGGACCATCAAATATATAGACACAATCGCACATATGCATAAACATACGTGACAAAGCTTATGCATCTATAGTTAAACAGAAATAAGTTAACGTTCATTTTTTTATTCTCTTTCGATGACCATCAATGGGAAACAAATACAGAATTCTATTCGTGTATAGATTGTCCTCCTTCTCAATCTGCTATTGACATTCTCCCTGTTTTTTTTTTCGATTGTCATTAAATATTTAAACAGAAAAGTCCTACATATGTCACAGTGACGTCACTTCAGCTATCCGTCTCAAAAGCATGTCAGTTTTACTATTTTATGCGATAAAACGACGGTTTCTAATTTTCTGTAATTTGCTTTTTGGTGTTTTCTCTTGTATATTATCTCCATCTTAAAAATTAATTAACATTTCTTATTCAGACTGTGCAAATATATGTGATCACATTGTATTCTGATTAACTCTTTTGAATGATGGACTAATAAAATCAACAGTGATGAGTTGAACAAAGATAGTGTACAGCATCAACAGTAAAACCTAAAGTAACCCATTCTTAAAGCATTTAATGAGTGTTTATAACAAATAAAACGTTAAACGTTAAGATGTCAAGCTTAAATCGAAAAGAGAAAAGAGAATGATGCCAATTCTCAGAAATAAAGGGTGAGATCAAGAAATCAGAGAGAGAGAAAATGAAGACCTAGATAAGTGGAAGGGCAGTAGTATATATTAAAATCGATGTCAGATGACTGATTCTTATTTATCCACCATGCAACAGTGAATGTTACCATGCACTTTTTTGATATCCGCATCTCACCCTTTTTTCATCTGCCAATGCCAATGATGTGTCAAGGCAGATGAACACGCCTTACTAGTACATTCTTCTATGTGCCGTGTCCCTAGAAATTTCAACTGTCCCTTCCTGATGTTAAGTGTAAGTTTCCTTTTTGTTTCAATTTTCCCCAAAACTTCGTCGTTGCTCACATGTTTGGCCCATGGTATTCTCTGCGTCCTTCTGCAGAACCACATTTCTGTTGTTTTAATTCTCTTCATCTCTGACTCAGCACATTACATTTTTTAATCTCTTGTAAACAAGAGTTGCCATGGATATTGTGAATGTTGTTTGTTTGTACCTTTTATAATCATTTAACTATTTTAGGTATAACAGTAGCCTTAGTGTGTCACAACTTTTCAATTTTCTTATATTTATTTATTTTGTTATATTCTTTAATAGCGCAGACATATCAATAAGAAGACATTTTGATTTGTAGTTTTTAATCACAATGTCTGCTCTGTTAGATTTTTATATGTCTGTCAGCATGGATGGTAAAATCTCAAAGAATAATAACTTCAGGACCTTCTGTGAATGATTAAGAGCGTTGTTCATATCATTTATCAGCATATACTCAAATAAATATGATGCTCAGTCTTACTGTTTCGATCTTTGTATTCATTTGTTATCTATATTGGACAATCAGATACTAATTGTTTAATAGTCTCAACCTATTGTTCACATAATCTACTTATTGAATCTGCACAATTTGTATTATGTCTGCATAATAATTATTGGTGAATAGGTTTTATACTTTTGCAATTATCATAAATACTTCTGCCTCTCCTTTTCTCCTTGCATTCTTCAATCACTAATTGGTTTCGGGTTTATCTACATTTGAATGCTTCATCTTATGCCAAGTCATTAATTTTCTTAATCTGGAACCCATCTTCTTTATTTCTTTATTTCAGCTGTAGTCCAGTTGATAAAATTGAAGCTATGATTAACAACTAATATTACGAATTTATAGTCATAAGACGATTACTGCAGTACGTAATATTGTTTTTATTCTTCTATAGAAGTACGTTCGATCTGTTGTATTTGTGATATGCTAATTATTATTATTATTATTATTAGTAGTAGTAGTAGTAGTAGTAGTAGTAAGTAAGTAAGTAAGTAAGTAAGTAAAAAGACAATTTTTAATTTATTACGGTTTTTATAGATCGATTTTTTGAATGTTTGAATTTATTATGGCCTTTATAGATACAAACGTAATATAAAGGAAGAAAGAAAATACTTCTATATTTCTCCACAACATCTTCAGAACATTAAGAACAATTTCTATACGACGAGAGTTACAATTTTGTTTTTTATCAGCGTGAACGTCAACGAATGTATTGTGTATTACTGAATAAATGCCCGTTCCTATGTGAGTACGTTTGATTTCACTTCGTACAGGTGGGTACATATGTATGCAGGGAATAAAAGGAGTGGGGCATTAATACGTATTTTATAGGCCAGTTTAAGTCAATATGTTATATTGAAATACTTCACCTAATGTGTGCCAGCTAGTGACACGGAAAGTTAACACTGACACACGGCCTTGCCATTCCAACATTTGTTTTTAGAGAGATGTGGGAAGAAGAAAAAACGGGTGGATGACAAACTGGCATTCATTATACCCACTCCATCTCTATACGCTACCTTTTAGCCTCCTAGTTTCTAAGATGTAGATGATATTTTCCATTTCTTTATCTATTTCTTCAGTCTGCTCATCTAGATTTGGTTTGCAACTTCTACTGAGCTTTGCTAACAAAAACCAGTCTTCCTCTGCTAAATTCCACAATATTATCTTATCCGCCCCTACTTTTTTACAAAACAACTTCGCTTACATTTTACATTAATGGTTGTAAAATTGTTGCTTCATAAATCTCTCTCTCTCTCTCTCTCTCTCTCTCTCTCTCTCTTTATCTCTCTTTTTCTCTCTCCCCCTCTCTGTCGCTCTCTCTCTCTCTCTCTCACATACAAATATGCGTAAGTAGTTATGAGTATATCAACACAAAACCATTAAATAAACGCTATTTCTGAAGTACACACCGCCTTGCACCGATATTGCATTATCAGAATTAATGAACAGTTTTGTTTCTACGTATATTTTCACGCCAGTTGATTTACATTGCGACACGGAAATTTCTCTGTCGAGATTTAAATTTTTTTTTTATTTCGTCATTAGGCAATGTTCTTTTTTTTTTTAATTATATCACCCCGAGCAAGGCAGTAACGCCACTGATGTGCAGGGGGCTACGTAAGAGGGAAAAGATTGGAAAAGAGAAAGCCGGAAACCACATCGTAAACAGGGAACAAGGGATAAGCCTCTTCACCTGTTCAATAGACGTGGGTGGAGTGTGAACCGGGCGATAGTTTAGTCTATCTACTCCAATTGTTCAATGACTATGGGGAAAATGGTCATCATAGTTATTGAACATTGCCTGATGACGAGATAAAATTTCTAAATCACGAAACAGAAATTACCGTGTCGCAATAAAAATTAAATTCATCTAAATAAAATAAAAAATATTATGTTATACGAGCTAGGTTGTATTGAGCACTGGGGATTTTAAACCAACAGGTTTAGAATCCCCAGTTCTCCGGCATTTACTTTTTAAAAAGTGCTCAATACAACCTAGCTCGTATAACATAATATTTTTTATTTTATTTAGATGAATTTAATTTTTATTGCGACACGGTAATTTCTGTTTTGTGATTTAGAAATTTTATCTCGTCATCAGGCAATGTTCAATAACTATGATGACCATTTTCCCCATAGTCATCGAATATTGCCTGATGACGAATAAAAAAAAATTTAAATCTCGACAGAGAAATTACCGTGTCGCAATGCAAATCAATTTAATTTTAAATAAGAAACAAACTTAATGTTATATATATATATATATATATATATATTACTAATTATTACTTTAGAACATGTGCAAACTAAAAGCTACAACAAAATTGTAGATTTTGTTTCGACATTGATAGAACAATATCTCATCAGGTAGTTAATAATAATGGTATATATAATATATATATATATATATATATATATATATATATATATATGTATGTATGTATGTCAGATTAAATAAATTGCAAACATTGTGTCAGTATATTTTTAATAAAATCCGTTCATACTCACAGATAATCTTTCGCGAATTATAATTGAAAGATGTAAGAAATGAGCTGTAACTTTGACAGATAATTTCATTATTCATTTTTCGATGTTCCCAAGTACTTTCAATCTTCTTCCAAGATCATTTTCAGGAGTGTGAAATGTGGTAACAACAAATAACTGCAAAACTGTGTAGCTAAAAATTACAGTAATTTTTCTTCTTGTTTCAAATATAATGGTTGACAAATTGCTTCGCGTTCATTAGAAGGTGAAAATTATCCAAAATGGAATTTTTATGTTGTAATGTCATGGTCATGTACGTGTTAAAGCATGAAAAGACTGTTCTTTTTATAAACATTTTAGAACATTACTACAGTATTCATAGCTAATCCTATAATTGACGTCTTAAGTTTTTAATGAATATTGCCTCGAGGATTTGTAGTTTGCTTTTGTTGTTTTCTTGGTGTAGGATTGTTGTGCTATCGATCATTATTTTTTATATTCTGAATGTAGACAAGAGGTCCATTTCTAGACATCTAAAACAACATTCCTGTCTACATTCACAATATAAAAAAATAATGATCGATAACATCTCTATCCTACACCAAGATAACCCGGACGAGCCTATGGTCCGTGTAAACTATCAAATGAAACTTCCTAAGAGCCCCAAATCAACTCTCTTAACCCGTGATGTAGCTCGTACCAACTCCCGGAACCGGGCTTCCACTACCTGTCCAAGTCCATGCAAACTCCGAAACGAATTCATTTCTAAACTTATTCACCAGATCAGCCCGATCGATATAATCTCGAAATGCTCTCACATCGACGCTGTTGGTACCCGGTCTTCCTCCACTACGTTCTATATCTGGATCAAGGTAGACGTTCTAATTACCCGCTAAAACTACCTGTCAAGACGTCGTCATAAACGGCTCGAACCGCCGATAAAAGTATGCCTGCTTCGTTCGGTCGTTGGGCGCATAAACCCCGATGAGACGAAGACAAATTCAAGAGCATACGACGCCGAAACTCCTTAGACAGATTATTATCATAGTCACTAGGAATCAGATGAGTTTCCTGTAAACAACAAACATTTACTCTGAGAATGTGAAGATCGCGAACGAGTCTCACCCTACGAGATCTTGTCTTGCTGCCTCGGACATTCAGAGTAGCCAACCAGACAGCCATTGATAAACACTTACCACAGAGTTGAGAATCTGCTCTAAATATTGTTGGGGTAAGGACGCCAACGACTTCTCCCATAGAACCGATACCCATGCCAGTTTCGAAGGTGCCATCGTGGGATATGCCACCAATGTCCCAGGGAAATGTTATATTGAGAGCCATATAAAGGCTGGTGTGAACAAAAACGGGGACCCGCCCACAACAAAATTGTTTGTATTTGGCCGTTTCCTCGTTGCCGTATATCACTAATGGCGGCTACATCTTAAACTTGTTTACCTCCTCCACCATGCTCCAAATCTGCCGTGTTCCCAAGCCAATCCTTATTACAGTGAGCACTCGTTTGGCTTTCGGGAAATTCAGCGGATTCTCAATGTCTTTTTCACCGACTTTATGGACAGAAAGTAAGTATTTGAGGTCTTTGGTTTTATTTCCATAATCATTTGTGCGCTCCAGTTGACTAGAGGACACACAGCAAATGTCTTCACCCGTGTTGTAAGGCGGTTTTACAATACTCTTTTTTCCCTTTGTCCTTAACTTCACAGAACGAGCTTCTCTGCCTTTTCCCTAAAGAAGCAATGTTCAGAGGAGGGTTTGAAAGAGGGATCAGGAGCGGGAGTCGTTGCTTCTTTGCCAGCACGGTCGGCGCCCTTCTTCAAAAGAGCCATTTTCCTAGCTGATAGTGACAGAGACTTCCTGAAAGGTGAGGGAGCTGAACGTTTCTTCCCAGTGGGGTAGACGGAGCAGAGAATGAGAGACAAGGGGTTTGAGCTAATTGCTTCCGTAACTTTTCTTTAAGCTCCATCAGTTTCTCCCTCTTTTCGCAGGATGGTTCATACTTCATGTCCACCTGCTGCGACATCCTTGCTTATATGGCCGGGGCATCTTTTTTCGAGCTGATATTAGACATGGGTCTGTTAGTGTTCTTTGCCGTGGAGGATTCAGGGAACAGTGATCTCGCTGTCTGGACCTATCTCTACCAACGACCGTCCATCCCTCTTCGAACTTTTCCACTACCGCATTTGCGTGCGTTGATTACTTAACCGCTGACATCCCATTTGTGGACGCCACCGAACTATCAAAGGCGAGCAGAGGGGAATTTTGGTCTCCTGGGGCCGGAATCTCAGAAGCCTTCCTCTCTGGACAGGAAAGAGCTAGGTGACTAGTCTGACCACATTTCTAGTATGACGGTTTTCCACCCGACACTATGATTTTCAAACTCCGGCACTATGATTGTCAAATTCCGGCTACTAACATCCAGACAGTTGGGAATGGAGATGAAGGCCTGCTTGTCCAACATTATATCGACCCTCCATTCTCCGTGCCTTCGATCCGACGAAACATCTCGAATTTCGCAATATTGTTCAAGATACAATGCGAGATGCTCGCTCTTTATATGCGGAGGACCTCGTAGACTGTTAACGTGGTACTCCACCTTCCACCATACTTCGTTCTCAGTATGATGTCCTTAGTGATGAGATCTAGGCTCACCACGGCCATACACTCTTCTGGCGAATGCAACAGAATGTTCCACATGAAAACCCCGGGGCTCTTGATATTTCAGTTCAGAATATATACTCAAGGACTCCAGAGCTTTCTGGACGGTGCTCTTAGTAGATCAACAAATTTTGCACAAGCAATCGATTATATAGACGGACACGATTCTCTTTGCCAACTTTTCTAGTTCCTGGTCATCGATTAAGAGGTACCCATATTTGATAAGATGATAATACTCCCTAGCCCTTTCCAGAAACTCTGCCACGTTTATTTTACACACTGGGATGGACTTCTAGCGACAGGGTCCTTCTCCGGCTACCACATTTTTCTTTTGTCCAGCATTTTGGGTCATCACATTCCGATCCTTATTTTCGTTGTTTCTGATGATGTTTTGCCTCTTATCTGCCACCATCTCTTTACTCTTAGTTTGGCTATTTTCAGCTACCATTTCTTTGGTTTTGCGTTGGCTTTTTTCCTTCACAATCTTTTTGGTCTTGGGCTTACTTTTTTCAGCTACGATATCTTTTTTTTCAGCTACGATATCTTTTTTTTCAGCTACCATGCCCTTTGTCTTTGGTTGGCTTTTATCGGCCACCACATTATTTTTTGCGTTTTTGTGACTTTCGGCCACCATTTCATCCGTGAATGTTAGTTCCTCCTCAGAATCATTTTCAGTCGGATCGGCTTTTGACGCAAAAAGTTTTTTTTAGCATGTCGACTTTTGTCGGCCATCGTTTATGGCTGCCTCATCTCTTTTTCAAAAGATTTTTTTTTTCTCCACAAACGAGCAAAAATTGAATTTTCTTTCATAAAAATTAATGTGAAAAAAAGGGGACACAAAACAAAAATGAGTGATGCCAAACAAAGAATTGCGTTTGAATTTAGTCAAAAAGTTCACCGTTAACTAATGAGTTACATGGGAAACTAAAAAAGTACTTTAATAACGTTTACATAAAGGTTCACTCTAAAGCAAAAATCTTCTAGAAAAAATAGGACCTAAATAAAATAAAGTTTAAACAAAAATACTACAACAATAAATAATGAATAAAGGAAAAGCTTAAAAAACTAATTGACTGGCTTAACTAAAAACTTTAAAAATAAAGGTTTGTCCCTCGAGTAAAAACCCTCTGAAAAGAAAATACAAAGTGAATGAAATAAAAGCTGATACAAAAAATGTTTAAGCAAAAACCAGTTAACTGATTTAAAAGGGTTTGATAAAGTTTGAAATTAACAATTCAAATTTAAAAATAAAGGTTCGCCTCCAGAGTAAAAACCTTCTAGCTAAAAGAAAATGAAAAGTAAATAAAAATATAAAGTTTGTGGGGCCTCGGTGATGCCAAACACAACCGAAGTCCTCGCAATTTAAATATCAGAAAGTTGAAGGTTGGATGTTGAAATGTAGAAGGACAAAATATTTCGGGTCTACATTAAAGTAAAAATTCTATTCACAGAATAACGCAATTGTAAGAAGACAAATATGAGTGAAATTTCGTTAACTGAACACGATAAGATATTTGTGAGAAGAAAAATGTTCATTGAGAAAATGCATGTAGTTTTGTAGTTAAAATTGTTCAAAGAGTATGTAAGTATTTGAAATGTCCCACAGTAGATAGTAGCAGAATGTAAAGTCTTATGTTCCTTGTCCTTTTTTTTTTTTTTTTTGGAAGGTTGGCGACAGGGTGAGGAAGAAGGTGAAACAAATAAAGAAATTGTACTTAGAGTGTCCTGTTGTTGTTGTTGTTGTTGTTGTTGTTGTTGTTGTTGTTGTAAAGGCGAGATGTGACCGAGTCAGTTTGAAGTTTATTCCTTACATTGTGAGATGCTATCATATACCGCTCCCGTTCTTACTGAATTTGACTGGTCAAGAGATGTCGTTTAAGTCGTGGGTTTGTCATGTGACCGGTTCCAGCGGGCATTTTCTTCTTTAGGTGTGAAAAAAAATTGACTGATATCATATATCAGCTTTCGATTTCCTATCCAATCAGGATCCAGAATTTTACTTTTCACACTGACTTGTAAAATTTGCTTTGGTCTGGGTTTTTCCAAAATGTTTTAGTCGTTTGAATCTGATTTTGCGGATGTGCAATTTTACTTTGTGTATTTTAGTTGACTGTTGGATGATATAGGATTTGTATCCTATAAGTGAACCAAAAAAAATAAGGTTTAAACAAAGACCAGTAGACAATAAACTAAAAATTTAAACTGAATAAAATAAAAAATACAGACACTGAAAGAATTAGGTAAAGGTGTAAGAAAAAACAATACAAAAATAGGTCGCCTCAAAGAAAAAACACTTCTAATAAGATGTGAATAAAAATTTGAACAAAAAATGTTAAACAAAAGAAAAGTCTAAACAAAAACAGTAAAGTGGTTTAACTAATTAAAAAAAAGAAAATTCGGCTGAGAGCCAAGCGGAAAGGGGGAATAAAAATAAATAAATTTTTAAAAGGAACATTCACAAAACAGTATTATTCAAAAACAAACAATGAAAAAACTTAACGCTCGTCAAAAACAGTCTCTAGCGTAATCGAAAAATGTTTGCGAATATCGAACGTAAAATTGCCTGTTACTGGTAAGAAATTAACTTGAAAATGAGTGCACACTAAAAGAATGCGTCCACACTGGTATTT
>JBBBDQ010000344.1:842500-945000 GCA_037127315.1 Ascarosepion bandense
TATTTTCAACATCTAAAAATGAAATATATCTCTTATTTCTTCTGAAAACTCCTTGATTAGTTGTCACAATATACGATCTGTTCTCACAGTGTCTGCTAACTTGATCGTTTCTTCAGTGTTTCAATATTTCTCTTTATCTAATTTCATTCTATCTCTTCTTTTTAGAGTTAGTAAATTTCTGGCACCATGAAATCTATTATTCTGTTCCATTTTCGTTTTTGCCAGTTTGCCTCACTCCCTGATTTGTGTAAAATCAGGATATTTTGGTAAGAATAAATATTCATACTGATTATAAGAAGTAATTCAGTCAAATTTGTAGGTGCAGGCAATTCTTTCTTTATTAGGTTGAATTCCGTCTCTAGAAATTGCATGCCCAAAATATTCTAGTGGTGTCATTTTGAATTCACACTTTTCTTTATTTAGCTTGAGTCCAAAATTCTGAAATGTTTTAAGAATATTTTTTAGTCTTATAGAAATTATTACGGAGTCGCCAACTGGGTGCCCCGTGATTGGACGAAAAACAACCAATCACGGGCTACCTTTTTAGATTTTCAACAAACTCCCCACGTGAACGGGTTTTACAAACTCCATTCCTCTTTTGATTGTTGGGACCTTACAGACAAGACGTCCCCGTCAGCTCTCCGTCATCTAGACCCAGGATACGTGAGGGGATTTGACAGCAACTGAAGCACAGAAGTCATGGCTCTATTTCTTCAACCCAGCCATAACGACACAGGAAATATAAACTGTTAAAAGGAGGCATCTTTCAGATAAAGTCCGCAAACTCGACTATTTGCAAGAGACTATCTTTTCTCTCTTTTCCTGTAAATACAAGTTATAACATCTTCATCTGTGTTTGTGTTCCTTTCTTCTCGCTGGCGTCACAATATTGTTACCAATTAAAATTTGAAAATTCCCAATAGTCTTTCGTCGTGTTCTTCTATTGTTCTTCTATAAATTAGAATATTGTCAGTAATTATTTCGATTCCTTGAATCTTTTTCAATAATTCTGGCATCTTTCTTTAAAAGATTTCTAGATCTTATATGTAATCTTATACATAATAGGTAATCTTTTAAGCAATAACTTCCAAAATGAGCAATGAAAGTTGTCTGTAGAAGGCTTTCTTTATTCAACGGAATTTCGTAGAATCCACTCATAGTATTCAATTTATACAAAACTTATCTTCATTAGTTCAGGCGAAATATCTAAATTTGGTAACATGTAATGTTCCCTTGAAGCAGTAAGAAGATGGTTATTTTTTTATTTTTTATTTTTTTTTGGATTGGACTTGTGTGAAACTTAACCAAACATCCCACAACTTACAGGTTTTATCCAGAATCATCAAATATGGATTTGTGGAAGAATAAAAGTATACCTTTTGTATGTTGAAATAGAAATTTATTGATAGGAAAGAATAACATAAACTGGTAGAAGTTAATGTTCAATGAGAAACAATATTAAGAAGTTAAGGGTATCAACAGTGAGTTTATGTGTATGTAGGCAGGAGCGTATGTAAGCATGTACGTATGTATGTGTCGGGGCCTCGGTGATGCTTGGTAAATTGGCCTTGTACCAAACACGTCCGATGTCCCCACAATTTGAATATCTAGAAGGTTGAAGGTCGGATGTTGAAATGTGAAAGGATAGATATTTCATGTGTACATTAAAGTAAAGATATATTAACATAATGACAAATGTGTAAGATGAAAAATATAAGTGAAATTTTGAACTGAACTGAACACTATACCCTTTTTAGTGATAAGAAAAATGTTCATTGAGAAATGCATACAGCTTTGTAGTTAAAATTGTTCAAAGAGAAATGTAGGTATTTAAAATGCCCACAAAAGTTTAGAGTTCATGCTTGTGTAAAGTCTTCTTATGTTCCTTCCTCTTTTTCGTAGGTCGGCGACAGAGTGAGAGAGAAGGTAAAACAATTAAAGAAATTGTACTTAGCGCAGACAGAGTGTCCATGTTGTTGTTTTTTTTTGGAGGTGTGGAGTGAAATGAAGAAAGAAAATTGGACGAAGAGGTAGAATGGATATGTGACGCGCCCTTTCGTCCGGGCGGTGTGGAGCGAAAAAGAAGAAAAGAAAATTGGCAGCCAAGGCGAGTCAACTTCAAGTTTCTTCCTTACATGGTGGCGAGATGCTATCAGATACCGCTCCCATTCTGACAGTGTTGAAATTTCTTTTGTTACATTGCCACGAGTTCCGTCAGGTAACCGCTCCCAATCTAACTGATTTTGACCGGTCAGCGAACTTGCTTTAAATAGAGAAGTTTATCATGTTGACGGCTCTAAATTAATTTTCGATTTGCTATCCAATTAGGATCCAGAATTTTACTTTTCAAACTGACTCATTAAATTTGCTTTGATCTAGATTTTTCCAGAATGTTTCAGTCGTTTGAAGCCACTTTTGCGAGTGTACAATTTTACTTTTTAGTTAGTTGATGGATGATACAGGATTTGTATCCTATATATGTATGAGCGTTTATTGTTGGGTAAGATTGTCTTTGAAGTTATCGCTCAGGATGAATGGTGAAAAGCAAGGAGGTGAGCGGTAAAAGGTGATTGAAGATATACTGTGAGTAGTTCTTGTGGATAAAAGGTTCTCTCATTTGTCTGTATAAAGTTTGAATTGCTTTTGGCAAGAGAAATGACATCCATTTTTGGAGAGTGTGAAATTATTAGGTGGGTAAACGTTCATAAAAATGTGTTGTAAGTTTTCGAAGAGTGTTCCTTTACGTGTGTGTGTGTGTGTGTGTGTGTGTGTGTGTGTGTGTGTGTGTGTGTGTGTGTGTTTTTATTTTTTTTTTGGGGGGGGGCGTCGGTAATTCTTCCATTGCGTGTTCTTTTAGACGTCAGAGTTCATCATTGTAGAAGTGATTCTTCATTGCATGTTCTTTTTCGACGCCGGGGTTCACCAGTGTAGAAGTAGTAGGGATTCTTCCACTGCATGTTTTTCGCTGGGTCTTCAATATGATAGGGTGATCAGTTTTCCACTGCGTGTTCTTTTTAGACATCGGGGTTCACCACTGTAGTAGTGATACTTCCATTGCGTGTACCTTTCCAACGTCGGGGTTCAGCAGTGAAGAAGTAGGGTGATGGTTAATGTTTTTTTAACTGGCCTTGTGTCAAACATAACGAACTCCCTACAACTTAGGATTTATTCGTAATCGTCAGAAGGTTTGACATTGGAATGAGTGAAAGAATAAAAGTATACTTTTTGTCTGTTGAAATAGAAATTTATTAATACGAAAGAATAACATAAACTGGTAGAAGTTAATGTTCAATGAGAAGCAGTATTAAGAAGTTAAAGATTTTGTTACGTGTTATAAGTTGTAACAAAATATAAAAAAATGATTGACCAAAACACAGAGCTAAATTACAGATATATTTAATTTACAAAAAAAAATACAAAATAAAAATATTTACAAATATACAATTTTGCATTCAAATAGAAAACATAGAGTTTATTACTGGAAAGTGTTACGAAGGGAGAGGTAAAGAGTGGGAAAAGTATTTTTAACACGTTAGGCTAGCGAGTATTCTAAGTACTATTTTTGAAAATCCTCAAATATGTATATAAAAAATAATTATTTGTTTGGTCAACGAAAGAGTCAAACAATTCTATTTACCCATTTAGTTCCATGAGGTTCTCTTTCAGATTCTAGTTGGTCGACAACTTTTAGTGGAGATTCTTTCGGCTGGATATACAAATCCTGAATCGGACCGGAGTTGCTAATGTCAGCAAATCCTTTTAACAACTAACTACTCTCTTCCCAAAACCTATTTTATAGAGGCTAACACCTAAGTTGCATATTTCTTGAATCATCTCAAATTCTCTAGATTTTTCTATAAATTCTAATCTTTTTTAGATATTACTACAATTGTTTTATATATAAATGCATCCTCGTAACAGTGTCAAGAGTTTGTAGTAGTTCTTGCAAGTGTGAGTTTATGTGTACGTAGGCGGGAACGTATTTATGTATGTATGTATGCATGCATGTATGAGCGTTTATTGTTGGGTAGGATTGTCTTTGAGGTTATCGCTCAAGGTGAATAGTGAAATAGGTGAGAGGTAAGAGGTGAGAGAGAAAGATAGAAAGAATAATAGCGATCGCTTGACGTAGTCAAGGGACGTGTTAATTACGCTCGTCTCATTTCTCTCTGGCGATGTTTGGGCTTGCTCCGACTTTTATTCCGTTTTCTGGTGCTCGGAACAGGTCACTTTTTTTCACTGCTAGATTCAACTTCTTCAGATCTACACATATTCGAACTTTTCAGATTCTTTTTATTACGGGCACTATAGGTGCAAATCAAATCCGTTGATTCTATAAACATTTCCATAGTTTCTTCGTTTTCCAGTTTATTCAGTTCTTCTCTCACCTTTAGTAAAATAGGGAATTGGACTTTCCTAACTGTTGTTACACAGTAGGGTAAAGCGTCTTTTTTCAGAATTGGATCTCTGTTCATACACCCACCGATTTTAACAATTCAGAATAAGACGAAAATATCTGAGTAATCATTTTTTCTTTTCCATTGCTTGAAATGAAAGTACAAAAATCGGCTTTCTATACATTTCATGCCAAATGGCTAAAAGACCATTATTAGTGCAATATCATGTATTATTCTCTTTCGTGAATTTTATTGTAAATAAAGTTTGTCTTTCTAATTCCCATGAACTCTTCGAACGTTGTCGTCTGTTTCCTTCGTTCTTGATGATAAAACTTTGTTTTTGTTAAGTTTGGGTCCTTTTAACACTGTAGAGGATTCTAAGTCCAATACGATATTTATATTTGGGATTCGACTGAACGCAATATTTTACATAGGAAATAAGAAACAAAAACAACGTATGAGACAACCGAAATAACAATGTATTTAACAAAAGTTACAAAGATGGTTGAATATGCATGCAAATAGAGGAAGAATTTGTCTCCCTTACACCGTAAAATGTTCATATAAGTGAAAGTCACTATAGATTAATGTAAAATGTTCATTGAAGAAAGTCATCGGAAGATTGTAATAAAGTTCTGAAAAGAAGATATACATACTTGAGTTGAGTTCACATTGTAGTTTGTATAGGGAAAAGTGTGTGCATATGTGTGTAAGTAAATAAATTGGCGCCTAATTGCGACCTGCAATTAGTGCGGTATGTATATGTAAGTGGAGTGGTATAATGCCAGCCGGTAGGCTGGGGTCCAACTAAGGGAAACACGTAGAAATGTGCTGTTTATATGGACAAGCAGAATAGGCAGGAAAATAGGATTTAACATGTGAACACTGGATGATCAGTCAAGATTAACCAATCACTGTCTTCTAACAGATGAAAACAAGCATATTATTAAAATGTGAAAATGTGTGAGCAAAATATATTAAACAAATATACGTTGAAATATGGATATATGTGTATAGATGTGCGCGTGAGCGGCACAACATCATGCTATGCTGTTTTTTCAGCAACTGACTGGAGGTACCTTTAGACTCTATCGTTTTACATTGAATGTAAGACTTCGTTTTGAACATGTTTGCGCTTGTTCACGAATGTCCCATAAACGTTCGTGATAAAAAACGGTCAACTTTCAACATATTCCCAATAAATGGCAAAATCTGAGGAAAAAGCTGCATTTTTGCATATTTCTATACAAAGGAAAATATAGATGATTCCATATTTTCAATGAAATATATGCAAAACCCGCGGAAAATCCGTTTTGCACATTTCCATATAAGAACTATCAAAATCTAATGAAAGTTAATGTAAAATTTTAAAATCTTGTAAAAATATAACTGATTTTCATGTTTTTAATATATTTAAAAGTCTGTACAAAATGCAACATATGTACATATTTCTATGTAGACGTTCAAAATCTGAATAAGATATGGCTGTTTTTAATAGTTCTGAGTGATATATTCAAAATCTTTTTAATGCTTCGATTTAATACATACAAAATCTACAGAAACTTAATACATTTGTGATATTTCTATGTAAAATAAGAAAACCAAAAAAAAAACATATAGCTAATTTCCATATTTGTATGTAAAAACGGTAAAATCTGACGTAGTTGTTGCATAAATAGAAATCTATGTATATCTATGGCATATATTCAAATATGGAAAATGCATTATATTTGCATATTTCTATCTAAAATCGTAAAATGTTATGCAAATATAGCTGTGCTTCATATTTCTATGAAAGCTAAATAAAATATGTAAAAAATGTAGCAGTTTTCAATATTTCTAAAACACACTTGGGATATTTTTTACAAAATATGAAGAAAGTATAGCTGTTTATTTTTTTACATTTTTATGTAAAAATGGCAAAAACTGAGGGAAATACATCATTTTTGCATGTTTTTATGTAAAATTTTCAAATCTGAGGAAAATGTAGCTGATTTTCAAATAAATCCGTAGAAAATGCAGTATTTTTGCATTTTTGTATGTAAGAGTTTAAAATCTATAGACAATACAGTGTGCGATTGATAAATTTTCGATTTTGCAAAGATGAAAATAACTGACATCTCAGATTAAACAGATTTAAACCAAAATTACACGAAAATATCTTGAAATACTGAAGAATAAATTTATTTATTCAATAAAATTGTTCCTAGCTTTCAACCACAGCCTCTAAACGTCGATGGAATCTCCTGCCTCTTCTTGACGATCTCTTTATTTGGTGAATTCTACCATAATCCTTGCCTTCAGTTCATCTTTAGTACTACAAAGAGATTTTTTCTTTCTTTTTTTTTTTTTTTTTTTTGGACTCTCGCTCAACTGTGCCCTGAGGAGGTTGCAGTCTGGGGAGTCAGTTAGCCAGACATAAGGGGTAATGTGGTCGCAGTAATTTTATAATAGGCATTTCCTGCTTGTGTGGCATGGTACAGAACAGAACCCTGTTGCTAGATATAGAGTGTTTTGGTGCCGATGGCGAGTGATAATGAATAACACGTGAACACACTAGCTATCTTGTAAGGGAAGTGTCTTTATTGTTTATCTAAGGGAGGTAAGCCTACAGAGCTGGCCTCACTTTCATGGGGCTGTTTCGTATCCATGTTTTTCGGAGCTATATACATCATAACATCCCTCTTATCAAATGATGTTTATACTGAGTTCAAGGTACTTTTAATTGTCTATGTAATGCTGTAAAAGTCCATACTTTGTAATAGTGTGCGAGTTCATTATTGAATGAAGCTAGTACAGTTCAGAGTAATCAAAAAAGTCTCTATGTGCTTTTTTCTTTTATTTGGGGACCATTTCAGTTTTGGCCCAAAACTTTTGGGTCATGTTTGCAGAATGGGAAGAAATGTTGTCTGGATTGTGATGGCTTAAAAATGCCTTGTCCAAGAACTTAAAATAATTTTTTGTATTTATCTTGAACCATCAACTTGGGAAATCTATAATTTTACTGTCTACAATATGAGGCCAAAACTTTACTACTTTGCAGTTTTCTAAAGTTGGGTTAGTTGTCTATCTCCATGAAAGACCCAAATTCTAACCTAGCCTGCAGGCCCATCCAATGTAACTCTCCATATATCACTAAAAATTACTGTTGAGAAAACAGTTTTTAGGTACTTGTTTGAATAAAAAGTTAATAGATTGGTTGTTTTTATATCTTAACTTAGTAAGTTTTATACAACTTATTTGTTTACATTCATAACAACCTTCAAATATTTTTTGGCAATGTTTTCAATTTTGTTTGATTTTTTTATCAGTTTTTTTCTCATTTTGTAACATTATATTCCCTTTATAATATCTTGTTTTGATTTTTTCATAAGGTTATATCTTTCTCATAAGTCATGGCAATCTTTATATCTTAAATTAAGAAAAATATTAATAACTATACTCCATTAATAAAATATGATGAACAACTTGAGTTGCATAATATAACCTCAAATAAGTAAAACAGCTAAAAGCCAAAATTCACAATATGATAAACTTATTTGAATTCTCATTTTCTTTCCTGTTAGTGATTTCATTTCATTGGGAAATAATTCAATTTAAACCATAACGTTTGGTAGATGAAGTGAGACTTAAATGCTGGTAAAATTAATCTTTTACAAAACATTTTTCTTTAGCTGGTAATTTTTTGCAATTCGCACCAACTTTTTGTACATAAGCTCTACATGCCAGCCTATTTAAGATTGCACATCATCAAAAATATTTCAAGAAAATATATAGAAGAAAAGAATTTCAAAAGAAACACTGCCATTCCTGATAAGAACATTGAATACCAAAATTAGACAAGCCTAGCTTGGTTATTCAGACAGTTATAAAATGAGGACTCATGGCTTTTTTAATAATAAATAAGTTCATTCAGTCAAATTCTAATCAAAATATTCATAAAGCGAAGTAAAAAAACACTACAGTAAAATTCTTGAGGGGGTCATTTGGAGTAAGGGCTTTCGCGCATCTAGTAATGTCATTTGATATAAACAAATCTTTTCATTTCTTTTTGTTTCAGTAACCCTTTCATAACTAGTGTGGACCAAGTCCAATTGGAGCTGTCACTTTGGAAAGAAGATAAGAGTTAAACCAACTTTTCGATGGGTCATGGTCCTTTAATCGTGCTGGCACTTGGACAGGACGACTAGATCTATGGAGTTGGATTTCATGTGTCTGTGATGTGCATGTTTGTATGGGAGTGTATTGGGGTTCAGCTGGTGTGTGGTCGGGTAATGTATCTAGTTGCCGGGGGCGGATATTCAGGGGCTCAGTGGGTGCCCGGTCAGGAAATGTGGCCTGTTGGCGCAAGTGGATCCTATTTCTCCTGTACTGTTGTCCATCTACCTGGACCATGTAGCTGCGTGGTGCTGCTTTGTTAGTGACTATACCAGTCTGTCCAGTCACTGTTAGGGGTTTGTGGATGACGCTTCACCCTGATAGGTTGTCCTATGGCAAGCTCCGTTTTGAGTGGTAGGGGAACTCTGCGGGGGTTGTTCTGAACTGGTTTGACGTTTTTATCAATCTGTATTTTGTATTCCCCTGGTAGTCTTCCCAGCCCGGAAAATACATCTTTACAGTTGTCGAGAACACCATCCTTGGTGAGTGATTTAACTTCGTCCAGGTGTCTGACGCATTCAACGTTGAAGGCTATAAGCTGAAGTGCAGAGCTGGCCCGTCCAGATAATAAGGATGGCGAATTATTGTCCACTACTTGAAAATGGACTTTTTTCTTGGTGCTGTTTGCTTCGCACCATAGTGTTACAGTTCCCAGGGGTTGGAGAATGGAATTGTCATACAGCTTCAGCTTTGTATGGGAGGGCTGTAAGGGTGCTGTAGTGAGGCGTTTGTAGTCCACAAGAGCAAGAGTGCTGCAGCTTGCCCCAGTGTCAATTTCGAACTTGAGGGTTAGAGCTTTCTTGCCTCCTAAGGGGGATACGTGGATGTCTGCGTAGTAGTGTTTGCGGTCTGACAAAGGGTCCAAAGAATAGATGCTTTCATCACTGCTGGCAGGTTCGTCGTTTACGTAACGGACCTTTGCATGTGCTGGCGGTTTATTGTTTGACCGTGGTGGATGCGCTTTGGATTGGCACATCCTTGCAACGTGGTTACGCTTTAAGCAGATTGCGCAGGTTAATCCATAGGCCTGACATTTGCCTTTGTCATAGCTTAATCCACAGAATTTGCAGTCCTTGATATGCTCCCGTCTCTGTTTTCTTTTTTCTACCTTTTGGGCATAATGCACTGTTTCTGTTGTGTTCTGCTGCCTATCATGTCAACTTGTTTGTCCCTTTGTTCAGTGCTCCGACATATATCAATTGTCCGGTCTAATGTTAGATCTGATTCACTGTGGAGTCTGGTCCGTATTTCCTTTTTATTTGTTCCCATCACTATCCGGTCGCTGAGTAATTCGTCTTCCAACGTACTGTATCTGCACGTTTTTATCAGTTTCCTCAGCTCGTTCAAATAGGAATCAAAACGTTCGCCTATTTCTTGGTCGTATGAATTTAATACGTAGCGTTCGTATGTCGTATTTAATTTAGGTTCGAAATAGTCGGATAATTTTTTTATGATGGAGTTGATGTCCGCACGTTCCTCCTCTGCCATGGGCAGATTTTTTATAATTTTTAGGCATTCCTTGCCAACGATAGAAAGAAAAGTTCCTACCTGAACTTTAGCCGGTTTGGTATCAATGCGCGTAGCGTCTGCGTAGTTCGTCCATGAGAGTTTAAATATGGACCAGTTCTCTCTCAAATCGCCTTCCATGTCCATTTTTTCCGGAGGTGGGATGGGGTAAGTAATTCCGAAGTATTAGTATTATCTCCGAGGTATTATATCCGATTTGATCCGATCCGACTTCCGTGTTTTGTGTGTTCACGTGGTGTCCGACAAGTAGTTGGATTAGTTTTCCGGTGCGTATACGCTATTTCAGTTATTTTCCGATGAAAGGTGTGTTTATCCGAGGTGTGGAGAGATGACTTCGCCGAAAGTAGAAAAAAATCCCACTTCTGACACCATGTTTTGGTGCCGATGGCGAGTGATAATGAATAACACGTGAACACACTAGCTATCTTGTAAGGGAAGTGTCTTTATTGTTTATCTAAGGGAGGTAAGCCTACAGAGCCGGCCTCACTTTCATGGGGCCGATTCGTATCCATGTTTTTCGGAAGCTATACATCATAACAACTACAAAGAGATTTTTTTTTTTTTTTGACTTTCGCTCAACTGTGCCCCAAGGAGGTTGCAGTCTGGGGAGTCAGTTAGCCAGACATAAGGGGTAATGTGGTCGCAGTAATTTTATAATAGGCATTTCCTGCTTGTGTGGCATGGTACAGAACCATGACCTTCTTTATAGAAGGTCATGACAGAACCCTGTTGCTAGAGAGTTTTCCAGTAGCCAACCTTTTGACCCATGACAATACTACTGTAACAGTGTAAGGTATATCTGTGTACAAACTATGAATTAAGATCTTCAAACACAGATCTACAATTTTCAATAATTTTTATTCGAGTATTATTTTTCTTTCAAATTAAAAGAAAGGAATTACAAAGATTCTTTGCAAACAACTTCACAAAGAATATTTTGTGTACCTTTTCTGTTTCAATACAACCGAATAAATTCTGTTAGTATAGGATAGAAGGAAAATGTGTTCATCTGTGTGCAGATGTATGTGAGACAGGATTACATTGTTTTCAGTGATGTGTATAAAATCCCAGCAGTAAGCCTCATGAAATAATGGCAAGGGAAGTAGTTGCGACTGTTGCTACATGTAAACAAGGTTAGCGGAATGCTGTCACTATCGCTAAACATAATTTTTGTAATATTGTAATACTCAGATAAAAAAGATGTGAGTAATTAACTAAGTGTTAGAATTTCAGTTTCGTATGTGTTATGAATGATCCAAATGAACGCACTGGCCAAAGGTTCACTAAGAGAAGACTAGTTAGCAAACAAAAATTGATCATCTTTAGTAGGCTACGGATGAATTTAAAATTTACATTCCTTATTAACTTCTGTATATTTCCTATTTTTTAAATATTTTTTTTTAAGAAAGAAAAATATTGTTGCACATATTCTGGTGTTAAGCTTCCAAAATTTAATTTTTAAGAAATATCTTACCGTCTGCTAATTCTAACAATACCGCGTGTCACGTACGACATCGCTGGTTGGTTAAAATATATGAATACAAAAATCCGTTGGAGCCGTTTTTGTATAAAAAAATTTTTTAGTTACTTTCTGTAAGCTGGTCACCGTAAAAAATAGATTTCAGGAACAGTACATATTTATAATAGCATTTTCTACAATTCTGAAACGAGGCTAACTTGTGCGGTATCCCTCACACACATAAACTTGTATTTCATTGGATAATAAATATTACTTGCTTAATATAAGACAAATTTGAAATCACAGTCTAGCGACAATTTACCAATCGCTCGTAAAATTTCGTGCATTTTTGGTAGAAAGTGGCACCAAATAGCTTCCTTGATTTTAGAAAAGCTCGAGTTTTGATTGGTTGATTCTATCCAATAGAAACGTCGGCACGTGAGACAAAGTTTTCCCGCGCAGCAAAGTTGATCCTACCTGACACGTATATAAACTCTGAAATGTGTCTTTTTTCACCAGTGAGTTGTTATTTGTCACAAGAGTCCACGCCAGTCTAAGCTTTATAGTGGGTTATCCGTTCTAGTGAAACGTAGTTGTGTGTTGAAACAGAGTAACTGAATTTGGCCTCGTTAGTAGATAGCCTACTATAAGGGGGGTATAAACAAGAAAATCAAATTGAGTATAGAAACAACATTTATATATACACAGATATCAATTAAGTTTTTTTACAAATAAAGTTATGTCTTTAGGATAAATTCAAAGGACGTTAAAATGTTCATAGCAATAAATGCTGAAAAGAGTGTTTGTGCGTATGTATGTGTGAGCGTTTGTCAGTTAGGAACGTCTTTGATGTCTCCGCTCTGTTGATCGGGTAAGTAGCTCAGGGGACAGCGAAGAAGAAGGTGAGAGGGAAAGGCGAGGCGAGCATGGTGTGATCGCTTGACGAGGTCAAGGGATGTGCTACTTATGCTCGTACTTTCTCAACTGGCGATGCTTTCTGTATCGGCTTTTTATTTCGTCTTTGTGGGTCCCAGCAAGTCATTTGGGAATTCACACCCGTATTTAATTCTGGGCTTCCCATTGGACGATAAACAAAATTCGCGTAGGCTCGCGAAAAGGAATTTGATATTTATTAATTTTTGGTTTTCTGCTGGAACATATGCATGGAGCAGGGTGCGCAAAGACTAGTTTTGAATCTCTGAGGGCAAACATCCGGTCCCTCGCTTTGCTCGGTATCACCACAGCTTCACTCACTCACTCACTCACTCACTCACTCACTCACTCACTCACACCTTTCAAACTGCCAAGCTGAAATAATTCTTTCATCACACACGCTAACAACTATCTACACATAAATTACTTTCTAGCAAGCTTATATCGTTCAGAACATTCAACTTTCATTTTAATTCAACTGCATGTTAACTTTCAACAAGAAATAATAATTTCATTTTTAACAAACCTACTTTCTTTCAACTTTACAGCTAAAGAGAAACAACTAAAATTTTGTTCTCTGAACATTTACTTAACTCACAAATCTGAGCTTTCTTATGCAACATTCCAATCTTTCTTTACCTAGATTGATTAATTCTCTGCTTATAACTGTTTATTCTTTTATCATCATTGTATATTTTGTTAATACAAATTTATATTGTTATTATAACAATGTTTGTTTTCGATCGTCAATTATTCTTAAAATAGATTTTTTTAAAGAATGTATGTTGATCATAATTTTGTACACATTAAATGTTGACTTAACCTTCCTCTACAAACTCCTCGAGGGCACTTGATATATGCCTTCATCTGGAGATCTTCGTAATTACCATTAGATTCATCCAACCTTTTCCGAATATTCTGTGCTGTACACAAGTTGAGACACAAACAATCTGACGTGTTCAGGAGCTTCCGGCACGAATGCCAGGCAGAAAAGAATACAGCCTCACTCCGGGAGAGTGAGTTGCGTCATTGTGCTCTTTTTTCACATACAATGCCTAACTCAACCTACTATAACGTGCAGTCGACAAAATGGAAACCAGCATGCGCGAAATTAATAAATATAAAATGGCAACAATTTACGCATCGCACATTGTATAGCTTATTTACATATTTCTACGAAATATATATAAAATCTGTAGAAAATATAGCATTTTATCTATATTTCTATACAAGAACAATCAAAATCTACATAAACATAACACATTTGGATATTTCTATATAAAATGTGAATATCTGAAGAAAGTATTACTGATTTTTATATTTCTATGTAAAAAATCTGACAAATATGCAGCATTATTCCATGTTTCTTTGTAAAAGAATAAAATCTGAATAAAATATAACCGATTTTCATATTTCTAAGGATTATATTCAAATTCAACAGTTTTGCATATTTTTTAAGTAAAAGTTTAAAATCAGAGTACAGTGTGCAATGGATAGATGACTGTCTAAATTACGAAAACATGAAAATAACACTGATATATCATCTTAACAGATATATTAACCAAAATTACACAAAAATATATTGAAATACTAAAAAACAAATTTATTCAACAAAATCGTCATTTGTTGCAACCACGGCCGCTAGACGACTTCGGAATCTCTAGCAACTCTTCCGGACAGCCTCCTTGTTTAAGTTGGTCAATGCAGCTATAAATAATCCTTACCTTCAGTTCATCTTTAGTGTTACAAGGAATTTTGTTGGTCTCTTACTCAACTGCGTCCCACACATAATAATCAAGGGTTTTGGAGACTGGGGAGTTAGGTGACCAAATTTAAGGGGTGATGTGGTCGCAGAAATTGTACAACAACCATGGGTTCTCCTGCTTGTGTGGCATGGTGCAGACTTCTTTTGCCAGACATTAGGTTTTCCAGTATGGGCACCTCGAGGTGGTGTAATGATTAGCAAGATTGTCTCACTAGAATCATTACAACTGAGTAGTGAGTTCGATCACACTGGGTGTCTCATACTTTCAGCCTTGTGCCACGTCTAAGCTGCGCTTAGAACGTTACTATCAGGTTTTCCAGCAGCCATACTTTGAATCAGAGCAGTGCCACCTCAAATCACTTGATGTAGGTCACCGTGTTGAGGCTGAAACCATGTGAGAAGATAACTGGAGGGATAATATTACCATCACAAGTTATCAATCTAAACACCTTTGTAAATTATAGCTGATTTTCATATTGCTACAATCTGAAGAAAATGCAGCATTTTTACATATTTTTATCGAAAATTTAAAATTTTCATATTTCTATGGAATATATTGAATATATTAAAATACATCATTTTTCCAGATTTCTATGTCAAATCTGAAAATCTGAAGGAAATAAAGCTAGTTTTCATATTATTATGAAATACTTTAAAAATCTGTAGAAAAGAAGCATGTTCCTTAAGAACAGATAAAATTTGAAGAAACTTAATACATAAAACATGAAAATCAAAAAAGACAATTTTAGTATTTCTATGTAAAATTTACCAAACCTGTGGAAAATACGGCATTGTTGCATATTTCTATGTAGCATATAATGATGATATTGCTGATTTTTATAGTCAAAATGATTAAAAAAATGCAGCATTTTCCCCTTATTTCCTTATAAAAAGAACAGTCAAAACCTGATGATTCTTAATCCATTTGGGATAGTTTTGTAAAAAATATGAATACCTGAAAACAAATATAGATGGTTTTCATATTTCTATGAAATATATTAAAAATCTGCAGAAAATGCATAATTTCTTCATATTAGTATGAAGATCATTAAAAATCAAGAAACTTGAGTCATTAGGGATATTTTTATATAAGATATGAAATTATGAACGGAATATTTTCATATTTCTATGTAAAAATAGCAAAATCTGATTAAAATGTAGAAGGTTAAAGTTTAAACAAATTTCTATAAAATATAAACAACTATAGAAAATGAAGTTTTTTGCATATTTCTATATAAAAGATCAAATATTAAGTACTTAATAAATTTGGAATATTTCTATATGAGATCTGAAAATCTGAAGGAAATATACATTATTTTTATATTACTTTGTAAAAATGGCATCATCTGAAGAACATGAAGTATTTCTGCATATTTCTGCATGTTTTAAATCTAAAGTTGTCATATTCCTATAAAATATATTCAAGATCTGTAGAAAATACATTTTTGCATAGTTCTCTGTAAAATTTTTAATCTAATCATATTTAGCTGATTTTCATATCTGTGTATAAAATGGCTAAATCTGAGAGAAATGCAGCCTTTTTACATATTTCTATGTAAAATTCTGAAATGTGAATAGAATCTTTCTGATTTTCATATTTCTATGAAATATATTCAAATTTGTAGAAAATAAAACATATTTACATATTTCTATCTGTATAAAATGCAGTGTTTTACCTATTTCTAATATGAACAGTCAAAATCTAAAGAAACTTAATGTGACACTTGACCTCAGAGAAACCCTCTGAAAGAAAAAATGAAAGAGGAAAAAGACTAATAATTGTATGATAATTTTTTAAAGTTACAGGCAAGTGGGCTGAAAAGTTGAGAAGAAATTTAAAAGTGAAATGTGTTGAAAAATCATGTATCAAAATAATAAAATGAAATCTCAAACAGTTCTGAGCAGAATCGCAACCAAATTTAACTACGCGCCCTTCCCTACTTTCCAGAAAACAGGCCAAGAGGAAGACTTCTTGCGAGCTGGGCTTTAGAATTGAAAGGTTGGACACTCTGGCATATCTCAATGAAGCAACGAGAAATGGAGAAGCTATATAGATCTAATTAACAGATATACACGTAAATGCCTTCTGCAGCGGTGATAGCAAACACGATACAATCAGAAGGGTATTAGCCACACTAGCTGATGCGGCAAATCTTGTCAGAGAGAGTACACAACTCTGGGAGATAATGAGGAGAAAAAGTGGGAGCTATGGTCTACTTCAAAGTCAGGAGAGTAGCAAGGCTAATAGAGGTATAAGGATCCCGGGTACAAGAAGGAGGACAAGAAGACTATAGGGGCATTCCGTGAATGGGGAGTAAGAAGCTAATCCCCATAGAAGACAGTGGTCCTTGAGACACGGGTTCTTTAGACCCAGGAGATACGAGCCTGTTTGTTGGACAGGTGAAGGCTATATGTCAAGGAATGTCGGTAAATATAATCGCCCATCCAAAAAATAAATGAGAGAAATGACCAGGGGCCACCCAAGAGAAGTAAGAGGCAAGGTGCCCTCGATAAAACCGCAAAATAGACGTATGAATTGCTGAATATGTGGAGAGACTGTTCATTTCTCCGCCAGCTGTGCCATGAGAAAATGCTGATATTATAGAAAACAGGCCGTGTTAGATGACATTGCTCCAGTAGGATCAAGAGAGGCGCATCCATGAGATGGTGCAGGACATTTCGGAAAAGAATAACCCGAGAAACCTCAAAGTTCTCACTATATAATATAATATAATGTTTAGAGGTAATGTGGTCTTGCCAGTAGACAAACTATCTCATAGGAAGTATATGGGGAGGACCACCATCAGATAATATTAGAGCACTAACATAAAATACATTCGCATATATTCAAAATCTGTAAAAAATAAAAATAAAAAAAATAAAAAAATAAAAACAGCATTTTTCGAAATTTCTTTGATATATGTCCATATATGAAGAACTTTATGTATTTGGAATATTCTTATATAAAATATAAAAAACGAAAAAAATATGGCTGATTGATATATTTTAAAAGTAAAATTGTTAAAATATAAAGAAAATGCAGGATTTTTGAGTATTTATTTATAAAAGTTTAACATCTGAAAAAATTCAGCTAATTTTCAAATTTCTATTAAATATATTCAAAATCTGTAGAAAATGTATCATTTTTGCATATTTCACTATATGTTATTCTGAAGAAAATATAGTAGATTTTCATATTTATACGTGAATATGGAAAGAAATCTGAGGAAAATGCAGCCATTTTGCATATTTCTATGTAAAAAATCTCAATTTAAAGAATATGAACCTGATTTTCATATTTATATCAAATATATTCAAAATATTTAAAAAATGAAGCAATTTTGCATATTTCTATGTTAAAGATTCAAATCTGAGGAAAAGATAGCTTGTGTTCATATTTCTATGGAAATAAAATAATAGAATAAACTTTCTGAACTACTCAGCATACCAGATTCCAACAAGATCTTGAGATCATCAGGAGAGAATGCGCACCATTCCAGGGACTCTCTCTCTCTCTCCTTCGAGTCCCGTAACATCATCACTGCTTCGACAATTGATGTCAAAAGTAGTTCAAGTGAACCACCTCAGTCATATAGTTATGATGTCTTTGTTACTTTTAGCAATTCAAGCCATCTTCTGATGTGTACACTGCATTTCTGTTCGATAATGCAATGTCATAAATCTGCAACGGCAAGGCAAGACAAGGATACAACCCAAACTGCAGTATCCAGATCTTAAACTTTCCTGGTAGTTTTGTCTCGTAAATCAATCGGAGTCTGTCTTCTGTCTGTTTTTGTACTTCAATGTTTTTACTTCTATCTATTCATATCTGTGGAAAAGATAGTTGATGTTCATATTTCTATGAAATATATTTAAAATCTGATGAAAATGCAGGCTTTTAAAAATGTGTGTCACTTGGCAGGATTCTAACCTAAGGTAGAAATAAATATATAAATAAATATATAAATATGCTGTTTGCTTAAAAACAAATCAAATCTACTCAAATACAAGTACATATTAAAATAATGTTCAAACAAATAAATTAAAAATGTCGGTTGTTAGAACCATTTTGTTAATCTTCGGGATTTTCCGTAACATTGTATGTTTACATTTGTTGAAATTACGATACACTTTCAAAGTAGAGGTGATTATTTACGTAGAATCAAAAAGTGTGTTATCTAAGGTTGATTTAACTTCGATTAGGCTGTGGGATCATTCGTGGTCGAGTCTTCTAAGACGCACTAGATCGGTTAGTGGCTCCCCCTATGTTGTTGCCCGAATCATGCTTGAGAGACACACATTTTCGTAACAAAGTTTATAGTAAATAATCAGGAAATAAATATATAAATATACTGTTTGATTAAAAACAGAATATCTACTAAAATATGAGTTTCGATTAAAAATAATGTTCAAACAAATAAATTAAATATGCCGATTGTTAAAACCAATTCGCTAATCTTTGGGACTTTCCGTAATATATATATATATATATATATATATATATATATATATATATATATATCATAGTTTCCTGACTGTAAAATGCTGGATAGTAATTTGCATACTGCCTCCGGTGGTAATGCAGCCAACACATGAGGCAGAATGCAAATTACTATCCAGCATTTTACAGTTAGGAAACTATGATATATATATATATATATATATATATATATATATATATATATATATATATTACGGAAAGTCCCAAAGATTAGCGAATTGGTTTTAACAATCGGCATATTTAATTTACCTGTTATTTTTAACGAAACAAGATTACAAAGTTACACATTTTGAGTTTCAGTAGCTTGTTTCAGAACAAGTAATCAAACATTTAATGTTCATAGTTTCAGTGATTTGTCAAAAAGGGAAATATTTATATTAAATCATTTGACAGGAAGTAAATTTCCAAAATGCTTAAAACAAATTGAGAGAGTTCGTTTTTCACATAAAAGTTATACGTTTGTATTCAACATAAATAAAAAGATATATTTTAAGGTACTTAGCTAATCAGTTGAATGGAGTCCTTTGAAATTTCCCAGTTCTCATTAGAGACTGATAATGTATCGACGTGTAATTTGACACCGACGTTATTCAGACGCATGGGATTTTTCTTCTCTCTTCTGTCCTTTCTCTTCTCTCGTTTTTCTCTTTCTTCATTCAATTCTCTCTATATATCAGAAAGCGATCTGACATTACCCCGCTATTTTACTCAGTTCGTAAGACGCTTCCTTTTTCTATTACTCAAATACATTTTCACATAGGTTCGTTAAACTTTTCCTTGGTTTGCATTGGTAAAAAAATAAATAAATTTTGCACTGGTTCATCAATTTGAAAACAGTGAAGAAAATAGAATTATTTTTACTTCGTATTCACCTCAGATTGGCAGGTACTTCGTGGTTGATTAGAGATTCAGTTGATTGCTGATTTCCGTGGTCGATGTATGCTTACCATCTCTTTAATTTAGGCATTTATGCCTGGCCAATAGACATGTTCTCTGGCTCGCGCTATGCACTTCTCAATTCCCAAATGTCCTGTAATTATTTTTTGCGGATAGTCAGTTTGTCCCGAGTGGAGCATGAGTTGAATGTTGGATGGTATTTTCTCTTTTGAAGGCCACCCGTCCTTTGTACATTCGATCAGTGCTTGTACAGTTGGGTCACTCGCAGTGGCTTTTCTATATGCGTTCAGTTTGTCATCTGACATTGGATAATTATTTATTATCATGTGTATATAGATTTCCATGTCAGTCTCAGATATTTATGAGATTGTGTCATTAACGATAGGGTGTCTGCAACAATTGCGTCACGATCTGGTTTATATTTCAGTTCGAAATCGTACGGTTGTAGGGCTAGCGTGAATCACTGGATTCTTGGAGAAGCTTTTATTAGTGGCTTTGAAAATATTTGCTTGAGTGGATTTTGGTTATTTTCAATCACAAAATGAATACCATATATGTACTGATGGTATTTTTTACAAGCAAATGAAATGTTCAGGGCCTCACTTTCAATGGGGCAGTAATTTTGTTCAGCAGGAGTCTTGGCCCTTGATGCAAAAGATATGGGTTTCCATTTTCCACTGGGCATTTGCTCTATCACTACTCCAAGTCCGTGTTTGTGGTATTCTGGGGTGTTTTGTTGGTACGTACGGTTGTAGTATTGCAGTATTGGTTGGCTAATTATCATTTTCTGAAATTGTTTATTGCATCAATCTGTGGGCTACCGAACGATCATTTTATATTTTCTGTAAAAGTTAGCGTAATGGCATTGTAACGTCCGAGTGGTTCCGTAAGAACTTATACGGGTAACTGGCCATCCCAAGGAGTTTCTGTAAGTGTGATTTGCATTTTGGAATAGGCATTTGACGGATGGCTTTCACTTTTGTTAGGTCTGGTTTTGACCCTTTACTGCTTATGAGGTGTCCCAAGTGTGTGACTTGTGACTTGGCAAACTCGCATTTATGTTTGCTTAATTTTAGACCATATTTGCAAAGTTTGTTAAAAATAAATGTCAATCTATTTGTATGCTCCTTTATTGTATTAGAGTTTTTTGTTCCGTCTATCATTTCTATGAATTTGGATACCTCTTTTTTCACTAGCGCTGTGAATTCCGTAAGGTAAACCAGTGTACTGTAGCGAAATCGTTCATAGGGTGTGTTGAATGTTAGCAACAGTGAACTTACGTCATCTACTTTTATTTGCCAATATCTATTAGAGACATCCATCTTGAAAAACTTTGGGTTCTGCATCTCTGAAATTATTTCTTCTGCTGTGGAGAGTTTATAATCTTCCCTTTTTATTGCTTTGGTTAGATATTTTGGATCTAAACTTATGCACAGTGGCGATTCTACTGGGTGGGGCAGAAGGGGGCAAGCCTTCTACACACCCACCTCCAATTTTGGCTGGCCCCTCGATTATCCCTACCACTTCTATAAGCTTAGAAAATTTATGAAACTGTTCAGTCTCTGATTTTGATAAGATTTGATCTTCAGTGCTTTTTCCTCTGCGTTTCATTTAGCTTTTTAAAGATACATACAGTTTTGTAGAGGAAAAAAAAAATCAGCGCAGACTGTTCTGCTAGGACTGACGTGAGTATTAACCCTTTAATTTTGTTTTGAAATTAACTTCTCTTGTGTTCCAACAGCTTGAAGGTGGAAAAGAGTATAATAATAGATTATAACTCCTCTACTATGAATGAAAAGAAATTCCGTTTAATTTAGTGAAGTAACATACTTATACTCAAATTCATTCCAAGTTGTATACGATAGTGGTGTAGTATGAAAATGAAGACGCTGTTGTTCGCCCTCCTTCTCCTTAGAAAAATCGAGGCCCCTAAGTGCCACCACCGACCCACCCACTTTTAGAGGTCAACAATCGCCACTGCATAGGCGTATTTTCCCTTTGGGCTTTATAACAATGGGAGCTAACTTTATAACAATGGGGTCTTTTATCGGTTTTATTATTCCCATTTTTGTCATCGGTTTTTTAAGCTCAGATTTTAATTTTGCTTTTAATGCAAATGGTACTATGTGCGTTGTGGTGCAGTGGATATCGGCTCGGAACGAGAAACTGGGGAGCCGAGTTCGAATTCCAGTTGAATTCCTTGCATCCACTTACGCGCAAATACCATTGGGAAAGATATTAATCTGTTTCTTCCCTCCAATTATGGGTTAAATAACAGGACAGATTGGGTTCTATAGCCTTGGCTGGCAACCAGTCTACCGCAGAATGTAATGGCAACCTACTGCAGGATAATCTTCTGCCCAGTCTGTCATGTCTCTTTCGAGACATGATCGCCTAAAGCGTGTATCACATATGGCACTTAACTGACTGTAATGTAGGAACCGCCACACATTTTCAATAACTAACTTTTAAATTGATTTTTTAATTATAAAAAGTTTTCTGGAAACTTTTATTTTAATTTTAATAATTGAAAGCTAAATGATTAAATTTACTGTTTCCAGCAAGAAAAATACTCTGGTGTATTTCAAACAGAAAGTATATTGATTGGAATCTGAAAATTTTCAATTTGTTTTGGAATTTTTCAATTTTTCGGCCATTTTTGAGCGATCGACAAAAGTTAATTCTAGGTTTGAAAAATATTGCAAAAATGAAATATACATCTGTGACATATATTTTTGAAAAATCAGCAAATGTAATGTTAAATTAATCTGATTTACGCAAGTATTATTTATTTATAGTATGAAATTTAGAATAAAACTATTTCTTAAACAGTTGAACTTTCTTACCTTTCCCCCGTATTTGAAAGGTGAAAACAGCTTGACAGATGCGAGATGAGATAAGTGTATAGCGATCACAAGTAACATAATTGTACAATGTTTTTCCTGTAAGGGGAAGAAACCGTGAAACACATGACCTTTTAATGTACACATAGAAATTACCTAAAAAAAACTTTAAATACACAAAAAAAATTAAAATTATTTTAAAAATACAAAGGCACAACGATTTGTATTAAACAATTTTCGATTAGTAAATATAATCTTCACTTAAAAAGTTAATAATCTAACAACAACAAATCTTTGAAGTATTTTTTAAATATTTTTAAACTTTATAAATTATAATAATTCTTACAAAATTTCATTATTAATCGAAAGTTTTTCTTCAGACTATAATATATTTTATATATTAATATATATTGTTTATTAAAGCAATTAAAAGCTTATCAAATTAAATAGTGTCATAGTTTTATTGCATTCTTTATTTTACTATTAGGAGCAGATTTTCGGAAATAAAAGCAAAATGTTAAAAAAAAAAATAGATGATTTACCTTCCCCAATGAGTCCTGCGTTTAACTAATAAAACCAATTTTCCCAACAAAATTTAATTTCTTAAAAGTTCATGAATTTACGTGGAGGGAATATAACAGATGTAAAATAAAAATATTTTACCAAGATTTTTCTAAAATAATACTTTCAAAAATAATTTCATTAATTTCTGAATAAGTCCTTAAAGTTTCATTAAAATCTGAAAATTATTTGATTTTTTTAAGAATTTTCAAATTAATGAGTTTGTCACCGAAAAAAATTGAATTATGTAATTCGTTTTGCATTGTAAATACTCGTAACGATTTGGTTATCCGCTAAAATCAAAACAATTTTTTTACCAAAATTTCGAACCTGTTAGAAGGGATTAAATTTTTTTTTAATAATTAAAAAATGCACTATTTAGATTATTTGGACTATTATCCTCATCTTTGTTGCCATTTTTACGGCGTTTCCGCCTTTGTACGCTCCGGCCTTCTTCAGGTGCTAGGAATTTCGAACCGAACCCTTCTGGTTGTCATGAGTTTTCTCCCTTTAACTTAACTCTCTAGGTTATTTGTTCACCACTGCTGTAGCCAGGTATTGAACTCACAACTCTTTGGTTCAAGTCACTGAAAGTAACCAACGCCCTTTTTTACCGTTTCCCATAATGTATTCATTTCTATGCTTATTTGGCTTAGATTTTAGTCGCCTTAAGTTTAAATAGTTTCCAGTGGCATTCTCTTCTGTTATTTCAACTTCACCCCATAGGGGGCGGTGATTCACTTTCTCCCTCCATATGTTGTCAGCTACGTCTGATTTTTCTATCTCCCATTGTGTTACAGCCTTGCGATGTTCTTGTAGCCTTACCTTAAGGGGGCGGTCTGTTTCTCCTTATTTCTTTCCAAAGCTACATGGAATGGCGTACACACAGTCCTTAGTCATGTTCTCCTCTGTTGGGGGTCTTACTCGGGGTAGGTACCTGCGAAGTATAGAACCACTTCTGTAGATCGTCCTGATGTATTTTCTCCGATAACCCCCTCACATCGAGTAGACAGACCGAGGCTGTTTTCTGGGAGTTGTTATCCTCATGAACTCTCCTTCCACGTTCGTTGGAGTTGTTGTCATATACTCTGGATAATTGTTACGTTGTAGGGTACTGCTTATATCGACCATTTCCTGTTTGTATGTCTCTGGGTCGGCGCTTATGACTTTTGCTCAATGTTGCAGATAGTGGACGATCTCTTTCTTTACATTGTATGGGTGGGGCGAGTTGAAGTTGAGGTATTGTCCGGTGAATATTGGCTTGCGGTATACGGATGTCCTGAACCCCCTCTCTGTTTGAGTTATTAGTACATCCAGGAATGCTAGTTTGTTGTCCCTATCTTTCACCATAGTGAACTGTATCGATGATTTTATTGGGTTCACATGGTCCAGTAGCATCTGGACTTCTTCCTGTTACGGCCAGAGTATGATGGTTTCATCAACGTATCTTAGCTTTAGAGCTGTAGGTTCTCGTAGCATATCTTCAAAGTATTCCATGTATATGTTAGCCAGTGATGGTGATAATGGCGAGCCCATTGCTAGCCTTCATCCTGTTGATATATGTCTGATCCCAACCCGAAGTGTGTTATTTGTATGCAGAAAGTCAGCATTCCCATTGGGTTATCTAATAGAATACTTGTACGTTATCCTAGGGATGTGTCCGATAATGCCTCCACCGTTGGTACTTTGGTGAACAGACTCACCCCATCCAGGTTCACTATCTGGTTACATTGGATAGGAGCATCTTTGATAAGTTCCACGAAGTGGGCGGAGTTTTAAACATATGATGGTGACTTTACTATCAGTGGGTCGATTATATCTACAAGAAAGCGACTCAGAGGGTGGCACACCGAGTTTAGGCTGTTAACAATCGTCTATGGCGGAATACCGTCTTTGAATCTTAGGTATACCATACATGCGAGGTAGGTTGCTGTAACGTTGAAACAACTGTCTGTATGTTTAAGGCTGGAAGTGATCCTTGTTCATGATTAGGATTTGCAACAGCTGTCTTTCCGTTTTCAACGTAAGGTTTTTCTTTACCATGCTATCACTTCTTATGAGAAACTGAAAGCCCTCAAAGATGAGGACAATAGTTCGAATAATGTAAATAGTGTAAATACTACCTCAACTCAAAAGTATAGACAAATTAAAAAATACTTTTCCTCTTAATAATAACATAAACATGATGGAAAAGTTCGTTTTTATTAAGTTTGCAGCAGTTTTTCAGCGATTTAGTGGAGGTACCTACTGTAATGCAATGAGCTGACGGTAGAGTGCCAATTTCACTGGAGCAGTTGTCATATTTTTCTATCAACTTTTGTAAAGAAAGTGTCTGAATTACAATTTATTTTAAAAATTCATTTTATTAAATTTAGTACTTCACAAGATTTTGCACTAAGAATTAGTGGCTTAGAATTAATGTCGGTTATTATTAATGTAGCACGTGTTTGAAATTTTTTATTGCCGTACATTTTTCTAGTGTAGGAATTTTCGTGTTGTTGAAGGAGGGGCTCGAATATGTTTATTAAACTGGCCCTGTGCCAAACATAACCGAACTCCCCACAATTTACTCCAGATCATCAGAAGGTTGGAAAGATAAAACTGCTTCGTTTGTATTAATAAATAAAACTTAATTTATAGAGCAGAATAACATCCAATTTATAGGAAGTGAAATTATTAACTGTGAAATGTTTTAAGAGTAAGTGTAGTGATAAGTTTACAGAATTAAGAGTTTGTTGCAGTAAAATTTGATTTGTGCAGATAAAGATATAAGTTCACGTTTTCGATTCGATGTATCAACAGGGTAGTAGTAATGTCTTGTTCCTCTCTTTCTGTTGTGGACGGTGATGAGGAAAAGGAGAGATAAAGAAAATACTCCGAAGAAGAAAGTGAGAGGGTGCGAATGTGGATCGCCGGGGGTGGCCTGACTATTTTCTTGCTACATTATGTCCTCTCTGTTCTACGCTCCCTCGTCTCTCTGCCTGACCGACCGAAAAACGTGAAATATGTAGCCAACTCGGATTACGTGATCAGCTTCCAACGCAACCTCATTTTCGGTTGTGAAGAAACATGACATGAGTCATTGAAAGTTCAATTTGTTGTTTTCTGCAAATCACTCTCTTTTCATTGATTAATTAATATTTTCACACTTACTCGTAAAATTGAAAACAGTGAAAAAAACTTATTTTTATTTCGTAGTCACTACATTATTGTAAGCACGGAGATTGAATGTAGTGTAGTTTTCTTTAATTTGAGTCGTGAAGAGAGTTTTTTTTTTTTGATGAATTTTCTTTGGCAACACATTTATTTCCGCTCCAGAGTTTATCTTAAAATTAATTTTGATATTATTAATATCTATTGTTATAGTCCATCGGTCTGGCTCTGTTTTCTTCCACTGAGTTTATTCCCCGTGTTTTTTGTATAATTTCCACTGAGTTCAGCAAAGTCTAATTATCGCAAGAGTCTGAGTCTTCCGATGAAAATGTTATTTTTCGTATAGTTTTATTCGACGTACAAATTTTAGTAAAGTGTCCTTTTTTTACAATTATCTCATGTTTTATAAAATGCGAGACAAATTTTTCTTTTGTGGCTTCCGCACAATAGTTTCATGAATATATGTAATTTTTTAAAGTACTTATTGCAAATACAAAAACTGGAAGAAAAATAAAACGTTAGTGAATATGGGAAATACAAGGTGTAAAGTCAAAAAGTATAAAGAAAAAATTAACAAGACTTCTCACGCGTCTTTAACTGAGCTAGAAACATCTCAGAAGAGGAAACTTGTTTTTGTGAATATTAATCATGTAAAATTAAAGTTACAACTAGATACAGAATCTGATATCACCATCATAAATGAACAGACGTGGAGAAAAATGGGTAAACCCAGTTTATTTATGGGTGAATTCACCTCTAAGATATCTTATGTTGGCAAAACTAAAAAAGCGTTGGCGTTTGTATTAAAGAATACAGCTAGTTTATTTGGGACAGATTGGATTGCGTTATTTGATCTTTGGGACCTCTCAGTTAACTCTTTCTGCAACAAAATAAATATTGTTACCTCCAGCGCAAATACGGCAACTGAAAAAGTAAAGAATGAATTAAAAAAGAGTTTTCCAGAAGTCTCTTCAGGGGACTTTCATGCACAAAACCAAAGCTAAATTTGAAGTAAAAGAGAATGTAACACCGATATTTAAGCCAAAAATGAGTGTACCTTTTACTGCATTAGATCCAATTCATAAAGAATTAGATAAACTAGAAAAATTAGGTGTGATATCAAAAATAGACTATTCCGAATGAGCATTACCAACAGTTTACATTAAAAAAAAAAAAAAAAAAAAAAAAAAGAAATAATAAAATCTGCGTATGTGCTGATTTTTAACGGGGCTAAATGAAAGTTTGAAACACTATAACTACCCGTTATCAAGTCCAAAGGAACTTTTTTCCAAATTAAATGGTGGCAATTTTTTTTCTAAATTGAACCTCCCAGAAGCTTATCTACAAGGGCTAGTAGACGAAGAATGCTCAAAACTATTAACGATTAACACTTAATAGGATACAAATCCTATATCATCCAACAATTAACTGAAACACAAAAAGTAGATTTGGACACCAGCAAAATCGGATCAGGATGACTGAAAACATTTTGAAAAAAAAAAAAAACAGACCAAGGCAAATTTCACAAGCCGGTGTGAAAATTATGATTCTGGATTCTGATTGGATAGGAAATAGTAGATTGAACTATGACCCCGGTTACATTTTCTTAACACCTAAAAAATGGTATACATTTCGAGCCAATCACGTGACCTGACTAGGGACTTATCCACGTCTCTTGACCTGCCAAAGACAGTCTGGTGAGAGCAGGGATATGATAAGGACCTCGTCACGATATAAGGGAGAGATTTCAAGAAGCCGAAACTGACATGTCTCATCAACATACATTCGTTCTTCTTCTCCTTCCAATTTACCTTTCTTCGTCTTCACTCACATGCAGTCAAAGAAATAACAAGATATCTTCAACTGACTCCTAAAAATGAACGTCTGATAAGTACAATTTCCTTTACTGCTTCTCCTTCCTTTTCAGTTTCTCGCCGGCCATAAAAGGGAAAGGAACACAGACTTTATTAGCAACCTGTTAATCTTTCTACATACACACATTCTGCTACTTACAACTATAAGTCCTGGATTCATTTAACTCCTTACTACTATTTCTCTGGAACATTTAACCACGTACAATTTCTATTTGAACATTTTACTTCTTAAAATTTGTAATTCTGTTCGGTTAATAAAATTCCACTTATTTTACAAACAAAATACTTTTATTCAATCAACAACCTGATTATATATTTAAATGCGGGGATTTTCGGCTGTTTTGAATTGGCATTGTACTAGGCATAGCCGACTGTCCCTACACACTTATAGAGAACTATACAAATTTAAACGGCTTCCTTTTGGTATAACGGTAGCTCCAAGCATATTCCAACAGATTATGGATGCGATGCTTGCCGTTTTAGAGTGTGCACATATTTACATGATGTACTTATTAAAAGTAAGACCCGAAATCAACACACGGAAGATGCAAAAAGAAAGTATTTGAGATAATTAAAAAGTACGGTTTTAAGATCAGTAAAAGAAAATGTGAATGTTCAGAATTAAATATCTAGGGTAAATTATTGATGCAAATGGTAAACGACCAGATCCTTCGAGGTCGGACGCAATAAAAGACATGACCGCCTCAACAAATCTAACAAAGTTGCAAGAATTTTTAGGGTTTTCTAATTACTATCATGTATATATACTAAACATGCATGAATTAAGGGCACCCTTGAATAACTTGCTAAAGAATGATATTAAATGGAATTGGTCAGATAAATGTCAAAGTGCTTTCAACGAGATCAAGAAGGTCTTCATGTCAAACTTCTCACTAGCTCATTTTGACCCTAAATTAAAGATTGTGGTTGCATCAGATGTAAGTGATTCGGATATTGGAGCGGTGATACTACACAAATATGAGAACAGCAATACTAAACCAAAGCTCATGCTTCAAGATTATTAATAGCAGCTTAAAAACGCTACAGCCAGATAGAAAAGGCAGTATTGGCCATCGTATTTGCTATAAAAAATTTTCATAAATCCATATATGGTAGAGAATTCATGCTACAAACAGACCATCGTCTATTTTTGTTCATATATGGATCAGAAAAGGGTGTTCCCACACATACAGCGAATAGAGTGCAGCGCTGTGGAATTATCCCATGAAACTATAATTATAAAATGGATTTTCTACGATTTAAAAAATTGCATCATGCGAACGGACTATCTAAACTAATACCAAAATTCTGTGAACCACTTGAGGACACAGTAATTGCGGCGATAAGGCCGAAAATTGAATCAATAATGTATTAATAACATACAGTAAAAGAACTGCCCATAACATTACAGGAAATAAGATTTAAGTCGGAAAAAGGTGACTTTATAATAAAAATGAAGAAGTAAATAAGATTTAAATGAGAAAATAGAAAAAGGGATATTACTGGAAATAACGTATTTTCATTATACAATAATGTACTTATGTACTGAGAAAAAATTGTGATACCAGCATCGTTGCAAAAACGTATGCTGAAAGAATTTCATATAAGACAACCTATGTGAAATGAGATGAAATCCTTGATGAGGTGTTATGCATACTGGTCAAAAAATGAACCAAGATATTGAAAATTTAGTAAAATCATGCCAAGTTTGTGCTCTTGCAGCGAAGTCACCGCCTGTAAAATTTCAACCATGGCCGAAAACCGATATTCCATATAGAGTTCGCAGGACCGTTAAATGGACCATACTATCTAGTGGTAGTCGATAGTTACACTAAATGACCAGAAATATTAAAATGTAGAAGACCGACTACCGCGGTAACGATAAATTTTTTACACGAATTTTTTTCAAGATTATATGTACCTGACTCTATTGTTTCAGATAATGGGACACAATTCACAGCTATCGAATTTAAAGTTTTCTGTAAATCATTAGCAATATAACACATTACAACGCCCTCTTATCACCCAAGATCAAACGGACAAGCCGAACGGTTTGTCGATACGATTAAAAGGGCACTAAAAAGTCGGATTGAGGAGTCAGATTAATACAGAATAACATCAAATCCGAACACCGTATCTGGAATGTCACCTGCAGGAAGATTAAGTCCGTTTTTTTTTTTTAAATAATTACTACCAGAACGTAAGGCGAGAGCGCCAGGAAATAACAGTAAAAGTAAATAGTTCAAACCTGAAAATAAAGTGTTTCTTAAAATGTATCAACGTAAAAAAGAATTCTGGGAAGATGGCGTTATAAAAAAAAACCCAGATCGGCAAGATGACATAAACAGTACAGAGACAAAAATAGGAACATAAGCGACACCTTAATCAGTTAAAACGAAGATTCCCTAATTTAGGAAGTCCCCGAAAAGAGATACTTATGGAAATAATGTATGCAATATCGCATTCGATCTAAAATGCAGAAACGCCTTTCAACAAAAGAGAATGCCATAATAACCTTTGGATTCCGGATGAAACCCATCATTTAAGAAGCATAAATACCTCAATCTAGTATCTATAACACAATCATACCAAATATGCAACCTTGAAATTCTCACTATGATAAAAAGGAGACAATTACAATGCTCATTACAGCACACTGAACAAGGACACTGAACAAAGAAATTAGAAACAAATGCAGGCAGGTTAAAAAGAATTGCCTCAACAAAAAATATGCATAAATAGAAAGAATGTATTACAAATAACGCAGATATATATAAAAAATAAAAAAATAAAAGAACTCGGAAAACAGGACGCATAACATCAAAGGACGAGACACTGATATTATAAAAAGAAAAAATACTTCAGATATGGACCGAATACATTGGAGAACTCTTCCACAATGAAAAAGGACAACTGTTTTTATACAGAAATATTAAATGATTAGAATAATTATATTATTAAGTGAACTCAGCACTGGTTAAACTGAACAGAAGAAATGCAGAAAGACTTGATGGAATTGTAATATAGTTGCTGGCAGCTTTACAAGATTTGTGACTGTTGTTAATAAACAAAGATCAAAGATACACAAAGAAGTGGAAAAGTTATGGCTTATTTTTATAAATGAGAAATAGTTAGCAGGTGATAGTATTAGTGAAACATTTATTTGTGAGAAAACATTGTAAATTTATAATGATCTAGTAAAAAAAAACCTGGCACAAGTGCTTAAATTGACACTTTTGAATTCAAAGCTAGCGTAGAGACGCATCGGCTATGATCGCGAAATGGTCTTGTGTCAAACATAACTAAGCCCACTACATTTAAAAGTATCAGAAGGATGAACAAAAAATAAATCTGTCTCGTTTCAATAAGTGTAAATTTATTTATCGAGAAGAATGACATCAGTTTTTTGGTTTATTTGTTTGTTTGCTTTGAAGTAACGTATATTGAAAAGTCCCGCATAAAGTTTTTTCTTTTGAATGTGGTTTTTAAAGTTAGATGAAATTCTACTTTTGTGAAGAAAAGACAAAGTTGCCAGTTCACGAGAAAGAAGAAAGTGGGAGAAAATACAAGTCTCCCGGACTTGACGTCCGGTTAAACGACCCGTGGATCTCAGTAATGTTATTTCTTTCTTTCTTTGTTAACAGTACATGAAGAAGAAGGAGAATCAATGAACGCAGCATGAAAGAAAAAGTGATAGAGTAAGAAAATGCAGGTCACCAAGACTAAACGCCCGGTCAGATGACTTGTGGCTCTCTGCTGAGAAAAAAAAAAAAAAAAAACAGCAATCACGATTGTGGAAAATTAAATTGGATCAGCTTTTAAGAATTTTTTCTTACTTCGGGTTAGCCAATAAATAAAGAAGTGGTGTCTTTTGTTGTTGTTGTTGTTGTTGTTGTTGTTGTTGTTTTGCAGACATCAGCACATGGTAGAATTTAGTGACCCGACTGTATTTTGAAAAGAGCTTTTCTATTGGTAAATTTATAAATGTATATGATTTTATATTGGCTCATGAAAAGGTGTAGATGTGAGTAAGGTCGGATTTTTTGTGCAATCAAATCTTACGAAATCCGACAATACCCACCTCCTAAAATTGAAGAAACATTGGAAATGCTTATGAAAATCTGATAAAAAGGTCTGCTGGTCACCTCCGAATTGCAAAGCGTGGTGCATTTGTTATGTAACCAAATTTTTCATGTTTGAAAGAGGTTATTGAAAATATTTGATGCTTGCGCTATCCCCATTAATAGTAGATCACCAGGTTTAATTTCTTCTCTTTATTTGTATAATATGTTCATGCATGTTTGTATGTATCCATGGTCGTGTGAAACATGGAACAAAGGGTAAATTTGCTCTCGTTTCAAATATCAGATTTGTTTAGAGAGAAATTCTCTTCCGCAAAATTGATATAGTATTTTACGACTGAAATATGTCTTGTTGAATCTTCTGCATGTTCCGAGTATCAAGAGGTTTGTGGATAGTTGGTAGTCGTTATTGTATTCATTAGTCGCGGATCATTTTTTTTTTTTTTTTCGAAGCGGGGTCACTCTGTGCGATTAGGCTTGTGCGGCGTATGGAATCATCATTGTGGTTAGGTTAGTTTTCGTGTATGGGTTTATCATTGTTGTGAGGATTGCGTGTTTAGTTCATTTTTCATAATCGAAATTTTGTGGTTTGGTTTCGCTTATCACATTGAATGAACTTGCTTAGAAGGTTCTGCTTTGCCCCATGTAGGCTAAAAAGAAAAAAAGTCGAATGCTGTAGTTGAGGTGTAAGTGATTAAACATGGTGACGAAGATGTACTTGTTTAAAATACTGCATCATCAGGGTGCTACATATTTTATAGTGAGTTAGAAATGTAGCACGTTCTAAAAAATATTTCGTTAGTGTGTGATTTTTACGTTGAAAAAACAAAATTGTTCAATGGTTGGTTGATATGGCTGTTTAAATATTGTGACTGTTTTTTAATGCTCTACATTGAATTGATTTTTGTTTGAAAGGCCCGTTTGTTTTGGTATGCGTGGAATTAACTTGGTGATAGAAAACATTAACAGCTAGGAAAAGCTATGGTTTGCAAAGTTGTTGAGTCGATGCTGGTGAAATCGATACCGAGTATCGATGCATGTTTTCTAAGAACTTTTGAAGATATCTGGATTGATTGTTGTTTTGTCTAGGAGATGCAGCTATCTCCAGTATTAATAAATCTTACTTGCAGATGTCAAAGTCATTCTTGTTAAAGTTTAAGACGTCAGTGAGCTGACGTTGACCTATGTCACATCGCTTTCTGTAAAGCCTGCAGTTTTGCTGTCTTGTATGAGAAAGCACAAACTTGTTAGAGGAAAATCGTGTTTTTCCGTTTGGTGAAAAATTTCCACGTGGTGCGTCATGTTGACAATGGATAAGATTGTCTGACTGTTCTGTGTTGGGTCATTAATTGTTCTGGGAGTCCTCTCCGCCGTTGAAGGTAATCATGTAGACTTTGTCTCGCTACTTGCATGACTGGTTGCTTGGTACTGAAAATGAATACGCGCCAGCGACATTGAAAGTTGTTCTTGTCGATAAAAACATGATAAAAAAAGAATAAAAAGGTCTATAGTTTGTGTATATAAATGTAGAATTTATTTTAACAAGAGAAAACCTCTTTTCTTTAAAATTGACATCATATGAGTTGAGTTATTTAAAATGTTTCGCATCTGAAATGTTATTTATGTTGAATAAAGTCGAATAATCTTTCTCCTTGAATGAGTTTTTAAGTGTTCGGTAAAGTTGGACGAAATTAGATTGTTAATGTAAACATCAGAAAATTTATGTACATATTATATGCATGATCACCATTATGTAGTGACAGTTGAAATATCCGAAGGTTTGGCTGCGTGTTCTGTGCGCAGTAACCATTTATGTAGTGATAGTTGATAGTTGCGTGTTCTATGTCGTGATCACCATTTATGTAGTGAGTGTCGGCTAATGCTTGCGAAATGACTTTGTGCCAAATATAACCGAGCCCATCAAATTTAAAAGTATCAGAAGAATGAACAAAAGATAAAACTGACTCGTTTGTATAAGTAAGTGTAAATTTATTTATCGAGAAGAGTGACATCAATTTTTACTGTTTTGAAGTAAGACATATGTTGGCAGTATAAAGTTTTTCTTTTGAATATGTGTTTAAGAGTTTATTTACGTTCACTTAAGGTCAGATGAAATTCTTTTTTGTGAAAAGGAAAATGGTGCCGCTAACGTATATAATGTCTTTGTTTATCTTTCTGTCATGAAAAAAAGACAAATCTGATGTTGCCGTTTAAAGCCCGTCCTTGGTGTAAAATGAAAGCGGATATGATTACCTTTGTTCTCTTTGTTTTTTATGTTGTCAGTACATGAGGAAAGAAGAGAAAGTGAGATAGTAAGAAAATACAGGTCTCTTGGCTCAACATTTAAGATTTTTTTCTTGCTCATGATTGGCCAATAAATAAGAGGTATTATTTTGTTTCTGCGGCACTTTTTTTAAAAAATCATGTCACCCCAAGAAAGGCATTCCACTGCCACTATAGCACAGGGGGTTACACAGGGCGACAGACGAGTTAAGATGTACATAGAGGGAGAGTTGGAGAGAGTGGGAGGGTTAGTGTGTTAGGAGGTGTCTATTGACCTTACATGTAAACTTCTGGAGGTTATAGCCATCGGGGAAGCAAGTATGCGGAAGGGAATTCCACAGGCGGGAAGTGCGAGAAAAGAAGCTGTTGGAGTAGAAATTGCGGTTACATTTCATCGGTTTCACTGTAAAAAGGTGAGACCTAGTTGCCAATCTAGTATTTCATGCAAACTCACACCTAGGGAGCACCAGTGATTTAAGTTCATCAGAGCAGAAGCCATGAAAGTATTTATAGAAGAGGCACAGGGAAGCCATGTCACGCCGGTGGGAGAGTGACTGCAGGCGGTCAGCTAAGTCGGACCCTGCACAGAGAGCCAACTTTCATAGCAGCGGATTTAGCAATGGATTCGACGTAGTCATTCCGCTTGAGGTCCGCTAAGAGTGTCAGGCCAAGCAGGCGTAGTGTTTTACTCTCTGGGAGGCATGCCTGTTCCATGCTAATGGGAGGGAGGTGCGGTCGTCTGTGGTGGTTAATTGACAGCAACTTCATTTTGGAAGAATTGAATCTTACGAGCCATTTCCTACCCCAATCCACCACGGATTGGAGGTCCTTTTCAAGCTCAGCCGCGAGGTTCGCCTTATCATCAACACCAGATTTTTGATCGAGGCGAGCGTATACTGTGGTATCATCGGCGTACATGCCTACTTGTGATCTTATGGCATCGGGGAGATCATTGATGTAGATTAGAAAGAGCGTAGGACCTAGGATAGAGCCTTGGGGGACACCCGCGTTTGTAGGGTAGCTCTGGGAGGCATGTCCGTTTAAAACCACCTTCAGTGTGAGGTTGGAGAGGAATGACTGGATTAAGTCCAACAAAAGTCCAGTAATGCCGTAGCTTCGCAGTTTCCGTAGAAGGCCGGCATGCCATACTCTGTCGAATGCTTTAGAGATATCCAGGGCGACAGTTCGGGCTTCACCATTCTTGTCGAGAGCCTGGTATATATACTCTGTGATGGTCGTTAGCATATCAGCAGTAGACCTGGTGAAACGGAAGCCATACTGTTTGTCCGATAGGAGCCCGTGGGCCATGAGATGCTGAACGACCTCGGCATTGATAATGGCTTCGAACACTTTGCCGAAGATCGGAAGAAGGCTGATAGGGCGGTAATTTGCGGGGTCCGAGGGTTCACCAGTGTTCTTGAATATTGGAACCACAGAAGACTTCCAACAGGCAGGAAAGCAGGAGGAAGATAGGCAGAGATTGTAGAGCTTAGAAAGGACAGAGGAGAGTTACATGGTAAAATCTAGTACGGCGACTGTTTTTTACAAAAGGAGCTTTTCTATTGGTTAATGTATAAATGTATATGCTTGTTTTATTGGCTCATGAAAAGGTGTAGGTGCATGTAAGCTTGGATTTTTGCGCAATCAAATCATACAAATTCTTACACTAATAAAGGCTGAATTGAGAAATTTAAGAGAAGTGAAACACACAGTGTAATTAGACATTACACTCAGTTAATCCTCAGAGAATTTTAGAATAATCATTTCAACATCCTGATTTTTTTTTTAATCGTATCACCCCGAGCAAGGCGGTAACGCCACTGATGTGCAGGGGGCTACGTAATAGTGAAAAGATTGGAAAAGAGAAAGCCGGAAACCACATCCTAAACAGGGAACAAGGGATGAGCCTCTTAACCTGTTCAATAGATGTGGGTGGAGTGTGAACCGGGCGATAGATAGATCTATCTAATCCAATTAAAAAAAAACGGTGAGAAGATTGGTATGGTAGTAAAAGTTCAGTCAAGAGATTTCTGCTAAAATCAAAAAAAGAATTAAAAAAGCCAATTAAACATGAAAAGCTTAAAATTAGGCAGAAAAAAAAGACTTACTTTAAGAATATTTCAAATAAAAGATTCTCAACTCAACACGAGGGTCTTTTGTTTCGACATTGAAGGAACGATGTTTCATCAGGTAATTAACGCTATTTTAAAAATAGTATTTGCTAACTGATTTGTCATAAATACTCAGATGCACTTCTATATTCCAAATCAATGCTTCCAACGCTGTTAATACTTTCTTCATTCCTTATACATTTGGATATATAAAATTACTAAGTTTTAACTTAGTATAAGTCGAAAATGGCTGAATTCAAAGATTAACGGTCTTCGAAATTCTTTCCTTGCAAGAGGTCACTAGCAGAATAACAAAAATTTCAAACTATCTGTATCGAACGACCTTTAAACAACCGAGCAATTTAGTATAATTTAGTAACAAAGAAATGGATAAGTTCAGCAATAATTAGGCAGAAAACGAACAAACATTTCTTACTTCAAACAATGTGTTAATCTTATTGATAATAATAACCAAGTAAGTTACAGAACTATGAATTTAGCATGGAGAAAACTTTGGCCAGACTGTGTACCAGAAATAGACTGAGTGGTTTGAGATAGCTACAAATACTGCTGCTGTCAAATATCTGCTATTATTGATGATATTGTCTCTATGAGAAAAACTGTGCTTGAATGTCGACAGCGAATCTGGTGGAAGACCACCTAACTGAGCTTACCACTGAAAAGCTCGTACACCATCAAAATGAACAGCAAAAAACTTTGGCCGAATAAATGTCTTCTGAGGAAGAGGAGGAAATGAGGATGTTCCAAGAAACTTCTGCAAAATGAGGTGATGTACAAAGTTTGTGGAAAAGTATTACTCTGATACACTGGTAGCAAACAGAACAGTAAACCTTTTTAATGACAATATGAGGTTTTATTTTAGAAAAATTTTACAACACCGACAAAAACAATTAACATTGGACAAGTTTTTACTGAAAGAAAAAAGAAAAGAAACTCCAAAAAATATTTACCTGAACCAAAGAGACAGAGAAGGGAAGAAACTTGCGAAAGAAGTTTTTATGGAAGGTGCACTAAGAAATAACTCCTCCTCTTCTTTCCCCACCTCAATCCACTTATGTCATCACATTGCAATCAAAAAGGTATGTACATAATAGTGCTGTTATGTTAAATTTTGTTATATTTTTGTTTACATTTACATTTTGCGTAGGTACCTCCACTAAATCGCTAAAAAACAGTATAGTATGAATAAAAAAGGCCCCAAACTTAATAAAAACAAATTTTTTCCATTAAAATGTTTATATTACATTAAGAGGAAAGATCAAAGTATTTTTAATTATTTAAAAAAAAAATTGAATCCCTTCTAACACGATCAAAATTTTGGCAAAAAATTTATCTTGATTTTAGTTAGCTGGTAACCAAATCGTTACGAGAGTTTACAATGTAAAACATAATATTACAAAACTCAGCTTTTTTCTAGTGACGAAGACATTAATTTGAAAATTCTAGGAAAAATCAAGTAATTGTCGGATTTTAATGAAATTTTCAGAAATTATTTACAAATGAATGAAATTATTTTTGAAATTATTTTTTAATCATCTCACCTCAAGCAAAGCATTCTACTGTCACTGTTGCGCAGGGGTTACATAGGGGAAAGCGACGAAAAAGAGGGGTTACTTATAGAAAATGTCAGGAGAAGGGTAATAGACGGATGAGGATACCGAGGATGAGGGTGGAGTAGATCAAAAAAGAGCTTGTGAGAATAGATGCGAGTTAGTATGATAGGAGATGTCTATTGACCTTACATTTAAATTCCTGGAGATTGTAGCTGTCGGGGAAGAAAGTATATGAAAGGGAATTTTACAGGTGGGAAGCGCGTAAAAAGAAGCTGTTAGAGTAGAAATTGTGGTTGCATTCTATCGGTTTCACTGTAAAAGGGTGGAACCTAGTTGCTAATCTAGTAACTCGTGTAAATTCATACCTAAGAGGCACCAGTGATCTAACTTCATTGGAGCAGAAGCCGTGAAAGTATTTATAGAAGAGACACAGGGAAGCCACGTCACGCCGGTGAGACAGCGACTGCAGCCGGGCTGCCAAGTCGGTATCGATCACATTACAGATTCTCCGTTGGATTTTGTCAAGAACCCCCGGGGTGAATAGCAGGGGCACCCGACCAGATGTGGCAGCAATATTCAATATACGGGCGATTTATATATGTGCAGGATGGACTCAGACGGAAAAAACTTTTTGGCCTTGCACAGTGAACCGATCTTAATAGCAATGGATTCGATATAGTCATTCCACTTGAGGTCCGCTAAGAGTGGGAGGCCAAGGAGGCGTAGTGATTTACCCTCAGGTAGGCTAGCCTGTTCCATGCTAATGGTGGTGGTGGGGAGTAGGAGCGATTGTCTATGGTGGTTAATAGATACCAGCTTCGTTTTGGAAGCATTAAAATTTACGAGCCATTTCTTACCTCAGTCCACCACGGATTGGAGGTACTTCTCAAGCACGGCAGCGAGGTTCACTTTGTCAACCTCAGCAGATTTTTAATCGAGGCGAGAGTAAACAGTGGTGTCGTCAGCGTACATGCCTACTTGGGATCTTATAACATCGGGGAGATCATTAATGTAGATCAGAAAAAGCGTAAGACCTAGAATAGAGCCTTGAGGGACACCCACGTCCGTATGGTAGTTTTGGGAGGCATGTCCGTTTAATACTACCTTCATTGTGCGATTAGAGAGGAATGACTGGAATAGATCAAACTGTCCAGCTCCGCCGTTTACGTAAAAGACTAGTATGTCAGACTCTGTCAAACTCTTTGGAAATATCTAGGGCAACGGTTCGAGCTTCGCCATTCTTGTCGAGAGCCTGGTATATATACTCATTGATGGTCGTTAGCATATCAGCAGTAGACCTGGTGAAGCGGAAACCATACTGTTTGTCCGAGAAGAGTCTGTGAGCTGTGAGATGCTGAACCACCTCGGCGTTGAGGATGGCTTTGAACACTTTGCCAAAGATCGGTAGGAGGCTGATAAGGTGGTAATTAGCGGGATCCGAGAGTTCTCCAGTATTCTTAAATGTAGGCAGGAAAGCAGAAAGCAGTAATTGTAGAACTTAGAAGGAACAGAGGAGAGATCAGGGGCACATTACTTCATGACTATGATTGGGATTACGTCCCCTCCGCTCGCTTTATGAGGGTCAAGTTTTGAGATTATGTTAGAGACCAGCGAAGTTGGGCCTCAGTTCTAGGTGGGAAGTCGGGTGTAGATACTCCAGACGAATCCAGTCTCGAATTGGTGTAGAATCTGCGAGCAAAGCATTCAGCCTTGTCCGCTGAAGAGGTAATGACCTCAAATTCATTGATTAGAGGAGGTATTGAGGTTTTACACACTTTTACAGAGTCACCAGTAGTCTTTGGTGCCGAACTACGGGATTCTATGCATTGCTTCATTCTGGCAGCAAACAACATCTTAGCTTCTTTAAGTATCTTTTTGCACTTATTACGAGCTGAGGCAAAAAGGAGTCTGTTATGGTCCGATGCGTGGCTTTTGTAAAGCCGGAAGAAGTGATTCCGGTGGGCAATGGCGGCCGAGCAAGCGGGCGAGAACCAGGGGTATGAATGGAATTTAAGCTGAAACTTCCTAGCTGGGATGAATGCATCGATGCCAGTCTTAACTCAAAAGGAGACCTCGGACGCACAGTCTTCAACGGGAAGACTAAAAACTTTGTTCCAAGGGACGTCACACAGGAAGTCGCGGAACGAGTCCCAATCTGCTCTTTGGTAGCAGTGGAAGATGTTAACGGAAACAACCGCATGGTCAGAATTTCCGAGAGGGTAGAGCTGCTTGACACTGCAAGAGTCTAGAATGGAAGTGAAGCAGAGGTCTAGCAGTGAGTCCTTTCTATTAGGGTTATTGGAGAAACGTGTAAGGAAATCCACCACTTGCGTAAGAGACTAGGTGATTGAAAAATTCATGGTGTGGACACCAGCAAGATCGGTGACAGAGATATCAGAAATGAGCTGTATATTTTGATTGTAATACGCGAAAGATTATCCGTGAGTATGAATGGATTTTATTAAAAAATAAGCAAACATATTGTTTGCAATTTATTTCATCTGACATGTTTAAAAGAAAATTTGCTGCCTGAATATATATATACACACACACACACACACACACACACACACATATAAGTAAAGAACAGTTTGAAAAAATGTGTCTTTAATCTAATATGTCACTTTAAAAAAAATCTCTGAAGAAGCTTGTTAAAGACAAATGATTTAAAAAAACTTCTTAAAAATTTTTAAAAAAATCTTTAAAAAATCCAGAGACGGTATGTTGATTGAGGTTTTATTTCATTGGTCAGATATGTAATGAAGCAATGAATGGATATTTTAAATGTAAAGGAGAAATTTATGTTTGCTTAAGTAAGTGTGCCACGTGTAAAATGTTTATTATGAATGTAAAATAAGTACCATATTATATCATTATAATAGTGCAATTAAGCAATATAAATAACATACAATATGTAATAATAAATAATAATGAAAATAATGAAATATGGTACTTTACATGCCATTACTTTTATGTTTAATACTTATATATTATTTACATTTATGATATTGTAATAATTTTAATCCATCGATATTTAGTATTTTAGTTCATATTTCATTGAAAAATTCTGTTAACATATTTTTCAAAATTTATTTATTTATAAAAATTTCGCTTAATACTTGTATACATTTTTTCACTAGTTTTAAATTTAAATATTTCACTTTATGATCCAGATTCATAAGCAGACATTCATACATGATTTACTCATACATTCATTCATGATTCTCTTATTTTATTTAGAATAGAAAATCGTTTCATCGCTTGACGTGTACACATTATTTCACATACTAACTTTACCGATTCATGAATTCACATATTCATACATGATTTTCACATACACATACATTCATACATGATTCTCTGATTTTATAGACGCGTGTATACATTATTTCGCTACAATTTTGAACGGAAATGTATTTTGTTGTTATTCACACACATACTAACGTTACTGACATATACGTACACTTAAGTCATCTATAGTTTAAATACACCTGACATGCATTATTTTTGCATGCATAAAAAATCTCTGAAAAAGCTTGTTAGATTAAAGACACTTTTGTCCTACCTGTTCTTTACTTATGCAATTCATCTTGTCGAATTTCGATCCATATATTCAACTTTTCTCTGTAGGGGCCCCGGTGATGCTTGTGTTGTTGTTATTCTCTTTGGAGGAATGTAGTGAAAAAGTGAAGAAAATTAGACAAAGAGGTAGAATGGATATGTGATGTGCCCCTACGTCCAGGTCGGCTTCTTGAAATTTCTTTTGCTACATTGCCACAACGTCCGTCAGCTAACCGCTCCCATGCCTGACTCATTTTGACCGGTCACTGACATGGTTTAAATATTGAAGCTTCTCATGTTGCAGGCTCCAGCAGGTCTTTTCACTGTTAGGGGTGAAAAAACGTCATATATAAATTTTCGATTTGTAATCCAATCAGAACCCACTATTTTGATTTTCACACTAACTCGTGAATTTTTCTTGGTCTGGGGTTTTCAAAATATTTTTAGTTGTTTGAATCCACTATTGAGGGTGTGCAATTTTACTTCGTCTGTTAAAGGTAGGTTTACCAAAATGCTTTTAGTCGTTTAGATCTGATTTTGCGGGTGTGCAATTTTACTTTGTGCTTAAGTTAGTTGATGGATAAGATTTGTATCTTATATCTCCTTTTCTTTCTTTTTATTTTCTCGTTTATATCAGTTACGTATTCATTTGGTTTCTATATGAAAGGTCTTGCAAGTAAAATAACTGTGCTATTATTTTACAGAACCACTTCAAATGTCTCAAGACTTACAATAATTAAATTCATGGGAGCTACATGTTGGATATTTACCAAGTATCATTCAAGGGAAATAACAAAAAATATGGATTATCTCCCTTACGGAGTATTTTGCTTCAATTATTATCTCCTTTATTGAGTATTTGTGTTCTTATCTTCCTTATTGATAATTTCGCTTTTAGTCTTATTTATCGTCGCAACATTTCATCTGTGGTACTCTGGCCTTTTTCCATAAAATGATTTTGGTGGAGATAGAGGAAGAGGAGAAGAGAAAATGTCACATCTCTCATCCTGAGTATATGGTGAAAAGAACGAACAAAACTCCTACTCCGGTGTGAAATTTAAAAGAAACTTTTTTTTTTTTTAGTGACATAAATTATAATAAAGAATGCAAGGTTGCAAAAAAATTTCCCTTCTGAGCCTTTACAATTAGGTAATGATAGTCGACCCTATCGAACACCCCGGACTGATCCAAATGATCAGCTCGGTTTGATCGTAGTCTTTTGCACTCTTTAAAAGTAGGTACCCCCATTAAATCACTACAAAAACCACATAATGAATTGAATATCAGTCAGTTAAGTGCCATACGTGATACACGCTTGGGCGATCATGTCTCTTTTGAGACATGACTGACTGGGCAGAAGATTATCCCGCAGTAGGTTGCCATTGCTTTCTGCGGTAGACTGGTTGCCGACCAAGGCTATAGAACCCAATCTGTCCAGCTATTTAACCCATAACTGGAAGGAAGAGACGGTTTAATACCTTTCCCAAGGGTATTTGTGCGTAAGTGAATACAATGGATTCAACTGGAATTCGAACTCAGCTTCCTGGTTTCTCATTCCGAGCCGATATCCACTGTCTTGATTAGAGATAAAGTGTATGGCGTTTATAAGACAAGATTATACTAATTTTTGTTCAGGTAAGGGAGGAAACTCTGACCTTTTAATTTGCACAGAAATTACCATACAAAAAAAAAAAAAGTTTAAACATCAAATGCACAAAAAAAAAGTTTAAATTATTTTAAAAATATGGGCGCAGAACGATTTTTATAAAACTTTTCAATAGGCAATATTAATATCAATTCTTAACTAAAAATCTAACCGCAACAGTTCTTTAAAGATTTTAAAAATATTTTTAAAACTTTATAAATTGTTAATGAAAACAATTCTTTTAAAATTTCATTAGTTATAGAAATTTTTTTTCTTCAGACTATAATGTCCTTAATTTTTATTATTAATTCAAGCAATTATAACCTTATAAAATTATAGATTGCAGCAAATTAAAATTTATTAAAATTTCATGGATTTATGTGGAGGTGGGGTAAAACAAAAATATATTTTTACCAAAATTTTTAAAAGATAATAATTTCATTCATTTGGGAACTGATAAAGCAATCATTCCAATAACAGTGTGCACTACAACCTGGTTAAAGACAAAAATTTTAACCTCTCTTATTGGAACAATCAGTCCACCATATTAAATTCAGGCAACCTGAAAAACTAAGAGAAATAAAGATGGCTGATAACTCAGCTAGTTTACATGTTAAATCCGATAAAACAATTTTCTTGTTAATACTGAAATAAGCACCTAACACACACACACAAAAAAAAAAAAAAAAAAAAAAAAAAAAAAAAAAACACTTCTCCCTACCAATAGTTAAATTGTAAAATCTGCTAATATCAATGCTATTTGACTTTTCACAATTTTTTTTTATGAACAAAACAAAATACATACATCATTACATAAAATACATTCTTTTTAAACAATTTTAAAATAGTTTACTGATCTTTTAGGCCCAGGTTAACAAATGAAATGAAATAAAATCAAAATATTTGTTTAAAAATGATTTTTGCATCCGTAAGTTTATTGGTACTTTCATAAACTATGACAAAATGAGTCTAAAAAGTTTCTAATTTCCAGTCAAATTTACAACCTTAAGTTTTTTTTTTTTTGCTTGTCATCAGCTTTTGTTTTAATCCAAAACCAAATCTGACATTTTTCAGAAATTTATGTGAACTATGAACATTCTGATTCAAATCAGATTTTTTTTTCAAAATCAATCAACAATTATATTAAAATGTTCAATGAATCTGAAAAAAAGTAATCAGGCTGTACATATATGACCACATACCTCTAAGATAAAATTCTAATATTTTATGTCTTTTACTGATAAACTTCTTACCTTAAATGAAAAAAATAAAAAATAAACAAATTCTCCAAACCCTCTCTAAAAAAATGTGTGTGTTAGGAATTTCAACTTTTTCTGAATTTAAGTAAAAAAAAGTACTTTTTGTTCCCTTCTGTATTTAAAGATATTCATTGATTTTCTTTTTTTTGTATTTATCTGGAGAGCCTATGTCATAATATATAAAGGCTGTTTTAGACCAAGTTATGATTTTACTTCTGTCTATCATACATTATCATATAAGATAGAGATTTCTTAGACTGGATCTTTTTGATGCAGACTCCAGCTCCAACACGGAGCAAAAGAGTAATTCAACAATTTCCCCAGTGCACTATGACAAAATAATGAAGAGTTGAATATAAACTAAGAACAAGATTTTCGCCAGTTGGCTGCTCAAGTTAAATTCTTTGACATCAGCAAGTGTTTAAAACTTTTACAAAAAAATTGTAATTTTAAGGTTATATTTACTGACAAAAAGTTTGAGAATGAAATAGCTAGAGTATTAAAGAAAGACATAAGTAGGTCTAGCAAATTTCCCTGAAGTGCCTATCACAGACCTCTTTAAACCGCATAAATGTTGTCTAATCACTAATCATTAACAAATACAGTTCTTGGTTCATGTGCTTTCATTTTTCTTTCTCAATGTTTTTTCTCATATTCTCTCACACTCAGTAACCCCTTGCATCTTAGTGACTTTATTGACTTGGGATAAAATGATTAAAAAACAAAGAGAAAGATCAATGTCTATCCTATTCCTTGATCAAAAATATAGCTAAATATAAAATATACATTACTTTACTGAGTAGCAAGTGTTCAGCAGATCATTGACAAAATTATAGAAAAATACCTGAGAAACATACACATATCATCATATGTGGAAAATCTGAAGAGAGACACAATGGTAACCTTAGGCAATTCATGAAGTAGTTAAAAGATACAAACTAACACTGAATTAAAATAAATGCACCTATAAACTAAATTCAATCACTTTTCTTGGGTATTCTATGCACAACAGAATCACCCCTGCTCAGATTAACTGAAACTAGTGATTAAACTTTCCTAGCCCCAATATACCGTCTCTTTCCATAGGACAATAGGAATGCTGGCACATTACTCCAGGTGGATCCATAGATTTTCAGAGAAAGTTTATGTTCTTGCATGTGCAAATAAATTTAATCTACTTCAAGCTGCTTTACAGGAGTTTGAATCTCTGAAGAAAAATTGCTAATCCTGTACCTCTCACTGACCCAACTGGTTTCTCTAAATATGCAACAGCTACTACACTAACTCAGAACAGACATCCTGCAGTGTTTAAAAAAAACAAACTTTTCTATTGTAATTACACCATCATGTTTTCTGGGTCAGCAAATGTACTATCATGCATGTAATATCAAGACTGAAGGTTCTACAAGAATCACATAACTCATTCTCTATATTGATGTAATACTTGATTATACATGAAAGTTATTAAGAAAAAGTCTTTGTGTCTTAATTGTCTGAAATAAATCCTTGGTTTTTTCGGCCTAGTCTAGACACTTAAACAAAAACCCCATTAGAGTCAGTTTAGTGTATTTCTAACAGACGTCACAACAAGTAGCCTAAGCAAGACTTAATATTATAACTGCTAGAAAGCAAGTTATAACAGTAGCAACAAGGAATCGAAACTCATATAAGTTATAACAAGAAATTGAAACTCGTACATGTATAACAAGAAGAAAAAATACTTGTTGCTTTGACATAGGATATCAGTAACAAGAATTTGAACAATGTAAAAAAGAAAAACATATTCTTCAAATATGGAGGAAATATTGGTGTCTGTGGTGAAAATTCAACAACAGCAACAACATCAGGAATTGTTGAAACTCCAAAAACAAAAATTAATGTAAATAATAAGTTAGAAAACAAGTAATTCTCCGAGTCCTTTTACTCCCAACACTGTGGCAAGGTCATATCTGAATTTACATGCAATCCAGATGATGGACTTACCTTTTCTGCTTATTTTCAGAATAACTGGGAAGACAAGAAAAAAAGCGAGATTTGAGAAAATTAGTACTAGGAGAACATGAAAAATACTGTAATTTTGTAATACCAAAAAAGATCAGGAGAAATATCTTGAAGAAATAGTAAATATTCTGACCAAAATCTTTAGCAATAAAAGCCTTTTATTCAACACTAGGTGGAAATATATAAATCTGACAAAAGATTGTCACACATATGCTGGGATCATTAAGAAGTAATGTGAAAAATTCAGATTAAACAAATTGACTATGTGTTTAAATGGTTAATTTTTACTCAAGTGCTAATGGCTAAAAAACACGCAGAATTATGGGTGAAAATTCTGATGAAACTTGAACAGAGCAATAAACTTACACTACAGAAAATACTGAATGAATATCAGAGAATCCTAAATCTGAGATGTGATGTTAAAGAAATTCACAAAAAATAGTATGCATACATATAAGCAAAAAAATAAATAAACTAAATAAAATGTGTGAAAAGTAAAATTAATCCATGTTTTAAATGTGGAAAGTCACATCTCAGAGACAACTACCCTTTTAAGAATTTAAAATGCTACAAGTGTGGAAAACTAGGACAAATGCACAATGTAAAACTAAATTAAAGAAGAAAAGATTTATGCAGCATTGTGACAGAAAAAGATAATCACAGAAAACCAAAGAAAATTTGTGAATGTGAAAATGCAATTAGACACTGGTAGTGATATCACAATTAATAAAACCACATGGAAAGAAATCAGAAAGCTTATATTAAAGACTTTGAAAGACAGGTGATACATTTTTTTTTATTGGCAAAATGACTCATTCTGTAATAAGTGTGTAAAAGCTAAGCTTATTCGGTACTGATTGAATTAATTATTTGAGTTATGGGATTACCAAAAATGCTTATTGCAAAAATGTATGTGGGCAAGTGACCAGTTTTAAAAAAAAAACCAAAAACAAACAGTGAAAATTTAAAGGAAGGATCAAAAAAAATGTTTACTGGATGTTCTGCCAAATGAGTTGGGTCAATGTTCCAAATTCAAGAAGAAATTTCAAGTAAAAAAGGTTTGATGCCAGTAATTAAACCAAAACGAAGTGTACCATTTGCCGCATTAGATCAAGTTAATGAAGAATTAGACAAGACTTAAAAATAAAAATAAAAAGGTGTAATTGAAAAGATTAACCATTTAAAATGGGTAGAATCAGCAGTGCATGTAATTAAAAAAAAAAAATTGTGTTAGCGCTGATTTTTTGACAGGGTTAAACAAGTGTTTAGAATGCCATAACTATCCACTACCAAGTCCAGAGGATATTTTTGCGAAGTTAAACAGTGGAAAAATATTTTCAAAGCTAGATCTTTCTGAAGTGTATTTAGTTGAAGATGAATGTTCAGAATTAACAACTATAAATGTGCACAAGGGTTCAACCAAATTCCTTTTGTTATAAAAGTAGCTCCAGCTATATTTCAACAAATTATGGATACCATGCTTGCAGATTGTGATTTTGCAGTTGCTTATCTAGATGATTTATCAATTAAAATTGTATCTAAGGAACAACATACTGCATTGTGAAAACATTTTTTTTTTTAGAAAACTATGTGAATACAGGTTCAAACTCAGTGGGAAAAGTACAAATTGTTTTTACCTAAAATTAAGTACCTAGGACAATCATTAACAAAAATGGTTGTAAACCAAATCCGCAAAGATTAAGAATATGCCTTCTCCAAAAAAACATTAATAAGTTATAAGCATTCCTAGGACTAGTAAACTATTACCAAATTTCTGTACCTAATATGCGGAATTTGAGAACTCGACTGAACTTTTTACTTTAAAAAATGTCAAAGTGAAACTGGACTGGTAAGTATCAGAAAGTGTTCAAAGAAATAAAAAATACTAACATCAGATTTATCATTAGTGCACTATGATCTAAAAACAGAAATTGTATTGACTTTAGATGCTAGTGATTATGGTATAGGAGCAGTAATGCTTCAAGTTTGCTACTACAAACAGAAAAAAAACTGTCAGATTGAAAAAGAGGCATTAGCAATATCTGCAGTGAAAAACTTCCACAAATTTATAAATGGGAAGAATTTTTGGTTGCAGACAGACCACTGTTATCAATTTATGGTTGGAAAAAAGAAAAAAAAAAAAAATATATATATATATATATATATATATATATATATATTACAATGCTGGGGAACTATCTTGTTAAATTATGATTTTAGGATGAAATACCAACGATCCAAATAATTAGGACATGTGGGTGAGTTATCAAGATTGATACTGAAAAATTCTGAACTGTTTGAGGACAGTTATTGCAGCATTAAAAAAGCAAAATAGAAATAAAAAATCTATTATGCAATATAGTACATGAATTACAAGTTACTCTGGAAGAAATAAAAGTAAAAGCAGAACAAGACATTTATAGCAGAGAAAAAAACTAAAAAGAAGTAAGAAAGAATGCAATCCAAAGTTTAACACTTACTTGCTATGTGATAGAGTACTGATATTCATACAAGGAGTAGTAATACCTACTATATAACAAAAGTGGATAATAAATCAATTTCATAGTGGACATCTAGGAATTTCAAGGATGAAATCTCTTATGAGAAGAAATGTATACTCGAAATTAAGATTTTGAAAAAAGTAGTAAAAACTTGCAGAGGTTGTGCTCTGGCAGCAAAATAACATACCATGAAAAGACAACCTTGGCCAAAGACAGATACTGTGATCAAAACTGTACATAGATTTGAGTGAGTGAAGAATCACTACAAAAATTTTTGGGAGTATACCAGATAACACCAAATCCCAATACACCATCAGGAATGTTGCCAACAGAATTAATGTTTGCAAGAAAAATTAATGTTAGTTGTGTTGTTATCAGATCAAAAATGAAAAAGAAAAAAGTTTTTCATAGTATATAAAAATGGGAAAGAAATACAGGAAGACAGTGTAATAATGTCAAAAATTGGAAAAATATGGTAAAAGGAAAAAATGGGAACATAAAAGACATTGAAATCAGATGAAAAGAAAATGTTTACTGAAGAAAGGCTTTCAAGTAAGAAAGATCCTATGCAAGTACTGCATATTTTTGATGTACCAACACCAAGAATTTGTTGAACATACAAGTATGATTTCAAGAAAAAAAAACAAAAAACTGGAGGCTGACAGAAAGCTTAAAAAGATACAAAAAAGATAGGGTGAATACTAATAAATAATCTAATAAAAAGAAATCTCAAAAGTTGTGAGGTGATGTTGTAAAGCAAATAACACATCCCTGATGATACAGACTCTCAAAGAATTAAAATTTTGTTAGAGTCAGTCTAGCATATTTCTAATAGATGTCATGGCAAGTAGCCTCAGCAAGACTTAATATTATAACCACTAGAAAATGAGTTATAACACACTATTACATCATTTTATACAAAAATCTTTCAAAGAGAATGATCATTATGCCATTTTACATCATTTTAGCTATATTTTAAATGAAAGCAACCAGCACAAAACTAAATATATTGTATGCTGATTCTTGCACATTTTACAAATTTTATATTAAAAATGAGAAAATTTTATTTTTCTAAAAATTAGAAGTTAAAATAATCTACAGAGGCAGTAATAAAGAGAAAACTACAATTCTAGTGTAACTTTTTTTTTTTTTAATGTAACATGCACAAAAGAATAAGTTATTTTTATTGTTAAAAAAATAGATAAGCAGTTGTATTCATCAGAATGAAAAAAATGTGGATAAATTTCAAAAATTAAGTCAAATAGATGAAACATTGTTGGTGTCTTGAGGTTTCATTTTCAATTTCTATAAACAAAAATACAAACATATCAAAGAATTTCACAGGTAAACCTGTTACATTATTTATTTCATTATTATGGAATTTGAATTCAAACTTTAAGCAAATATTTAATATAAATAAACTGAAAGATAAAAATGGATATATATATATATATATATATATATATATAAAAACTAGAGTGAAGAAAATAAAATCTTGAACAAAAAATATCATTTAATTCATCATATATATATAAAAAAAATTTAAAATGAAAAAGATTTATTTATTGATAATTGTCTCTGAAGCTGAAACATTTTTTAGATTTTTCATATTTTTTTCATATTATTTGTTAGTTTCTTCCACTGAGATTTTTTCCTCAATTTTTTCATACACATCATCTACCTGCTCAGCATTTTTGTTAGCATCAGGTACCCACAAACCAGAGTCTACACACATCTTCATGTAATGTTCTGCTTCTTTAGGATCCATCTTTTTTATTGTTTCTGTTAATTTCTGGATATCTTTGGTTTCAAAGCATTCTTGAAGATCCTATACAAAACAGAAGAGAATATAAGGAATCAAAAGTATAATGAAAGAAATAAGCAGTAAAATTACCAAGCTAACTATTTTGACAGAATAAAGTTTTATAAGCTGTCATAAATTAAACAACTGGAACAAAAATATAGTTTTGACTGTTAGCTTGGTAATTTGAGGGGTGGGATCAATTGGAATGCAGAACATGATGCCATGTGAATAGCACACCTCTCCACCCACAATTTTGAAACTAATAAAACAAGTTGATTAACAAATATATAATTGGTTACTTTTTAACTTGGCAAGAAATGTACTCTAGCAAGAATTTGTAGTGAATAATAGTTACTAATTAGATGAATTGTTCATTAATTAAAATGCAGCTTGTGTAATCTAGTTTATTAAAATTCCATCAAACCCTTTTGCTTTAGCAAAAGCAAAGTAAACAAGAGATTTGTACTTTTAAAATCTTGCATATGCAGAACTGAAATTTACCACAGTAAAATGATAAAATAGTTTCTCTATAAATAAAGCAGGAACAAATAACCCTTACTTTTGGCAGCTGCACAAATACTTCAACAGGATCCAAGCCGCCTGGTCCTAACCTTTTCTCTCTTTCCTCCTGAAAGAAGAAAAAATTAACTAATTCAAATGTTGAAAGGGATAAAATATTAAAGAGAAGAAATCATTTCAGAATTATGATACTTAGCAAAAATTTAAATTTTCTCAAATATATCTAGTTTTCTTAATACATTTTTTGCACATTGACATTGTAGGTCATTAAATCAATACTTAGAAATGCCATAAAATAAAAATATTTTTAATACTTACAAATAAAAAATGTAATGTAAAAGTTCTTACTTTTACAACATTTATTTATCAGATATTTACCAAATATGTGCCACAGTCACAACAGAACATTCAACTAAGGACAAAGGTTAATCTTCACTCCACAGCATGTTTTCAGGCTTCATAAAGTTTAGTAAAATAAGCTTAGGTAATAGAGAACTTAACCAAATAATCGTTTAAGGAAAACAAGAAAAAAAAAAAAAAACAAACACACAAAATTAAAAAAAAAAAAAAAAAAATGGATTGTTGCTCTAGAAAAACAGTAATATCATTAGGGTTTCTTCTCTCTATATATAATTTTAAAGCCATTCATTAAAATAGTTGTTTCCAAATAGTGTCTAACCTCTTCAATTTGTCTTTTGGCTTCGTCAAGCCTCTTTTTAGCCAAAGCCCGTACTCTGCTTTTAAATGCATCCAATTCCTCATTGAATGATGCCATGTACTGTTGACGGTCAGCCAGAGATTCACAACTGGACATTCTAAAATGAGAGAGAGATATCAATAAATAAAAATACAGTGTGTATCTAACAATACTGGTAATAAACTTTCTCACAATCCATAACTTGTACAAATTATCTGTCAAACCTGAAAAGTATTTTTAGAATGTTTCTTTAGACTCATTATAAGCTGAAATATCTTCCTAGAACACAAACAATTCTTCAAAGAGATTCTGCTTTAAGAAAAAAAAAAAAAAAAACACATCAGCAAGAAAAATCTAGATATGGTGCAAGCTGAAACCAACCTCCCACCCAAAGTTGAAATACAAAAACTGAATATATAAGGATAAACAGTTCAGATATAAAGATATGATGAACATAATTTATTATTTAGTTTTAAGATTACATAGATTCAGAAGAATAAAGAACTAAATCCTGAAGTAATTTGAAATTATCACCGCCGACATTTTCAAGCTTCAAGATTCTTTCCATAATTTTTCAGAAATTCATAGCCTTTTAAGGCCAAGATTTTAAATTCCAAATTTTTCAAGTTTTTTGTTTTATAATGCATTCATGATATACAAGCAATTTTGCATGTTGTATGATCTGTAAGTAATGGCAAGTCATAAGATATTTTGTAAGCACTGGGTTAAATAGTGATACTTGATATTTCTAATTTATACCAATTTTGTCATTAATGACTTTTTCTATTAAATGTTAACAACCAAAATTGATATGAGTGTATATGTTCACCACCACATGACTGGATCAGGACATCCATATAGACGTGGACTGTAAATGATTTTATCTGAGTCCATTAAGTGTCTGATGTTTTTTATAACCAGCAGTAGAATTCAACTGCTCACTGAACAAAACAAAGCAAAAAAATATAGATAAATAAATGAAAACTTATGAAGCAGTGCCATTTGGCCATAAGTAAAGAGTTCTACTGCAACATATTGGCAGCTGTCTGTTCCAGATGACCTGTTAAGGTGTTCAAAGCCATGTATCATTGTGTAGCAATGGTTAGAGAAATGGTAGGAGAGTCAGTTTCCACCAGCCAAAAGAAAATTTTCATCTATTAGTTTGTTGTGACAGTAGATGTCCCATGTTATCTACCTACCCTGTCAACCAGACTACGCAAGTGAATCTCTAAAAAAAAACAACTAAGTATATTGAAAAATAACACTTGCAGTTTCATTTCTTGCCATGGAATTAATTTCACCTTTAGTTTATTTGTAAAGGTACACTGGGGATTTCCTAGTTGTATACATCAACACGACAAGAATAAAGACGTAAAGTAGGGTGATTTGTCCAGTATGTGGAAAACAGAGAGGGACCTGGGGTCAGTCTTTTGAAAATGCTGACATTTTTTGCTTAAACACTAAAAATACTGTGGCAAAACAAACACAGAAAACCTTGTGAATCAAAGAAGTCTGCATTGTATACATCAGTTTAAAAAACTCTAGCCATCATATTAAAAAAAATTTATAAAAAATATCTATCCAGAAAGAACTTACCTATTAAAAAAAGCTTGCACACAATCACGCGGATCTTTCTTCATATGTTTGGAGAGTTCCAAAATAAACTGCATCACAATTGTTTGGTAAGCAACATGTTCCATCAACGTTTCTTTCTGAAAATGACAAATAAAAATGAAAGTTTTGTTTACTTTTTTCATATCTGTTATAGATGTGCAGTAGTTCTTCCTTCTCCAATATTAAAATAGTGTATCAAGTGTAGTCCAAACATGTTAAAACTTGAAAAAGAAAACACTAGAGAAATATTTTAATATTAGAAAGTGTATACCTAACCATAGCTTTTCCTGAAGTTAAGATATCAACTTTCTGTGAGAAGAAGAAAAAAAGAAAAAAAGCAGAGATTAATTATAAATTCTTATAATATTCAAACATTCTGGATATTATCAAATCAGAAGTTTGGCTACATATGGTTGACAGGCATGATAATTGTGTTGCGCGTCAATACTGCTTTAAGAGGAAAGTACCAGACAATCCAAAGTCAATTCTAATTTTAAAAGACCATAAAATTGAGCATAAAATTTCACAGTGCTAACCAAGAAGCCCCTTAAAATGGTAAAAAAATCTAATGTTTGGTCAATTTTTTGGAAGTGGGTGAGGTCAAGAATTTTTCAGCATCTATTTCATATATTCTGATCAGCATCATTTATATCATATGGGCCTACACACCTACAAAGAAAAAATACCATTCCAAAATACAGCCTCATGCAACAATAAACAATCCAGAAGTCATTTTGAACTCATAATAATGTAGAATAGCCAAAAAGGCAGTAAACAAAAAAGAAAAATGAACTTTTTAAACAGATAGGTAAAAAATGTATTTTTTTAAAATTTTATCATATTTTGTCTTGAACATAACTTGATAGGGCCTAATTGCACTTAGATTTTAAGAACAAATTTTAATTTTTTGGTGAAAATCAAATTAAGAACTTTTTTTTAGCTATGAAACATTTTCAACTTTTAATTTTATTAAAAATATACATTTTGTTTGCCATTACTACACAGACTTTAAAAACTTTGTTTTGTTTAACAGCATATCAACATCTGTGGGTTATTTAATGCCAAAAAGATGGGATTTAAAGGTATTTTTTTTTAATGGTCAGTTATAGTGAGAAAGTTGATTTAGACTTTGATAAAATTTTTTTCTATTTTAGAAAACTGAAGATCTTCTAGTTTTGTATTAAAAATGTATTGCTGGTAATATTTTTTTTCCTTCAAAAATGTATATTTTTCTATAAAAGTCAATTTTTATATTTTCATAGTGTTTTGACTCCAGTTTGGGGATTAACTATTTGTGCATAGCTGGGACAGGTGCTACCACTCCAGGTCAGGGTGGACCTGGGAAAAACAGCAATTAAGAGGTGGTTCCATGCTCCTCACAACCTCCCAATCAGTAGCCTTTTTGCTGGATGCATTTACCATCATACCCAGGACCACAACTTTTTGATCATGAACAACTAGTATGTTCTAATATTCTTTACATAGAAAATGAATGCAGAGAGCACAATTCTTAAGGTATAAAAATTTACTAAGAAAGATTGATTAATAGGGACATTTCTATGCAAAATTATTCAAAGTAATTTAACTGAAATGTTTAATAAAAATAGTGATTTTAATAAAATTTACGAATTTATTCCTGTATTTAGTCATGTTTAAAACTTTAATATTTTACTTTAATTCATTTTTTAAAATTTAAATGGAGTTTTTATGCTACTAACAACCATTAAAGACAAAGGGTGCTGGTATACTATGTGTCCTATCTCAGTAAGAGTATATTTATAGACTAAGTATTCAGCTATTATTGAAACTATTTTCCCTAACCCTTACCAGACAGTTATAATACTTCCTTATAATATGCTTTTAAACTTTTATGCCACATACAATACCAGTGACAGAATTTTGTAGGTTACATTCAAAAGGTAGGACAAATACAATACTGGCACCTGACAAAGTTTAAAAATATTTTGATTTCAGTAGTATGGAACCCTGATGCACCAACATTACATAAAGTTTAAGAACATCTTGTAATTTTACTATTTTAAAGTTAAAAACAACATAGTTACAAGTAATTTATGAGAGACTGGTTCAAGTTTATTCACAAATCCGTAAATGACAGTGGTTTTATTCATTTCAACCAAAATATTCCAGTGATCAGTATTTTGTATAATACTGCTTTGTATGTGGCAGCAAAATTCTAAGAACCAAGTTGCTAAAGTAGTCAACTGAGATTGCTTTTGTCCAGGCTTTTTTAACAGCCTCTCAATGCTTCAGTAAGTGTTTATTTTTTTTGCAACTCTGTTTTTGACAATCTATTCAGGAATTTTCAATTGGGTTCAGATCCTTTTCCCCAGCCAGTCCAGTGCTGTCATGCTGTTCCTGTTAAAATTCAAAAAAACTTGACTAATGAGCATGGATATTATGCACTTATGAATATGTATATGCAGTTTCAATTTCTCCTTAAGTAGTTTCACATATCTTATATACTTCATTGTTGTTCTTGGAGCCAAAAAGTAGCATCCAGTTGTTCCAGATTTAGACATAGCACCTCAAATCATTGCTTGGTGGGTGCTGCATAATCTGAATTGAATCCTTTTCATCAAATCTCTGAGTGTCTTCTAATGTTATTTTATACATAAACTGCTGCAGGAAAGTCATCTTATAATTTTGCACTAGGTTTCATATTGCTTAGAAAAAGTTAGACAAAGCAGGTAGCCATTGTTTATAAGTCAGTTTGAATGATTTTAGACCAAACGCAAATCTCAGATGACATTAAACTATCATAGAACATTTCTACCATTCTGAAGTAGAGCAGCACATTTCTTAAAGGAATTTGTTGTGGATTCTGTAGTAATGTGCTTCATCAAATGGTCATCCCTACACTGGTTTTCCTTGGATGACCACTTCTCTTGTTACTAAATGCCCCTGAATGTTGGAAATTCATGATACTGTGCAAAGCTGTTTTGCTACAACTTACTTTATTCTAATTTCCCATTCAGAATAGCCTGCATCACAGAACCACACTTTGGGCCCTTAATAGAGATGAAAGTGAGGATTTCTTGCTCATATTCTAAGGCTAATTACACAAATGCTATCACAATAGCTGCTAATTTAGCAATAACAAAAATTTTCTGACCATAAATTATGTGTGAATAATGGTTGATGCAATAACAAAAAGTTATTGCATCATGTAATCTCATATGATACAATATAATGAAAAAAATAAAATAATCTTGTTACAACTGAGTGGTGGTAAAATTTTTTAATGATTGTGCATGTGTGTGTCTCAAACCCTGACTGAGCACTCTATAAGAATGGTAGACTATGCAAAAACAGTAGCTACTCTAGCATCTATGTATCACTCATTCAGTAATGAATTAGAGCACTCTAGCTATTGGCATATGATACATCATGCACTAAAAGTCTGCCTCCTTATACCGAGCGTCCATAGCTCAGAGGTAGAATCACCAACTGACACCAATTCAGTTGTGTTTCAATCCTGGGTAAAAAGCAATCGAATGTCTAACCGTACTGATGAGCTGTGATACAGCAAAAAAGAAATGTCTGTGGATGACTATATATATATATATACATACACACACACACACACTGCATAAAGATGAAAAATAAAAATCAGATGTTTAAAATTTTTCTCTTATTTTAGCACTTTTCTCTGTATGGGTATTATCAAAACAGAAAAAAATCTAAGGAAAAAAACATTACTCTGAGAAGTTTGGTATTTAAAAACACAGTGACTAATTTTAATAGTAAATAAAATTTAAAAATAGCTATTGATGAATAAATCAATGTGATTTGTATATAGAAGATGAGTAAAAAATAAAATGGAAATATAGTGAGTTTCTACAGGAAAATTAAATTAAGTTATTGAAATAAAACACATCTAAATTTTGTAATTTTTTAAATTGAAAGGATTAGATTTGCTTTTTTTTTTTTAGGTAAAATGCAATTCATTATTTGTCTTATTTTATTAGCATATTTGCTAATTATATATATATATACACACACACACACACACACAAGAAGGTACTTTCCACCATAACAATGTACTCAACAAACCTTCCTCTATCTGGAAAACAACTTCACTGTGTTATCAGTCACTCACAAGCTCTAAATTCCTATGGTTCACAATGATGTTAAATACACTCCTGCCTGACTGTGCAGATTCATGCCAAATGTTGGTGTATTCCGATAGCATTTGTTTTTTTCGTTTTTTTATATCATTACTATTTTTGTCCACTTGTTATGGTTGTGCAACAGTGTATAAAGCTTACCTTTATGATAAGGTCAGATTTGTCATCCCCCCCCCCAACCCCCAACCTTCAAAATATTTTTTATCAAGAAAATTTATTAGTGTGTTCATTTGCTAGCTTATGTTTGCCATTAGGCATATTTGAAAACTTTTACCTGACTTGAAGGAGCATAATGTCACTATTTTGTTGAACAAAAGTTGCACTACAGTGGCATTCAGTTTGCATTATACATGTATAAAGTTTTTTTTGCTTCAAAATGGCACACAAATTTTCCATTGTAAGTGTTTATATGTTAAAGTAGAAGCTTTTAGCTTCCTTAAATAAAAATTGAGTGATTTATCTTAAATAGATCAAAAGCTTTGATATTTGAAAAATAGAGAAACTTTAAACACTATTTTCTCATTTTTTATTTTGCAGCTGAAAGTATCTTCTAATCCAAATGCCTCATTTATATATTATATTGTTGCGGATATAGATAGCCGCACACACACCTACACACATATATTGAGAATGGTCTCTGCGTGGTAACAAAGATGATCACATGGGAGACTAGAGTCAGCTTGAAATAACAGGTCAAGGCTAGTTGACCCAGCTATCCTTAGTAACAAATGTCTAGACAGGAAATAAGCTAGACATGGAAGTCAGTTGCAAGTCGTGAAGCAGCAGGGGTTAGAATTCGTGCCAAAAACAAATCACATGGAAAGCAAAAGTTTGAAGTCTGTTGCAGGTCGAATCTCGACAGAACAAGTCATATTTGCTGATGAATGAAGGGAAAACGCATTTGAGATAATAGCGTAATTTAACCAATTCATCTTAAGCAACTCCAGAAAAGAAAAAAAAAAGAAAAAAAAAACGAACTTATAAATTCTTATTTGTTAAAACAAGGAAAAAAAAGCGGAGCCGAGACATTTATCAAGAAAGAAATATAGCGACGAAGATAACAAGATTTGTATGGTTTATATTTGTTTATATTTGTTGAAAGAAGAAAAAAGAAAGCAGAGCCGAGCCATTTATCAAGAAAGAAATATAGCGACAAAGATGAAAGAAGCTGTAATATTATTTGTATGCTGACTTCTACTTGTTGAAGGAAGAAAAAGAAAACGAGGCCGAATCATTTTATCAAGGAAGAAAGAAAGACAGTGACGAAGATAAGAAAAGCTGTAACATAATTCGTACACTGATTCCGGTTTATTCAAAGAAAAAGAAAGCAAAGCCAAGTGGTTTATCAAGAAAAGAGAGAGAGAGAGAGAGAGAGATAGCGACGCAGAAAAGTCAACATATAAAGGAAGATATTTTGAAGATAAAAAACAAAGAATTGTTTGAATACAGAAAATATGACGCTGGTTGAAGAAAAGAATAAAGAAATGTGCAAACATTTTAGCATATTTGTATGCTGAAAATATAATAGTCAACTGAAAGAAACAGAGACAGTCGTAATTACATACATTTCAAGTGTATAAGAAAGAGGAAGAGAGAAAAGAAAAGAAAGTAAAAGAAAGAGAGAAGGAACTGATATAAAGATAAATTATTATGTTCTTAGACCCATGTTAGAACACGCATGCACTTCCACGAATATTATATTACCACATACACCATACGACATGTTTATAAATGGTTCTCCCCATCTTATCTTGTGTTAATCTCTTGCATTCGTAATCACCTGTAGTCCTTCATATTTGCTGTTGTGTATTGTAAATGGCTTTTTCGACTACATTGGGTATTCAAATATAATTTTGAGGTTCAGGTCGTTGGACATTCAAATTCATACTTAAATATTTTTTTTTTTTTTTACTATAATCTGTTATTACTTATTAAAGTTTTCTATCAAAATCATCTCATCTTGACATTCCTCCTTGAATTGCTGGTCAGCGTCCATGTTGATATATTGAAGAAGACCTGGGAAGGTTGACGTTCAATTATATCAATCAAACAGCAATCATTTTTTTTTTATCATTGTCCATTTGTCATGATGTGGGGCAGATAACCCATATCTGTCCATAGATGTGAAAATGCAATCTACTTGAATCGACGTGTAAACATCTTGTTGGTTATCAAGACAGGTATGTGACAATATATTTCACAGATAAAGCACTCAAAAGATCAGTCCTGTGAACTTTTACCTATCAACTACACACAAGTATTTTACACAGTAACAGTATATATAGTTTATGCATAAACCATTAACTTACTCCTTCCAATTCCAAATCAATACACCACATAACCAAGTAGTTTGCTGTTTCTTCACAAACAAGGTGAGTATTTTCTCTAAGAAACTCTTTGCTGTCTTCACTTTTCTTTAGCATTCCAAAATGTCGCAATTCTTTTCGGTACTTCTTGTTGAACTGCTCCTGCAAAAGAATTTTTTAAATGTTTAAAAATACGTTTTTTTTCTTTTCATAAAAACATTCAAGAGTAAATAAATTTTCTTACACAAATATTTCTTATGTAGACAGGGTTGGGGTGAGAATAATGTAGGATAGTCAAACATTCTAATTTTGTCTAGTTCAATTAAAGTTCAAACAAGTTCATCATTCATGTGGACAAATTTTTAGGTTACAAACAAAAACTTCTATATTTTTTACCTTCATAATCAAATGCTAAGGCTTATTTTTTCTGCTAATCAATGCAGTTTCATCACTGATCTGTCATAATTATATATTCAAGCTTATTTGGATAATGTGTGGATTTTAGCTGAAGTAAAAATCAACACTGAAACATTCTCTAACATTTTAGTGCATTACTTGAGAAAAAAAAAATTTACTAGTTTTTATTATTTGTGTTATTTTTTAATTGAAACTTAAGTTTTTATTCTAGAACCAATTTTTAATCCAAGCTGCTTGCAGAATAATTGATTTTTATGATAATGAGTAAGAAAAATAAGCTGAAAAGAAAAAATACACCCCAGGTATATAATCTCCTGATGTGAGGCGTCTACATTCCAACTTTTCAGAAGTGAAACTACATCTTTGAATCCAAACATCTCCTGTTTCTGTCTGAAATGGGTATCAATGCTTCAATTCCTGGGCTACTCACCACTAATAGCCAAATATGACAACCTAAATCACAACAGACATGGAGCCTACATCAAGGATGGGTTTGCCTGCAGTAGAGACACAAAGACTGAGGACCCTGATCTCCCATATACTTCTGCATGGTATTTATATATAGTACTACATTTGTTTTCACTCTATCTTCAGGACAATAGGACAGGAATTTTTGATTGAATATCTAAGAGGATTGATAATATCCTCACCGAATTTACCTCAGTAAGCTTTCATAACTGCAGTCACTTCAATATCCACTCAAACAAAACAAATGAAAAAGACAAATATTGCAAACATTTCTCCATCCCTACGAACTAACCCAGATTATCAAAGAACCCACATACATCCCTGAGGCAACAGTGCATTAGGTAAAACTCCTTAACGACTTCCTCATATGTGGGAAGTCTTACTGGGCGTTTTTCAATCCAAAATGTAATGGCCTATTTACCTAGTTCATGGGGTATGTTGCTGTACAGACAGTTCACATCAAAAAGTCACTTTTTTTTCTTCTTGTATACCAATTTCTCTCATTGAAACAGCCCCTATTTGATTTTATATATATATATATATATATATATATATATATATCCCAAAAATATATATTGCTGGTAATATTTCTTCCTTCAAAAATGCATTGCTGGAAATTTTGCTCTAAAGGACTATATTTATACTTTCATAGTGTTTTAAATTCAGTTTGGAGAGTAACTATTTGTCCATAGCTGGGAGCTTAACAGAAGGTACCACACCAGGTCAGGGTGGTCCTGGGAACAGCAGCAATTAAGAGATGGTTCCACGCTCCTTAAAATCTCCCAGTTTTTATCATAAGCAGGACCCGCTAATTAGATGCTAATTTAAGGTTGCTCAGACACATTAAAACTTTGGTGTCAGTCACCAAATGCAATAAAGATCAAAAAGAATTTCTTACATAGAAAACACAGACAAAAGTACAATCATGGAAGTAGTTGTTTCTATTAAGAATCCAGAATCTTAATCTTAGATTATTTAAAAATATTTATAAACTTATTTGATAAATCAATGACAATTTAATACTAATAATGAAAGATATTTTTTATTAATAGAAAAAAACTAATAATAATAATAAAATATATATTTGTGTATTTGGGCAGCAAATCTTTTAGACATGTCAGATTAAGTGAATTTCAAACATTATGTTTGCTTATTTTTAATAAAATCCATTCATACTCACAGATAATCTGTTATGTATTTTAATTGAAAGATGTAAGATATGAGCTTTAACTTTGATAGATGATTTTATTATTCATTTCTCGATGTTCCCAAGTACATTCAATCTCCTGAGACCATCTTCAGGAGTGTGAGTTGCAGTAACAAAAATAACCACAAAATTGTGTTGCTAAAAATTACTATAAATTTTTTTCTTACTTCAAATATAATGGTTGACAAATTAATTTGTGTTCATTAGAACATGAAAATTATCCAAAATGGAATTATTTTTCATATTTTAATGTCATGGTCATGCACGTGTTAAAATATGAAAAAAGCTATTCTTCCTATAGACATTTTAGAACATTACTACATTATTCATAGCTGATTCTATTAATTGACAACTTAAGCTTTTTAATGAATATTGCTCAAGGATCTGTAGTTTGCTTTTGTTGTTTTCTTGGTGTAGGATAGTTGTGTTATCAATCATTATTTTTTTTATATTCTGAATGTAGACAGGAATGTTGTAGTAGATGTCTAGAAATGGACAAATGGTCAGATATGTGTAATGTAAGACATCTTGTTAATGTAGTTGTTTTTTTGTCTGAGATACATTCTCCCAAGGAACATTTGAATTGATTTATAACATTGGTTTTATATAACACATAAGTTGGTGGGGAGGAGTTATTACGGATAATTTGTAGTACTGTATTTTTCATAATAAATTATTAATTTTAAACCACAACAAACAGATTATGGTACTTCCACAAAAGACCCTAAACATATCAAATTCATTTATTGCAACCAGATGCACAATAACTACAAAAAGGATGAAAAACATAAAAAATCTCATTCATACTAACATATCTCTCGTTGACCCTAATAAAAAATTAAAATTAAGAGTATATTATTAGTATTTCATTGATTAAAAGATGATGAATTGTTTTATTTATTATAGATAGTAAAACTGACCAAGTCTGAGAAGATCATGAAATTTTTGTTGTTGCTCCCAAAGATTAGAACTTCTGCACTAAAAATGAAGGTTTCTTTTGAGAGGCCTGTCTTGAGAATTTTCTTATTTAGCCATCTGCAAATACAGTTTTTTCACTATCTTTGGATCTGTTGGTAAAAAAACCTAAGAGGGATTGGGATAATGTGCCATGATATTCAGCAGATATTCTTGATAAATAGTAGAGTGAGTGTTCATTTTGGGAAGCCTACTTAGGTCTAGGATCACCTCTGGTTGTCTAATAGTCCAATAGTATTAGATACGATAGTATCATGTAAATTGGTAAGAGGAATTTGGGATTCATTTTGTATAGGGTCTAGCTCTTTAAGGCAAGACCTAGCTAATCTACAAAGCTACCATAGTCTAGTTGTGAGCACATTTGTGACCTATATAATTTTAGTAGGATTTACCAGTCAGCTCCCCCTTCCTCTTTTCTTATAGAATCTAGATTGAGGGTCAGTGTTTAGTCCATTTGATTCTAGGAACCATATAAGTGTTGCTGATCATACGTTCTATAGACTTGTATAATTTGTGCTATCCTTTTCATTTTTAGGGATGGGAACAACTGTCGTCTGTCTCCAGGCATCTAGAAATTTGTTGCTTGTTCATATATTAATGTAAATCTCCAGAAGATACATCATTTGGGTTCTAAGAACTCAATGTATTTTGTCTGGGCTGACAGCTGTACTATGGGATGTTTTTATGGAGGCCATCAGTTCTGGTAAGGTGAACAGCTTGTTATATATGCTTGAATTATTAGATTTGAATTTCAGTTGTCATATTGAGAAAGTTGATCACTTTAACTTTAATTGCTGCAGTAATTCTTAGTTTGTGATCCTTAAAAAATTTAATCAGTTCCTTTTTCAATCAATGTTTCTTGAACTTGTTTTACAGAGTAAAATTACATTATCATTTCTATAAAATCTTGTTTCCTTAATGTCAAATAAAAACTTTAATTGCCACAATAACAATATTTCAACCAGCTTGCATGCATGTTCATTGCAATGTGAAATTCCTGCTTATTTCTTTTAGTTCATAGACAACCATTATGGTATAACAGGTTTTTGTGCCTGTTATAATTTTAATCTTATTTTTACTAATATGACAATATTCTTTAGCTAAATATATGGCATTCATTAGAAAAATTTTAGTGAGATGGGTAAAAATCACAAAATATGAATTGGATAAATATACACTCGTTCTTTGTTTTTATATCATTACACCATTCTATGAGTTCTGCTGTATTATGCCACTGGTTAATTCCTAAAACATGTCTTGTACATTTGCATCCTCTTTCTAAGATACATTCACTAATTTTTCCAATATTTCTCTTGGGTTGAGTGATCTATACTCTGGGTTATTTTGAAAATTAGTTTCATGGTCTTTTATGATGATAAATGCGTTTTTTTTATGTAATTCTTAGATGCTTCGATCTGTATATTTATATTTAAATTATAATTCTACTTTTGTAACTTAAAGTAAGTAATTTGTGCAGATGTATGTTATTACTTTCTTCCTCCCCTTTCTATTTAGGTTTATTTTAAATATATTTATGAGAAAACCCCATATAAAATATGGACCAACCCACTATTACGATAAACTGATATATTAAATATATTTAAATTATGTATTGGTATTTATTAATACATAATATAATTTTGAAGGTAGAATTTTCTAAATTAACTAAATATTTTAAGAGAAAAAAGTATTAGCTCTTCATTGATTTTTTTTTTCCTTTTTAGAGATGTTGGAGCTTTAAAAAACTTTAAATAATAATAAAATAAAAATAATGGCAGTAACACAAATCATTGGCAAACTCTAGCCCTACATTTTTTTTTTTATCTTCAAAAGGTTCACTTAACATTTTGAAAATACAACTCATTATCTGCAGATCTTCCATTATTACCATTGTATGGCTCATGAAATCATGAAAATTTCTGCCTAAGTTAACAAGAGAAAACTTTATTATTTTAATACAATTTCTTTAAATAAAGGATAAATTTTGCATTTTAAGTCTACTCTAATTCTGTGTATATACTGAAATGTTGAATGATTTGTAAAACATATTTTGTAATTTTTACTGCTAAATAACCTCTTTATGAGAATAAGATGATTTTGAAAGAGAGAAAATCAGTCAATATATCATAAATCAATTTTATTTACTTGCAAATGCAAAGACATTCAAAAGATTCATTAGAAATTATTGATGTAATATCAGCAAAAATTATTAACACCTATGTTAAGTTAGGTGAAACCAAGGCAAAGAAAAAGTGTTATTACCTGTCGGATCCCCTTGTCTTCCTCTGATATTTCCTCTTCCACTCGTGGTTTGCTTGGATTGATTAACTAACAAAAAGGGAAAGAGAGAGAGATAGAAGCTATAAAAAAAAAAAAAAAAAAAAACAGTGTGATCATAGAACAGTAATCCAACAGTTATGGCAAGTAAAATTTAATCTAATAAAGAAAAAAACTTGCTCTACTCACAGTTTTAGATTCTTTCTCTTTACATAATGTATCCACATTCCAGGGCCGGAGCTGCAAGAGACGGTTTTTGATAAATAAAAAAGTAAACCAAACATCTTCACATGGATATTAATTGCTGCAATTAGGAAATTATTTTCCAGCAATATGTGTGTGCACATGAATTAACTAAATTAAAAGAAGTAAAATTAGCAGATATAAAATCCACTTAACACAAAAGAGTCAAGATAAATTTAAGATAAATTATTACAAAGTAAAATATTAGTAAATGTAATTATAGAAATACTCAAAAGTAGTATACATTTGTGAAATTCAAACTTTTGTTGTTTTATATTTTTTTAACACTTAAATTTGACATGTGCAAGGAAATACTTATCAAACTTAAAAACAACCACAAAGCAAATTAAAAGCTTCAGCTTTGCATATCTGAAATAGATACCACTATTTCAAAAAGGTTACCTAATAGCTTTTTACTGAATAACACTATCTGCAACTGAAAGTAAAATGACAAGTGAACAACAGTCATTATTGATTGCATTAAAATGCCAAAATCAATTTTTTATACTGATGAAATATGCCAATAGCTTTTATATACAATAAAGAAAATGTCATTTCACACGTACATTAATGTATTAGGTTTCATCAGTGATGGTACTCTCCAACATAACTATCATTGCTTTGTTATAGATAAGTTAGAGATACAAAAGCATACCTCTCTAAAAATAGATTATCTCAAAGTCTGATTAATGTGTTAATGACAGTAAAAGAATTTCTAGCATCTGTTAACCTGAACGTAAAAGTCATGATCAGTCTACTGCAAGAAGGAAATAGTTATTAACAATAAACAACTACATTAGAAAATGATAAATTCATTCAGTTACAAATTTCACAATTCTATTCTCAACAAAAAATAAAATGAAAGATTAAAGTGAAAACTTGCTTGCATTTAGAATTGACAAACATCTATAACCATGAAAAAAAAAACAATTCTCCAATACTAGATTTTCTTTAGTGATTAGATTTTCACACAAATAAAAATCCCAGAAGATACATATTTCATTCAATGAAATTTGTAACAGTTAAAATAGTTATGACATTTGCAAAAATAGTAAATATTTTTGAAAAAAAAACAAAAAAAAACAAACTTTTTACATGACATCAAAGTTACTATAAACTACAGTGATGGAAAAGTATCTATGGGCAGGGATGGATTTTACAGTGATTTCTTAAAGTTATATAGCTATTTGTTTTTGTTGGTGAGTAGTGTCACACTCCACCTACCAAAATTCCTCTTCATTCCCTACCTCACTTTAAGTTAATTACATTCTGACAAAAGAATACAACTGAAGTGATAATCACTACTGTTATATCCAAGATTGTTAGGATAAACAAAAATGAATGAAAATAAAAAACAAATGCATTTTAATAAAACAACTTTTTTTTTTATAATCATATCACCCCAAGCAAGGCATTTTACTGCCACTGTTTTGCAAGGAGGAAAATTATGAGAAAGAGTGACAGGTTATAGAGGGTGTCAGGAAGTGGGTAAGAGAAAGATAAGAATACTGATGAGAGTAGAATGGATGGAGAAAGGGGCATGAGAGAGAGGATGCAGGTTAGTAAGATAGGAGATGACTATTGACTTTACATTTAAATTCTTGAAGATTGTAGCTATCAGGGAAGCAAGTAAATGGAAAAGAATTCTACAGGCGGGAAGTGCGAGAAAAGAAGCTGCTGGAGTAGAATTAGAACTTATCTTCATTTACAGTCTGAGAACAGCAAGGATTAGTTTCAGTTTAAACCATGAATTCCATGTGTGTCAGCTTGTCACCATGTTTGATTCAGAAGTACCGCACTGTGACCAGTGAACAAGGGAGGTAACTCCATTGTATTTTGAGTTATTTTGAGTTTCATGTAATAAAGACAAGACTATAACGCTTTCTGCAAAAAAGATAGCCACTGACTTCTGAAAATGAAGATTGACACTAAAAGAATGGCAGAATTATTTTGCTAGTGTATACTTCTAGCCATTTTGTATAATGGAAGTGCATCTCTTTTTGTAACCCTGGATCAGAAGCTGTGGCTTCATGGATCATTGTGGTATGACCATTTGTATTGGTTGAATAGTATTTTATAGCAAACTAGCAGTATAGCCCAGCATTGCTGGAGTGTAATGAAAGTTTTAAAAATAATACATGGTCCTGGAGCTCAGACTCTTTGGACGTTGGCACGAAAGACTAAATAGCAATAGTTGTTTCCAGTTAAAGCGAAACCGTAGACTGAAAGAAAAATGAATGAATGTAAGTCAAATTTTCATTTCCTGGTATCGATATCAAATAAGTTTTTTTCGTCATAAACTGAATTTTGAAGGCTAAATAAGTCCTCTGAGTAAATGGTATCATGGCTGAGACTAAGAACTACAATTATACCTACTTAGAGCCAAACCTGAAGCAAAAACTAAAATGAAAGGGCTGAAAAAAATACAAACATACAGGCAGATAAACAGACACACACACAAACATCTTGCCTTTTTTATATATATATATATATATAAATCGATTTTCTGGACTATTGTAAGAACTGCAACCTTAAAACTTCTGAATATCATTTATGTCTTTGTCTATGAGTGTATCAAATTTAATTAAAATCGGACCACTCCTATAATTTATAGATTTTTTCGATTATCAATATTTATCAGAGGTACCTCGACACAAAACCTAGCTAAGAACACTCACAGAACTGTGTAAATTTTCAAGAAAATCAATTCAGCTGTTTCAGAGTCTATAGGTAACAGACACACACAAAGTTCCATTTATAAATAAGTTTAGATTATAAACTTACAGCATAATAGCCCATCTTTACAGACAGTTTTCTGTATACACTGGGATGCCTTTTTTAGGTCCAAAAATACTAACAAAAAGCATGTGATCTGTGATCAGAGTGAAATGATACCTGTAGAGCATTTTGTGGAACTTTTTAATAGCAGAACCTATTGTTAATGCTTCTTTTTCAATTTGGTTACAAGTATGTTCTGCAGATGTTAGTGCTCTGGATGCATGATCTATTGCCTTTTGGCTGCCATGAGAAAAAAAAAAATCTGAGAAATGACAGCTTCAACTGGAAACATCAGAAACTACAATATTGCTAAATGGGTTGCAGTGTTAGCAAAAGATTGGAAGTAAGGATTTTACTTTTTTGAAGGTGACTTGACATGTGTCAGACCACTCCTGTGCAACATCTTTTTTCAAAATATAGTTGAAGATGCATGAACTCAAAGTTCAGGCAAAAAAGCATTGTAGCAGCTAATCAAGCCAAGGAAAGAATGTAATTTTGTTACATTTGTCGGTGCTTGACATGTTTTTTTTTATTTTTATTTTTTTTATTTTATTGCTGAAATATTTTTTGGGTCCAGTGGTCTACCATTTTTGCCGAAAATAAACCCAAGACATTTGATTTCTTCTCAGAAAAATTCACACTTTTTAGTTTTAACACAGAATCAGTACAGTTGAATTTGTCATAAAACAGAAAATAAATGTTGCAAAAGTTTATCTTGAGTTGCACCTGCAACAACAATATCATCAATGAATGCTGCAACTCCTGTCAATCCGGTCAGTATGGTATCCATTGTATGCTGGAATGTGGATGGTGCTGGTTTGACCCTAAACGTAAGATGGTTAAATCTGAATAATTCCTTGTAGATGTTATTAGTAAGGACCTCTTTGGTTTAGTAAGGACCTCTTTGGTTTGGTTTGAGTTTAACAACCCATCAACCATTATGATCATTTAAGGGTCGGCTTTTGTATTTTGGGATCACTTTTTTTTTAAGTTGTTACACACATTAGAGTGATTGTACACATTTTTATTTTAATTAAATTTTATTGTATAGTCCTATTTTCTTTAAATATGCCATTAAATGGTCTATCTTGGTGTGTTCAAATAGTTCCTTCATTGTTTTTGTATTGTAATACTTTTTCCGTACAGATGAAAAGTTAGCGCAGTCCATCATGAAGTGTCTTACAGTGTATGAGGCATGACAGGCTGTGCACCATGGCAGTTCCTTTTTTTTTGTTTTAAGTATGAATAGGTGAGTTATTTTAGTATGTCCAATACGGAGTTGAGAAAGAAAACTTCCTCTCTTCATGATTCCCTGTAACCCTGTAGCCATTCAACTAGAATGGGTTTTATTGTTAGTAATTTTTTAGATTGCAGTTGGTCCAGCAGATATGCCATTTATTTTGGATATATGATTGTACTTTTACTTTTAAATCTGTGTATGGAATCTCACATGTTTGGTCAATAGGCTCTTTACGCGCATTTTTGGCGGCTGTGTCAGCCTTATTTCCTCGGATTCCCACATGGGTTGGAATCCAACAAAGGATAATTTCTTTTGTATCTGACAATGATGTTAATTTGCACAATACTTTTATGATCAGTGGGTTTTCTAGTTTTTTATTTTGTAGAGTTGTCAGTACTGATAGAGAATCTGAAAAAAATCAGGAACTTTTTCCTTTTGCTTTGGGAAGCCAAATCAATGGCTTTTGATTCAGCACTAAAAATAGATGCTTCCTTAGGCAGATGTTTTTGAATGACTTGATTCTCATAAACAACTGCAAATCCTGTTGTGTCCTCATCCTTAGATCCATCTGTAAATATGGTGTTATATTTGGGATAATAGTTCAGAATTTTATTTAGAGCTTCCTTAAAGATGTGTGGTGCTTTTGTTGAGGTTACTTAGTTTAAGTTTCACTTTTGGTTGTTTTATTTCCCAAGGTGTAATAGTTGGTTTGATGGTGTCATATATGTTTTTGAGAGGAATGTTAGCTTCTTCAATTATGCTTTCCATTTGAAGTCCAAAAGATCTTATTGCATTTTCTTTTCTTTGAAATAATTTTTTGTACTTGGGTTCAAATATGATATTGTGAGCTGGGTTTAATGGGCATGATTTTAGTTTCATCTAGAATTGTCGTGCCAATTTCTGCCTTCATAGAGCCAAAGGAGGTTTATTTGCTTCTACATACAAACTTTCCACTGGAGATGTTGGAAAGGCACTCAGTGCCAGTCATAGTCCTTGATGGTGCTTTGTTTCTATTATCTTTTTTTATGATTGTTGGGTTGATCCATAAATGAAGCAACCATAATCTAATTTGGAGCAAACTAATGTTCTATATAATTTTAATAATGTACTTTTATCTGCGCCCCAATCAGTGTGTGCTACCACTCTCATTAATTGAATGGCTTTATTGCATTTTACTTAGTTGCTTTATATGGGGATAAATGTTAATTTGGAATCAGAAAAAAGTACAAGGAATTTATGTTGCTGTACTACTAGAATTTCTATGCTGTCCAATTTTAAAACTGGGTCACAGTGCATTTTTCGTATTTGGTAAAAATGCATGCATTTAGTTTTAGTCCGAGATATTTTAAATCCATTCTCGACTGTCCACTGACTTATTTTATTCAGGCACTGTTGTAGTTGTCACTCGATTATGTTCATGCTTTTGGATGAATAACAAATCAAGTCATCCACGTGTAAGATCCTTCGATGCCAGGTTTGAGGGATTTTACAATATCATTAATTTTTATACTAAATAGTGTTATAATAACATGCTTCCTTGTGGCACACCCATCTCCTGGATCTTCATGTCCAGGAGTGTGTTACCTATCTATGTTTTGAAATTTCTGTCTTTTAGGAAGTGTTTATGAATTGGGGTAGTCTTCCTTTCAATCCAAGTGATTTTAGATCTTTCATTATGCTGTATCTCTAAGTTGTATCATATGCCTTTTCAAGGTCAAAGAAAGTGGCAGCTAGATGTTGCTTTTTGATGAAGGCATCTCGGATAAAGGTTTCCAGCCGAACTAGTTGGTTGATTGCACTTCTGTTTTTCTGGAATCCAGACTGAATATTTGTAATTAATTTGTTTTTTTCCAGGTAATATGTTAGCCTATCATTTATCATTCTTTCCAAGATTTTACAGGTGCAACTTGTCGGGGCAATAGGTCTGTAGTTTGATCTGAGGAGTTTTAGTTTTTGGCTATGGCAACTATGACAGCCTGTTTCCATAGTTTGGGAATGTTGCCTGCTGTCCATATATCATTATAAATGGATAGTAGATACTTCCTTGATATTTTGGGGAGGTTCCTTAGCAGTTCGTAATGTATTTCATCTGGGCCTACAGCTGTGTTATGGGCCTTTGATATGGAATCTTGAAGTTTGTTCATTGTGAAGAGCTGATTATAATCCTAGGAAATATTTGTTTGGAAACTGATTTGTTTTTTTTCTTCTCTTTGATCTTCTGAAATTCGTAATGAATGTTTTTGGAGGATGAATTTACTTCAAATATTTCTGCTAAAAGATTTGCTATTTCTTTTTTTGTTTGTAGCTTTTTGGTTATTATGTACGAGATACTTTAGTGGGGTACTATTTTTGCCAGACATTTTCTTTATCATTTCCCATATAGTTTTGCTTTTTGCCCGGATGTTTATTTTGGATATGTATTGTCTCCAAGTTCTTCTTTTGGTTTCTTTAAATATTCGGCAGGCTTTAGCTATGCAGTTCTTGAATGTGTTTATGTTTTCTTTTAAAGGTTGTTTTTGAAATGTTTTTAGAGCTGCTCATCATATCTTAACAGCCTTTCTGCATTCAGTATCAAACCAAGGCTTATTTTTCTTTATGGAAGGTGATATTTTGGGTATACTTTCATTTGCTATTGTAAGTAATATTTCAATAAAAAATATAGTGGAGTGCATTTTTTGGTTGTTTAACTTAGGGATTAATTTGCTCTGGCATAGCTGCTGGAAGTTAGCTTTTTTTGAAATTCCAATGTTATAGTTGTACTTCAGTTGTATAGTTGTATGCATGATTCTCCTATATTATAGAGAAGTGGTCACTTCCACAATTATCTTCATAAACTTTCCAGTTGTAATCAGTGAGTATGGTAGGTTGACAAAGTGTGAGGTCTATAGCATTGTAAGTACCTGTTCCTAGATGAAGATATGTGTGTTCTTGTTAAATAGGTACAACTGTTTTTCTTCAATTATAGATTCTATGATTTTGCCTCTTCAATTTGTTTCTCTACTACTCCATATCTCATGACTATTAAAGTCTCCCATCAGAATGAATGGGTTTGGAAGTTGCTTGATAAGATGCTTTAGTTCTTCCACTTTTATCATATCATTAGGAGGTATGTAGAGAGAGCATAGTGTTATTTTCTTGTGAAGAGTTACTGATACTTCTATTGCTTGCATGCTTATTTGTAATTTCATTTCTTTGTGTGCTATTTTGTTATTAATGATTATAGATGCGTCACCTGAGGCTTTATCAGCCTGTTTGTTTATGTAGTTATATGAGATGTAATTTTTAATGTTTGTGTCATTTTCTTTCAGGAAAGTTTCCTGTAAGCAAACAAAATCAGAGAGTTGATTTGAAATGAGGAGTATTAGTTCTTTCAAGTTAGCTTTTATACCTCTTATGATCCATTAGATTATTTTATTTGCCATATTTTTAGATTTTTGGTGATTAGTTTTTTAGTGCCTATTGTTGAGTTTTCTGTTCCCTGTTTATTATTGCCTCAGACCTGCTTGTTCGCTGGTAGATTTGCTTTCTATTTCCATATTTCCCAATTTCTTGGTTTAGGCTGTTGGTTTGTTAGATCTTATGTTTGACTTATCTCTATTACTAGAAGTCGATCTGTACCTTAACTTGTTTTTTATGGGGTTGATTTTTGTTGGAGAATTTTTTTCATTTCTTGTTTTTGTTTGCTCAGACAATGTTCTTTCGTATCTTCGTTTTTGAATTTACTGTTATTACTTGATTTTATATTTAAACTGAAGAACTCGCTTTATTGTGGCTTCTTTTCTTAGACCAATTTTAATTTCTTCAGTTGTGGCACAGGTTAGCTCATGACGTTTCTTGATGTGTTTAGTTTTTCATGGGCAAAGATCTTACATTGGTAGGTATGAAATTTTTTAATTCCTAAGAGATTTTGAGCATCTCTAATTATCTACTTCAACTAGAAGATTTCCATTTTTTTTTTTTTTTTACTGTTTTGAGGTTACTCTTTTGGGATAGAATTTTTTCAATTAGAAATGGAGATAGAAGTAAAAAAAGATCAGTGAACTAAGGTTTCAACAACTATGAATCTTGGGAAGTTTTTTTCTTTCTATATATTTAGAAGAATTGTTTTTCTCTGATTTGGATTCCCACTCATTGTCTGAGTTAGAAACATCAGAGTGCTTTCTTTTGGTTTTTTCCACCACTCTTTATCTGGCTTCTGAGTTTTTTATTGGGGGTTTTCAGTTTTCTTGTAAATATGTTTGATTTTTTTCATCTTTCTTGCTCCTCACCCACATTGGAGCCCAAATGTGGGAGATGTTAGAGGGAAACCCACTTGCCCTTTCATTTCAAGGATACAAAAAAGGTATACTCAATTAGTTGAGTTTCCACCGTCATTTTCTGATTCTTCCTTTGGTTTCATCTTCCCAGTTTTATAGAAATATCAGGTAAGGAACAGTCATGTGGTTTCATCTCAATAATTGATTGACCATTGCCACCACCTTCTAACACTTCGTTTACCTGTGTTAGTGGTAAGAGTAAAAAGATATTGTAGTATCTTTGGATCTTGTATGTTGTGGTTGACATTTGTAAGTGTTAGGGTTTGACATGACTAGCCGATTGATCAAATCTGGACTCTATGACCACCAGTCTAGCCCAGGTAAGGACCAAAGTGGTGTGTTGCAGGACCACAACCTTTTTGCACCCAGGTCATTGTCTGCTCAACCACCAGGATCCCATCCCCAGGCAGCCACCCATGGCCAACAGGTGGCCCCATTGAGAGACTTTTATCCTCTACAGAGGTGCAGTCTGCATATTATGAAGCCCCACCGATAAGGCAACCTATTTGATAGAAGCTGACTTCAACTATATTGATACCTTGTTATCTGAAAGCAAGGCGACTTTCAGCTAAAGATGACTAATTTTGAACCCAATGTTTCTGCACTAGCTGCATCACATGAGGCACTGGGGGTTAAATTGATGGTATATAAAAGCACTATGTGTGTGCCAAAATATTTGATGTTACTATTTTTACATTACTTTCAATAGAATCTTGTAATTCAAAAATTGTAAGCTTTTTCAAAAATAGAAAAGTCAGAAAATTATCAATGGTTTGTTACTGCTTTATAAACTGATTTTTATGATGGTTATATTTTTTATTGTCCAGAAAAGTGTCTATCAGGAAATCAGTCCATCTCAAATTTATCAAAGTAGAAGTATCCATCAAAACATAATTTGGCTACTGTATAGTTGCCAGAAAAATATTATAAGATTTTATTAAACCCACTTAACTTTTATTTCTCTTTCATGAATTATTTCTTCTCATTTTTTCTTTTTTCTACACTGGCCATCATTAAATATTTTTGACACAATTTATTTCTGTTTTTCTTCTATTAATTCTCTTATTTCTTTTCATTCAATATAAAATTCTTTTTACCTTTTTTATCACAATGGCCATCTTAAATTTATCAAGGCAGGAAAATTGCCTATCAAAATATAATTTACCCATTACAAAAATGTTATAAGTTTCTGATAATACTTTTGACACAACTTAGCCAAAATAATACCAATTGTGTTTGATTTAACAGCATATCAACCCCTGTGGGTTATTTAATGCCAAAAAAGCAGGGTTTAAGATATTTTTTTTAATGTTCGGTTATAGTGAGAAGGTTGATTTAGTCAGATTTGATGAAAATTTTTTTTCATTATTATTTTTTATTTTAGAGAACTGAATATGTCTTCTAGTTTTGTATTAAAAAATATATTGCTGGTAATAATTTTCTTCCTTCAAAACTGTATATTTTTATATAAAAGTCTATTTTTATGTATATATTTTTTAAAAAGTTTATTTTTATACTTTCATAGTGTTTTGACCCTAGTTTGGAGATAAACTATTTGCCCATAGTTAGAACCCTAACAGGTACTACCACCCCAAGTCAAGATGGACCTGGGAGCAACAGCAGCTAAGAGATGATTCTATGTTCCTCACAACCTCCCAATGAGAAGCCTTGCTGCCACATGCAGTTTTTCTGTATTGCCACACCCAGAACCAATACCAATTGAAAACCAGAGTGAGTGTGAAATAAAATAAGTGAGGCAAATTAAGTTAACAATTCATTCGAAGCAATGAACTTATATCGTATCTATTTACTCGTTTTCTTTCACAAATTTTCTCATTCCAAGTAAAGTACTGTGAAGCTCAGGTTACAGATGGAATTATTTACTTTTTCCACACCTATTTAAAAACACCAACAAAGTAAAATTTTATGACTATGTTTTAGTAGCTTTTTTTATTCTTTTTTTGCCCTGAATAAAAAATAGAACTGTATTTGCTTTTTCGCACTCATTTAAAGCATTCAAAATCTACTCGCATCTACACATGCACAGAAGATTTATTTTTCTATTTACATCTTTCGTGCATAAAAACATTTCCTTGAGTAGCTTTTTGAATGCTTTAAAAGTTGTAACAATTTAAAACTGTATTTTAATAAGTTTAACTATGATATAGTTTAGTTTTAGGCAAGTTATTTATATCAAATTCAGTTGTTTGCGAAACAGTAGGCATGGTTTCAATTCTGCACTCATGGCTTGTGCACCATTTTTAACATTGCAAAAGTGATTTCAACAATGGTCATATTTTTTGCAGGTGTGAAAGTAAAATTAGCACTGAAAAAGCATTAGATAAAAAAAAAAAAATATATATATATATATGTCACTGAATTTTTATTAGTTTCTAGTAGTGTATATTTTTTTCCTAGTGGATAGCTCAAAATAAGAAATTTGAATTCCAGGTGAATTTGTTACATTCACTTACATGCAAATACCCTTGGGAAAGGTATTAATCAGCTTCTTCCCTCCAGCTATGGGTCAAATGACAGAATAGATTGGGTTCTATAGCTTTGGTTGGTAACCAATCTACCGCCGAAAGTAATGACAACCTACTGCGGAAAAATCTTTAGCCCAGTCAGGTCATGTTTCCTTCAAGACATGATTGCCCAAGTGTGTATCACATATGGCACTTAACTGACTGATACGTTTTTAATTTTATAATTATGAACAAAAATTGTTTAATTTTTTGTTCACAATTGCAATGATAATACTAATATTGATCATTAAACTAAATTATATAGTTTTCAATAGTCAAGTTTGCTTTAGTTTGTTCTTTAATGCATTAGTCAGCATTATTTGTTACCTCTATTCTGTATTTTTTACTACATCATAAATTCAGTTTATGAACCATTAAACTTTTATCAATTTACTATACAGAAACTGTTTTGTGTGAAAGTGTGCAATGACACAAAAACGTTTGGAAACCCTGGCTATAAAGCATTCAGCCTTGATGTTACTCCTCAAATGTGCTTCTGAAATGGCCAAACCTCTCTAAACTCTACTCTACTGCCTTGCTATATTTTGTTGGAAATTTTTTTCTGCAGTTCCTGTTTTTAACAATACATGCACACCATCTGATCCTTCTAAATATTGAACTATTAGTCTTCTACCTCTTTTTGGAAAGTCTGAGAGGCTCTAATCAACTTAAAATTGGTTAATCTCAATTAACAGGGTCTTCTGGGAAATAATATGGTTTTTACTCCTCTAGATCAACTGCTGATATATTAATGAGTATTACTGAAAGAGTCTATCAAGCTTTAGATAAGAATAGTGAAGCTCAAGAAATTGCTTTAGATATCTTTTAGGTGTTTGACAGGGATGCTGATCTTCACAAATAAAAAGGTTATGGTATTTTTGGACAAATGTTTGATTTAATTAAATATTTTTATCTAATCATAAAATTAAAATTGTCATGAATGGCCACTCTTTTAGATCTTTTCAAATTAATACAGGTGACCCCAGGGTCTATCATGGGACCTACTTTGTTCCTAACTATTTACTCCTGTCTTAATTGTAAGTCTGATAGGTTCGATAAAGTCAAGTTGGTTGCTGATTTAAAAAATTATCTTCAATCTATTCTTAACTGAGGTAAGAAATGACTTGTTACTTTTAATGCCTTCGAAATGAAACTGTTCTCTCTTAATTGTCTTAAAGAAACTTTTTCACCTTCCATCACTATGGCTCATGTTAGCCTTCAAAACACTACACTTGGGCTAAAGTTTTCCACTAACCTGAAGTGGAATGATTATACTGAATCAATTATTTGATCTGCTGCTAGGAATGTTGGTTCACTGTGTCAAGCAAGACAATTTTTTGTGACAGAATATTTCTTACAACTTTATAAATCAACAATTCATCCATGCATTCAATATTTCTGCCACATCTGTCTGCTGCTTCTGCTATGTATTTAGAGATTCTTGATAAAATCCAAAAGAGAATCTGCAATGTTATCAGTCCTGATTGGTCATCTCAGATCCAGTCACTTTCCCATTGCCTTAACATAGCTTCCCTGTGCCTTTTCTAGAAATACTTTCATGGTATTTGTTCTGATTTGTTTTCTTCTTTAATATAAAAGTTTATGAATTCAAGAACAGTACTAGATTGGCAGCTAGGTCTCATCGTTTTGATATTGAAATTGCTAGATGTAACTAAGTTTTATGATAATATTTTCTTCTCTTGCACTTCTCACATGTGGAACTTTCTTCCAGTTTCTTGCATTTTAACCAACTTTGATCTTCAAAAATATAAATGCAATGTCAATTGTCATCTTTTGTTTCCTTGAACCCTGTTTTTATATTTTCCCCTCTCCTTAATGTTTTTCTCGGATTATTTCACTCAGTAATCACTTGCATCTTAATTGCTTGTTTGGAAGTGAAATGCTAAAAAAAAAAAAAAAAACCCATTTTATGTTATTACACTATTCAGATAGTTAACATTGAAATCCCAAGACATGGCTCATATAGTGGGCTGTCTTTTTTGCTGATAAAAGTCAGTTTCCTTTCTTAGTGTCATGAACAGTGTTACTCATGTACTTCATATTGTTAAGATTATGGTCACTTATAGTATCATCTGTGTAAATATATAAATAAAATGGAGAAAACATTGTCTTCTATATATGTGTATTTATTGAACTTGTTCTTTATCAGTAAATTGTTACAAAGATGATTCAAGACAAAAGACCTGTGAAATGAAGTCATGATAACAGAGAACATTAGAGATAAAGTAATTGAAAGCATTAATGTGAATGTTAAGATATACTAAACCAAACATAGAAATGAACACTATATGAAAGCCTTTAATTAAAAAAGATCATTCAGTCAGACTCAAAAATTCCACAACTAATTACAAGAGCCATATCCAGTTAAAGGAGCAGACAACTAACATTACTTTTAAGGCTACAATTTCTGATCACTAAATTATCATATAGGACACACTGCCTAATAAATAAACGGATTGGTTAAGCAAATAAAATTACCTCATAGTCTTGAGTTCAATCCCTGCATCAGGTAGTGAGAAAGTTGTATACTTTGATTCAAGTGGTATAACTAGATAGAAATAACATACAAAAATAGTTTGAAATTCTCAGATGGTTACCAACTATCTGAAGAAAATCAAAGAGTAAAATAGTCAAAATATGATGACAACAACCAAGATGAGGACAAGTTTGAGCAAATACATGTACAAAGACAATTCCTCATCTAAAAAAAAATAAAAAAATAAAAATTAGGCAATTACTTTTTCTTCCTTTTTTAACATTTCTTCTTTTTCACGAAATTTCTTTTCCTGATCTTCTAGCTCATGTTTCTTCAACTGCAGTTCTTGCATTTCTTCTGTTGGCACCTAAATGCAACAACACAAACACTTAATAACACATTTCAGCGAAAATCTTTTGAAAGAGAGAAAGAGGGACAGATTCAAAGAAGAAATGTAAGAAAAAATGAAACAGGTACTCTTTATTGAAAAATCTATCTCTCCCAAATGCTTACATAACTTTTAGCAGCAAATATTAAGAAATAAAAAAAGATCACACACAACGATTTAATAAATAGATTTTATATTTATTTCATTAACAAATTCTTACCAAATCACCGGGACAAATGAAAAATCATAAAAACAAATCATTAGCAAGAAAACAGGAAACTTCATTTGAAAAAAAACATTAACACTTACATTTGCATTTTTCAGTCTCTCTTCAAGTTGTTGCTTCTCAAGTTCATGTCTATATAAAAAAATAGTAAAACATACAGAAGTTCTTACACAGTATGAAACATTAGAAAGGTAACATTAACTGTAGTACAATAGCCATATGCATATAAACTAACATGATTTTTCTAAGTTAACTTTATTAGAATGAACATAGTTCATATAATTTTGTTTTTGTAAATTGGTACAAGAGTTTTGTTAATGATAGCTAAAAAGACTTTAGACTGTAATTCTGACTCAAGATTACAAACCTTTTAGCATCATTTTGTCAGATTATAAAAGTGCAATGTTGAAATGAATGTTGAAATCAGTGTTAGAATTGGAATCTTTTCAATTTAAAAACTTTTTCTGTGCTAAATTGAATTAGAGCAACTACTAATTGTTTTTCTAAAATTAAAAAAAAAAGACAGCATTAGTAATAAAGTAATATTTTTATTTATAAAAGAAAGTTTGTTTTTTTCTTTTTCAGTTTTAATTATTATTTCTAGGTAGTTTCATTGGGTTAGCTTAGTATTAAAACAGATTTTTTTTTTATATAGGTTAAAGCAAAAACAAATTTAGTGTTAAGTCTTTTAATCTTCTGCATTTAGTGAACAACAATCCGAAATATTATGACAGTAGTTTGATACAAATTAAGTAAATAAATAGACCAAATATTAATTGAATTAAGCTAAAATGCATTTTCAAAAAAAGAAAAAAAAATCCTATTTTAGGGATGTTTTTGCATTTCAATATTAACACTAAATAGGAATGTTATTCTTTTTTCAATGTCAATTTTAACCACTATTATTAAATTTTGTACTGCTTTTAAAATACTTAAATCCAACAAGAGTCTCCTCTCCACATCACAAATGTTGTCCAAGGGAAAGTAGAGGCTAATATATTGTGACACCAGCACCATCACATGAGTTGCTAGAAGTTGAACATAATATGAGACTGTTTTAGGGACTCTGGCACTAGCATTAGATTTGTCCTCAGGTTTTAGTTCTTTTAGAAGCTTTTCCAATGATTGGATATGACCACAAGGCAGTGGAGGTTTAAAAAAATAAATAAATAAACAATAAGTGTTTTCCTTCTATTCTATTTCCACTGAGTCTCTACAACCCAGCCTGGAGACTAAACTCATAATTCATAAACCAATGTTTTAATTCACACGGCTATTGTCCCAATGTTTCATGAAGCTGATGAAATTAATTGTGGGATAATAGACTCAGAAGAAACGAGTCAAGCAATAATTAAGTAGCAGAAAAAAGGATATGAGGAGATAACCCTAGATATGGACAAGAACCATCTACCTCTGTAGATTAAATAACTTTTTGATCTACGATATTTTGTTACAACAAACTTGACAGCATATATATGTGACATGTAAACAATCTCATTTTGTAAATAATTGAAATGACATCTACCTAACTTCATAACACTGAGGTAGTTGGCATGACATAAGTTTACTAAGAGTCCACAGGATTTTAGTTACTCTAGGATTTTTTTTAATTTCATATTTGCATCAATTTTAATGTCATTTTGAAAAATTAAGACTCAAGGCCAAAATCGAAAAACTACTTTATGGTTAACCATCTGTTTTTTTTTCTAACAGGAGGGTCTTTGTTTGAGAAGCTAATTAACCATAACCTATATAAGCAAAATATGTGCATGCAGAAAGGAGGCAGCAAAAAGAACCAGAGAGGCCAACTACCCAGAACAATCAAAGCGTGTACACCACAGAGGAGACTATTGGAGTGTCTCACGCAGCCATACACATGCCATAGAAGTCAATTACAGAAAAGACATTATCACTTGTGCATCTCTTAGAACATAAATCTCTAATTTTGGTTTAGCAAGAAAGAAATTGCACAGTCAGATTTTCACCCAGACCAACAAAAATCCATGGCCAGTGAATTCCTCACGGATAATCACAACAAACTTGACAATACATCTAGGTGAGGGTAAAAAGCTACATGCATTGAAATAACCTATTACTGGTATATAGTTCTGGTGGCAACAAAACCAGGGGTCAGGTTATAGAGGTACATGCCTTAAACTTTACTAATTCTCAGATGAGGAACCTGACAAACAGCTCTTTCCTGTGTAATATGAATACCATTTTTTTTTTTTTTTTATATACAGTGGAACCTGCCATATACGACCCTGTTTGTCAGCAACCACCTGTTGCTAATGATCGTTTTTCTATGCATGGACGATTTGCTAATGTTAATTGACCCTTAGTGAGCGGCCACCTTTAGAATGCAACCAGCGACTAACATCAACAAGTGAAAATCACTGATCAAGCAAACACTTAAAAAAAAAAATTCATTTTGGTCGTACACTGCAAACTTCTAAATTAGGAGAAACTAAATGAATTATCTATTTCATTTTGATTTGTTCTAAGCCAGGAACACTTTCTCATTGTTTTGTTATTGTAGTGTTGTATCAAACTTATTTCTTGTTGAAATGTACATTGCCTCACGGTTTTGCACAACATGTATTGCATTTGACATGTTCAAGGGATTTATCGCAGTCTCTGTACTGACTTGGATAAATTCAGAGATTGGGAAAACCACAAGTATGTCCCTTTCTCAAATGTCTGTTTCTTTCGTTCCTTTATTTTTTTTGTGTATCTATCTACTCTATTTCTATCTGGGTATAGATATCTCTGTTTCTATACTCCCACCCACGATCAGTCAGTTTTTTGTATGATTTTTTTTTTCCATGTATTATCGCAGATTCTCTTTTGCTATCACTCACTTCTGAGAAACAAAAACTGAAACCATATACTTTTTTTTAAGTCCATATTAAATATTTTTTATGAATAAATATTTTGGTCTCTTGTTGACTGTTGTAAATACATTTTTAAAAAATTTTGAAATGAATTATACTGAATAAATTTCTTCAAAAGTTAAGTCATTTTCTTATGTTCTCATTTATTTATTACCAGATTACATAGTAAAATTCTAATATGTACATTCTGATAAGTGGAATATACGTTCCTGGCATAAATAGGTCATGACCATGAGCCTTTAGTAAGCGACCACCTGCCGTATGCAACCAGTTTTTGATGGCAGTATGGGTGATCTCATACGACAGGTTCCACTGTATATACATTTATGTACTTTTAGAAAATTTTGTGAATTAAATTTGTTTTGTAAAATGAATCATTGGTCAATCTTTAAAAATGCTTATTGTAAAGCTTTAAACTCATTTATCTTTAAACTAAAAGAACCAGAAATTAATAAAAATACATTTCTTTTTAATCACTTCATGTTAAATGATAAGATACAGGGGATTACTGAGTGTGAAAGAATATTAGAAAAAGAAAAACATTATCAAAGAGAGAGAACAATAAAAGAACAGTAATTAGGAAGGCATTCATTTATGACAGATAAATCTCCTTGGTAAAAGTATGAATCCACCTCTTCTCCCCTTAGCAATGATGGAATAGCAGGATAGATTGGGTCCTATAGCCATAGGTGCGAACCAATCCATCACAGAAAGAAACAAAAACCTACTGCCCTTGCAACTTTCAATTCTGCCTGAACTGAACCAATACAGCAAGCTTCAAAGGTTATTCGACCATACCACCCCTAAAATCAATCAAAACACATGGAATAGGGCCAGATTTGGATCAAAGTGATTGACTATCAATCAACATGGAGACTAGGTATTTTTGGAAGGACTGGGAAATGGGGATCACAAGGATCCTCCTTCATTTCTTTTCAGATTTGTAGTCTGAATTTGTTCATAAGCTATTTTGATAAAATTAATACCTAAATAAAATTTAATCTTTTCTCTATATAAAGATACAATACTTTCTTGTGCATGATAATTTAAAGAAAGATGGAATAAAAACTCATGTCTTTATTTCAACAACAGGCACTTTTCTGCAAGATGCGTACATCACTTCATTCATAGCATCTGTGATGTCCACGCAAGTATAAATAGAACTCGCTCAGTTGATTGAGGAACTCTTCAGTAGACAGCAAACCTGGTAACAAAGACGAGATAATTTGACAAGCTTCAAATGAATGAAACATTACCTTAACAACAACACAAGTAAAACCTCAAATTAACAAAATATTACCCCCTCAGCAGGAAAAAAAAGGGAAAAAATATATACTCAAATTCGACGATGACACGAGTAAATCTCTGAATTAATGACAACGCGAGTAAAACTTCAAATCAACAGCAAAAATTAAAAAAAAAAAAAAAAGTACTCAATTCAGCAACAACGCAAGTAACAAGCTTCAAAAATAACATTATTTCGAAAGAAATGGCTCTCTCTATGCCAACAATAAAGCCTCTAGATTGGAAAGACTCCAACCAGGAGCAAGCATGGAGAGAATGGGGTGAACATATCAAAGCTGCATTTACAGCGTTTGATATAGCAGATGATAATCAATAACTATCACTCTTTCGATTTTATGGAGGAAAGAAACTGAAAGATATCCTCAAAACCTTAACACCAGAGATAACACCAGGCCAACTAGAGCCTACATACAAAACAGCAAAAATAGCACTGGCCGAATATTCCATCCAGAAAACAAATAAAATCTTTGAAAGACATAAATTCAGGATGCTTAGTCTTCAAGAAAATAGGGAGTCAACACACGACTGTGTCACCCATCTACGCATACAAGGAGCAAAATGCAACTTTGATGAATACAGCCTGGACAAGGCTATAGTGGACCAATTAATAGAAAAATGCTCGTCAAGCAAATTACACTGAGCGTATTTGAAAGAAACTGATTTAATAGTAGAGAAAGCACTTCAAAGAGCATTCATATTTGAATCCACTGAAACACAAGCTAAACAAATAGAAGAGAATGAAAGAGCACACAGATATCCACAAAATTACAACCAATAACAAGCAACAACAACAACGAGATAACAGTGGGTATAGGAAACTATTCAGGAACAACAACCCATTAAAAACAGTTATAAAATGCTATGGGTGTGATGGCTCCGACCACACACCCCGTCAAACAAAATGCCCTGCATTTGGGAAAAAATGTAATTACTGTGGAGTAATGAATCACTTTGAAAAAACATGCTTAAAAAAAGGAACAGTGGTAAAAGGAAAACGAAGAGGTCAGACGGACACAATTATGTCCAACCAGTATCGACGAGTCCGAACAATTCAGACAGCCAGGCATTCGTTTTTCAGGTGAAAAATATTCATTCAGAAGATAGTGAAATTGTCCATATTGACAACGTACCAGTCAAAATATAAATAGATTCTGGAGCAGACATCAACCTTGTCAACAGCAAAATGTTTGAAGAAATTCTTAAAGTATGGCCAAACTTAACATTAAAAGAAAAAATTGTAAACCAAAAACCTATGGGAATATTCAAATAACATTAAGAGGAGAATTTTTCACAACACTGACGAATGGTCCCAGAAGAAAAGCCCACAAAGTATTCGTTACAAAGGCATATCAAGGTGGTAACATTGAGTAAGTGGGTCAGCACTGAACTAGGATTTATCACCACCCCACAGATGAAATCAATTACGACAAAAACATTGGAAGGATTAGGAAGAATGAAAACTTCCAACTTAAAATTAGACCAGACAACAACAGTATACCTGTTGCACAACCGCCAAGATGGACACCATTTCATATCCAACAAGCAGTAAAGGAAAAAAAATCAATTAAAACCTAGAAAATGATATCATCGAAAGAGTGGAAGGACTCACTCCATGGGTCTCACCATTAGTCACAGTACCGAAACCAAACAGAGAAATTAGAATATGTGCCGACTTACGCGTGGCAAATAAAGCAGTGAAACACACCCACTATCAAATACCAACAGTTAAACAGTTACTGAGTGAAATTGGCAATGCAAACGTTTTCTCAAAAATCGACCTAAACCCTTATTACCATCAAATAGAAACGTTTTCTCAAAAATCAACTTAAACCCTAATTACCACCAAATAGAACTGGATCCTGAATCTAGGGACATCACTACCTTTTCATGCAACTCTGGAATCTACCAATATAAGGTACTGGTTATAGGCATTACATCCACAGCCGAAGAAGGGCAACGATTGCTTCAACGAATCCTTCAGAAACTCCCTAACTGCTGCAATGGGGCAGACGACATTCTAATCTGGCGCAAAGACACAAGAGAACATAACAAAACCCTAGATATGGTATTAAGCACCTTGAAAGAAAACAATCTCACAATTGCAAAGCACAAAAGTATATTCCATAGTGAAGAAATCGAATTCTATGGTTTTATAGTGTCCAATACAGGGATCAGACCGACTGACTCGAAAATAAAAGCAAGCAGAAATTTCAAAAACCCTGAAAACATCCAGGATATACATAGTTTCTTAGGTTTAATCAATTACCTTGCAAAGTTTGTTTTCCGGCTGGCAACATTCAGTGAACCATTAAAAAAGTTAACACGAGCAAACATGGAATGGTAGTGGACGGAGGAAGAAGAATCTTGTTTCCTCAAGCTGAAGAATGCAGTCATTCAGAGCAAACCACTCATGCACTTTGATCCAAAATTGCAAACATCTATTATAGTAGATGCCAATCCTGTGGGATTAGGATCAATACTTTGCCAAAACAAACAAGGTATACTCATCCCCATCAGGTAAGCATCCAGGACTCTCACCAAAGGTGAACGCCGGTACAATTAGAAAAAAAGCCCTAGCAATTGTATGGGCTTGCGAAAAATTCCACTTACCTTTATGAGAAAAACTTTCTTATAATGACCGACCATCAAGCATTAACATTTATCTTCAATCCTAAAGGTAACCCCACCGCATAAATTTTGAAATGGATCTTACGTCTACAACAATATGATTATACAATAAAACACATTAGTGATAAAGATAACCCAGCGGACATACTCTCTCGGCAACCTATGGAGTATCAAAAAATAGTCTCACCTAAAGAAGAGATTGCACGGTTGATGCCAAAATCAATCACCTTGTTGGAAATAATGGCGGAATCTCAGCGGGATCCAACTGTCACAGCAGTGAAAAACGCAATACAACAAAACGACTGGACCCATAAGTTAACGGAACCCTTTAAACACGTAAGGAAGGAACTGACAGCAAAACAAGGCGTAGTTATACGCGGAACCAGAATCATTATTCCCCATAACCTACGGAAAAGAATCCTGAAATTGGCACGCGACACATATGGGGATAATGAAAACAAAGCACTGCTTAGAACTAAAGTATGGTAGCCAAATATAGACAAAGACATAGAGGCTGCCATAAGCCGATGTATCCTGTGTACAACATTAAACCCGAAGGGAAACCACTGTCCGGTGCATATGGCCGAAATGAAAGGCCCCTGGGAAATACTCCACGTAGACATTTGTGGGCATTTCCCTAGCGGGGATTATGTCATCGGAATAATCGATACAGGATCAAAACTTCACACAAATCAAAAAAATATAGCTAAAGAAACTAACATAAAAACCCAGAGATGTCATACTACCTAAACAGAGAGAGTAGAAGAATGCATAGGCGAATCTGCAATTATAACACGAGGTGAGAAACCTATTTTATGACACACATCACAAATGAAAAGAATTCCTAAAGACAGGACTCGACAACAATCAAGGGATGATGACTTCCCTTTTAACGATGACCTGGGGGGGGGGGGGTTAGAAAGATAGAGAGCATGAGAGAGAGAGAGAGAGGGAGGACGAGGAGAAAGAAGAAGCAGATATCCCTATAGCCCTAAGACAAACAAAACACCATATAAGAAAACCCCGAAGATTTGCAGACAGCAGTTCAGAAGAAGAGGGAAACAATCTGAATACAAAGGAGGAAGCAGATGTGATGTTCACACAAGTATAAATAGAACCTGCTCAGTTGATTGAGGAACTCTTCAGTAGACAGCAAAGTATCTGCTATCATTTCTAAACTAAAGCACCACAAGATTTGCATATTTGCCAATATCACTGCAATTGTCCTAAAGAAATGTATTCCTGTTATATTCAAACTTTACAATAAATCTCAACTTCTTGGAAGTCCTCTGTAGCTCCTGTCTTTAAGAACTCTGTGGAGCCATTTAACCTTTCAAATTAGTATCCTTACCACTTTTTAGCCAATTATTAGAGGTTTGTAACCCTAGATTGGTTAAGCATTTTACTCCACATATGGCTTCTGTTTCTCTAGGTCTACTACTAATGTGTTAACAGCTATCACTGACTTTGTTTATCAAGTGTTAAGATGAGTAAAGCTCAGGCTGTGGGTCTAGATATCTCAAAGGTGTTTGACAGGGTAAGGTAGGCTGGCTTTCTTCACAAGCTCAATGACTAGTGTTTTGGGACAAATATTTAGTCTATGCTATGCTATAGTTAATGCATAAAAAATTTAATATACATCTCCATGTAGAATAATAATCAATTGGTTTCATATCTCCATCTACACAACTCAAGGTGCATATGAATCAAAAAGAGTGTATACTACTTACATTTTGTGCAAAACAGTCAGGTCCGATACATCTGAAACCTAGTGATTAAACTCTTATTAAAAAAAAAATTTTTTTTTAAAATTAAGTTTACACCTTGTAAAGCAATGTCTCATCTTCAGTAATCTGTTTTCATATCTATGCACCCATACAACTGGAGGTGCATGTGAATCAAAAGGTGGTATGCAAAATGGTCGGGTCTGATGCATCAAAAATTTGTATTGCTGACTGAGCAAATTACATTTTAAATCAAACTAATTTCATCAATGAATATTACAGTTTAAATCTTTTTCTTATATTTTCTTTAATGATGTATTTTAAGACTGTATAAAGTAATTATTTATTTTTGTAATTCAAGATGGCAGTTTGGACTACATAAAATCATTTTATTTTGTCCAAACTGCTTGAATAGTTGTTGCTTCAGTTATTTTCTTAAAAAAATTGAAATAATAAAATAAACTGGATACATTTTTAGTTAAAATTTTGCTTAGTCTCTTCTCCATATAAAATTAAAATAGAACTTTAATAGTCATTTATAAAGTATCACTATGAACTTGAAAAAAATGAAAATGCATTCTGAATAATTTAAATGTCTGTAAATTTAAATTGTTTTTATTTGAAAGATAATTTGTAAAACAAAAACAAAATAGAAAACAATTTTACATATTTAAATAAGGTTTTTACTTAAAACATTTTTAAAACATTGCCAGTCACTCACCAAATCTCCATTCTTGACAAGTGAAAATAGCAAATTTAAAAGTTTCTTAAAAATCAAGTATTTGGCTTTTGTTTCTGATGTAATGAATAGAATATGCATACACCTTGGTTCCCACTCACAGTAATATCACTGGCTGGTGTCAGCCATAAATACAGACTAAGGCAGGGATGCCTAGGACTATGCCTATTGGAAAGCTTAAGCATACTGCATACAACATGTACCAGTCCATTACGGCTACTTGCTAGATTGTCCTACCCAGTTACATTTGCCAAAACCACTTAGCTACTTCAAATAATATACATCCCTTTCTGGGACATATTAGTTTCAAAGTAAAATAGTAAAATTAAGGAATGACTGACTAGATTTTGTAAAAAATAACTAATTATTTTGCTTAAAACATAGTTCAAATAATGTTTATTTATGTGAGTTGTCATAACCACAGTAGCTTTCTAATGTTAACACTCAAAAATGGTATTAAACTTTACACTTTTCAATTAAGATATATCCTCATTTAATAGGAGAAAAAACCCATTAATGGTGGAATTTCAATTGCAATGAGAAATTACAAGTACATTTTTTTCAAAATAGCTATTCAATGTAGTTTTAATATCTAATAAAAAAAAGAAAACATTTTAAATTATGTAAGCACCATCTCTCAACAATAATGTTTTTTGAGTTTTAAGTTATTGTTTGGTAAGGCTTACTAAGTTTCAGTATGTTCACAGCTGAATTTGATTTTTTTTTTAGTCAAGTAATATCTTCAGGGAATGTGCATTGTGGTGGTGCAGTGGATATCGGCTCTGAGTGAGAAATCGGGGTACTAAGTTCGAACTCCAGTTAAATTCCTTGCATTCACTTATGCACAAATACCCTTGGGAAAGGTATTAATTTGTCTCTTCCCTCCAGTTATGGGTTAAATAACAGGACAATTGGGTTCTATAGCCATGGTTGGCAACCAGTCTACCACAGAAAGCAATGGCATAAGGGATAATCTTCTATCCGGTCAGTCATGTCTCTTTCAAGATATAATCGCCTAAAGCATGTATCACATATGGCACTTAATTGACTGAATATCTTCAGAGATCATTCTATGCAAGTATAAAAATAAGTTTTTCAAACATACTCAAAATTTAAATGTTTTAACAGTATTTGAAAGTTGGGGTGGAGCTGACTAAAAAATGTAAAGCAAAATAGACACCATACATCACTTCTTCATTTATCACTCTCAAACATACTCAACTGCAACCATACATACATACTCAAATGCATCTTAGCTGGAAGCAAAAATCAACAATTGAATGGCAGTCAGTTCTTGATTTTTCAAGAAAGCATGAGAAATCTCTGCAATAAAGATACAAGCAACAAGATATTCTTGTGAAACAATGTACAAGAAAGGATTGCTAAAAATGAGAGGCAACAGAGTATCAAGCATAGTAGTCCTGTGAAGTCTATTAAAGCAGTGGTTTGGAAACACTGAAAGTTCAACATAGATATCTGAAGGTTCTCTTAGCTATCAAGATCAACACCAGTGGAAGTAAATCTCATTTGAAGCTGCTCTTTGCAGCTTCCAAATGACAATAGGAAAATCAGTTGATCTAGCTCCATCTCAGAAAAAAAAAAAAAAAAAAAGGAAAGAAGAAAAGACACTCAGTATATTATGAGTTATTAAAAGTCATTAAAATTGCACCTCTATTCATTGCTGTGATAAAGTTTTTAGTACCAAGGAAAAAAGTTCATAGGAGTTCTTTTGACTAAGTACCACGTCTGTGTGTTATACTATTCTTTACGTTTTTCTGCGTTCTACCTGTAAGTACAGCTTTTTGTGTCGCCAGTTTTTGTATTCGTCCTTTGTCACCCATTGATTTGTTGATTGTTGTTTTGAAAATTTTGTGTCACGAGTGGGGGCAAGCTCAGTTATGGCTTCGTCTCCCCAGCTCTCATCATCTGACGCTGTTCCAATGATGACTCCTTTGTTGTCAGTATGGAGCAAAACACCCGTAAAAAAGGACCCAAATTATTACCGAGAAATGAGGGACAAATATAAAAATTATATTTGTAATAATGAACTGGTTGTAATTCCTGAAGTAGTAAGCATCATATCTGTAAGAACGATCTCCTTGCTGATGTCCAATGTAAAGACTAAAATTTATTCGCATCAGCAGGGAAAACATGGAAGAAGCCTTGAAAAGTTTAAATGTTGTACCAAAATATTGGCAAGAAGGTTCCAGGCCATGTGGGACATTTTTATTAAATATTGAGGAGGAAGCCAAAAAGCCGGCAGGAAACATCTTAACAGCAAAAGGAATTCAAATGACAACGGAGTATTTGGGTACCCGCAGAACCCGGATCACAATACATGGAGTGCCCATAGAAATAGGGTGTGACCATGTGGGAGGCTTCTTTTCCCAGTATGGAGACGCTGAGGAAGTTTTTGTATAGTGAGTAAGGCAGTCCTGACAAAAGACATCTGCATCAACATCACAGTGGATTGGCCAAATTTCTTAAGTCCCAGACAAAACAGTATGTCGGGGGGAAAAAAAACTGTAGTAGTGGAGGGCCAGAGACCTGACTGTTGGCTTGCGAGGCGGCGGGGCACATGTATAAAACATGCCCCCGGAAAACAACCTGATGAAGAACCAGTGCTTCCAGCAACACCGCCAGTGACAAAAAACACAGGTTGAAACAGAAAAAATACCCGAAGCAGAAGAGAAAACAAGTGAGTGGATGGAAATGGTTAGGAAGGGGAAGTTACCATCTCCTGCCAAAAAGAAGCCTCAGAAAGAGGCAAAACAAAAACAAGAACAACAGTAGCATCCACAGTCGGAACAACAACAGCAGATGGAATATGAGGAAATGCCTCCACCAAGATCTTAGTCTTTGACAAGAGGAAGGTAGGAGCAAGATGAAATTGTCCAGAAAAAAGGGAAGGTAGATGTGGAGGAACGTGGTAGGATGGAACATGTGATCGCCAAGGCTCAGTCCATCCCTGCATCGCCAAGCAGGAATACACAAGTAACTGAGAGAAGTCATTCTGCCTCCCCAACTAGACCCTTTTCTAGGCCTTTCCCCACACCTTCCTCCCCAACAGAAAAATCCTCTTCCCAAACAGAAACACCTCTCTCCCAACCAGAAACCCCATCCCTTGAAGATGTTCAGCCTGACCGGAAACCAGAAAAGGTGAAAACGAAAAAACCAAATCCATTCAAGAGAGTGAACATTTGCAGGGTGGATAGGCCAGCCTTACAGAGGGACCTCCCCTCCCAGAAAAGAACTCTCCTAAGGCCACTATTTAAGTTGACCTCGATCGACAGCAAATCGTTCAAGGACCCAACCAACTTTCCACAAGCCCCCAGAGTTTTGATACTCATAAGAAATAAAGGGGGGGGGGCAATCTTAAGGTGTGGGACATTGTACAGGGAGCTAAGGAAGAATTCCCTAAAATAAAAATGGCCCAAATGGGCACCAAATATTTGCAGAGACTTTCATTTTTGTTCTGAGATGGTCCCTGTCATTCTCCACCCTTCGTTATATAGGGCTGTAAAGCTAACGTTTCCCACGGACGTTGGCAGCATCATTCAGGATGGACGAATTATGTCTGAAGTTGGATCAGGAAGCCTAGGACAATCCGACAGGAGCCCTACTGCCATTGATTTCTGCGCCGTAGTACTAGGAGTAATGTTTTGCTTTCTCTTTTCAGGTCTAAAGGATGTCAATTAAGTTAGCCAGCTTGAATGCAAGGGGCCTTAGGGACCAGAGTAAGGCAGCCTGCCTGCTTTGGGACCTCTTGTCCTTCAGTGTGGATGTCACTGCAATCTAAGGGACTCACTTTGTTTGCAAGGTCGATGCCTGTGTGCTATCTAATGACTTTTCAGCATAATGAATTCAGCATATGAGAACCAGCTGGCCAGAGGAGTTTCCTTGCTGGTTAAGCATACCCTGGACACAAAGGTGGATGTTGTCCATGTCAGTGCCGAGGGTCAGCTGATCGTGGCTGATATTGCAGTGAAAAGCAATGCATTTCGACTGGTTGCGGTTGACACTTAGAGCTAATTACTCCCGGGAGGAGGCTGGTGGGGATCCCTTAGAGATAGCTAAGGAGGCCCTGGAGCAGTCAACTAGTGATTGTTACATGGGCCAAGTAATTACACATAGGTTAAGCAAGATGTCTTCTGAAGCTGTAAACATGGGCGCAGAACTGCGCAAGGAAGAGATTCGCCGAGGCAGCAACCAGTACATTCAAGAGGTTCACAACCCAGAGGGACATACTCTTCAGTCGACTGACGACATGTGTGAGGCGTTTCAGCGGCATTTCGAGACAGTTTACCAAGGAGCCTGGTTTCCATGATGAGGAGTTTCGCAGCTATTTGGCTGACGTCCCTTGGCTTTTGCCAGCTGATGCAGCTAGCTGCGACAGAGAGATTATGGAGGGCGAAGTCTATGTGGCTTTGAAGAGGAAAATCATCGGGTCTTGATGGTTTGCCCTATGAATCGTACTTGAGGCTGCCACGCATCTTTGTCCCGATTTTGACTGTTGTGTACAACAAATGGTTCCGGCAGGGGTCCATCCCCAACTGGTTCACCAGGGGTGTGATCACGCGGTTGAGAAAAGGCAAGGATCTTGGGAAGGTGTTAGAGGGTTACTGGCCCATAATTCTGCTAAACATGGCCAAGATCTTGTCAAATCGAGTCTCTGTTGGGACCTGAGCAGACTTGTGCTGTGAGATGCCGAACGATTCAGAGCAACCAGCACAATCATAGAAAGGATAAAAGATGACAAAGAAGCCACGCTGATCAATCCAAGGCATTTGATAGGGTTGACAATCGTTACCTGGCTGCTAGATTCAAAACCAACTTCCGCTGCTGGATTAGCCTCCTGTATCAATCCCCCACAGCTGTGGTACAGGTGAATGGAAAGTTGTCGGGCGTTCTGACACTGTCTAGGTCGGGCTGACAGGGTTGTCCACTTTATGCTTTGGTGTTGGAGCCCCTCCTTCAGCGGCTAAGGGACAGGATGTGCAGAACAGCCCTACATGGAATCGCTGTCCCTGGATGTGCTCGAGCCAGGGTTTCCACGTACACCAATGATGTCACTACTTTCGTGTCCTTGCAGAGTGACATCAAGGTGGTACAGAAGGCACTTGAAGGGTACAAACAGGTCACAGGGGCCAAGATTAACTGCAACAAGTCGTCCGGCTTGCGGTTAGGTGCCTGGAAGGGTGTTACCCTCCTGGGGCCCTTTAACTGGATGGACGACTCAGTTCGCATTCTTGGAGTGTAGCTTGGGCCTGACATCCAGTTGGAGAAAAATTGGTCAGAAGCCCTGACAAAGGTCGGCACATCGGTCAAGATTTGACATCAAAGGAGGTTGTCCTTAAAGGGTTTGGCTGAGGCGTGTGTTACATACACCTTTCCCATTATCCTTTACCGGTTGTCAGTACTTCCACTCATAGGAAGGCGATTGAGTGTTTGTGTCCTCTTCACAGAAGGAAGAATAGCAAACATCACGTTGACAAACGTGTCTGTGTCCAGTGTGCAGGTCATGGGGGTCTGGGAATGCTGCACTTGATGGGTCACAAGGTCGCTTCAAGGTTGGTTTTTCTCAGGCATGCGATTTTGGAAGACACATTGTTGGCGGGAATAGTGAAGGACATGTTCCCTAGCCTTACTATCACTCTCCCCATCTTAAGGCAGTGGCGTAAGCCTCGAAGACGATCAAGTTTTCTCCTACTATTGACCTTTCACAGCCTAGGAGAGTCTTCTATAGTGGGTTAGTGGAGGGCATTGCGAAGGATTTATTACATGATGTGTTCCGCTTGTTGGAGGATGAGTTTCACTCGTTCTGGTCTTGGGCGCCAGGTGCCAATTATCTCAGCAACTCTAAGTTTTCGCTTACCTGGCGTTTGGCTGGGAATCGGTTGTCTCTCAATTAGAAGCTTTTCATATGGAGCCTGGCGGATTTGCCAGATTGTGAACACTGCAACCTTAGCTTGGAAGAAACGGCTTCACACGCCTTCTACCATTGTTCGCAGGTTTGTCCTCTATGGGATCATGTCGGCGAGTTGACTGCTCGTATCGCACTGCATGAGCTCGTACTCATTGATTGTGCATTCGCCTGTGATAATGTGCCGCCCCCATTCTATGAGATGAAGAGTATGGTGTTTCTGTCGCTGCTGGCCACGGCTTGAATGGTGATATGGATGACACAAAAAGAGGAAGTCTTGCAAGGTCAGCATCTTTCACATCAGGTTCTGATCCGATATTTTGAGCACCAGCTCTAAATGAAGATTAGAACTGATTAGAAACATCTGACTAACGGCCTTCAACAAAAACTGGGTACATGTGGCAAGTCTGGTTCGCATGAATGGGGCTAGCCTTGATTTTTTCTTTTAGATCTGCTAGTTGCATCGGGGTGGATTCCTTTGGAACCTTCCCCTGGTTAAGGTAGTTCTCTCTTGTGTACCTAGTTAATGTGTATGAATGAGTTCCTAGCCTGTACCTGGCTCTCTTTTGTTATGATCCAAGTCAAGATTCCCAACCTCCTTAGTTTGTTCTGGCCTTCTTTTATCTCAACTGGGTCAGCCTCTTATTTTCCTATTCCATTAATTATTTTATCCTCCCCCATTCCCTTAGCGAGTGCACTCCTTGATTTCGCCACTTGGCGAAATACAGCAGCCACTCTTTTTTGTGGAATGGATGGGTCTTATTAACATTGTTTAATTTTAGTTTTAAAATTATGTTGTATTATAGTGTTTTTTGGGTTCATTCCCCGTCCATCATCTCATTTTTTTCATTAAATCTTTTATATATATATATATATATATTATATATTATTGTATGCATATTTATTGTCATCGGTTTATTTCTCCGTTTTATAGGTGTCCCTTGTAAATATGTGGTGTGTAAAGGATTGAGAGGTGATGGGTGGGTTCTTTATGGTAAATGTGCAAAATGTAATGGGTGATTGGGTCGTGATAGTGTTTAGCTAATTATAGGATAGATACTGAAGACCACCCTCTACTCACCCCGCTTTTCGGCCTTGTGCCACAATTTGTGTATTTTTATGCAAATAAATATTAAGTTTTTAGCATCAACAAAAGCAAAAATTATTTCCAATGACCTCTGTCATTGGAAATAATTGAACAAGTCAAATCTATATTTATCTTCAAATGGGACTTTGATAGAATATCAATTACAAGTAATGGCTGCAAATGGAGTGTTCCAGAAATATTAGACATATCAGAAGCTTATAAGGAAATTTAGTTGACAAATCACCATTAAGAGAAAACCATTCACAATGTCGAAAAAGTCTTTTCTATCAGTTTAAAACACTATTATAAAGTATTTTTCTGCTCATAAAACAAATTTCTAAATTACTGTCCTGATTTCACAAAATATTCCTGATAATATTTAACAAAAAATATTGATATTACAGTGAAAGTGTCTTGCTGAATTCTTCATTCCAAAATTAATAGTTTCAGGCATGTACCTCCAATGGATACCTTTTTTATGGCAAGTTCTGTATTATGTACTTTTGAGTTGTTTTTTGCCCCACTGTCAAATTGTGCTTTTGACTGTTTTTACATAGTTAAATATTTTTTTCAAAGAGCTGCATTTCTGTTGTGCTACAAAGAATAAGAAAAAGATGCAAGGCATTAACTGTTGAAATGAAACTTAGAAGATACTTTTGCGTCATATGATTGTTTAGAGAACAAAATTTTTCCCAATGTTAAGGCCAGTCTGATCTAAGATCAATTCCATTAACATTATTTTTCTTTTACTTCAAGACTACTTATTTATAACTTGTTTGATGCCTGCATCTTCAATAATAGACTTAAATTTGTCTTTTTGAATGGTTATCACATGTTTGCTAACTGAGCTATCAAGATAAATTTTGTACCATTTTTTTATGTATTGTCAAGATCTCTATAATCATATTAAAGGTTTTTAGACATTTTGGAAATAAAATTTTAGTTTTGGATACCTATTCTTAGTGCTTTGCATTCATGTTTGTGAAAAATAATTTTTTTTTAAAAGTGTGCAATTTTACTTTTAATAGTCATTCATTTCGTTTACATTCTGGCAGGTAATATTTTCTATAAGTTGGGGATTAAATAGAAAATTTATTTACATTTTTATTCACTAAAGCTTTAAACTTAGAAATTTTTTTTTTTTTTTTGCTTCGAACCTTCTACTTGACAGGCGTTTTTTTTTTTAAATTTGAAAATGCATAAAAAAGTTGAAATAATGACATAATTCCAAAGAACTAATAGTGAAGTTCAGACAAATTTTGTCAACTTGGATTCTGTAGGTGTAACAGTTATTTTAGCTGGGTTTGTCAATTTAATAAGAATTTGTTAGGATAAAGCTTATAAAGTCTGATGCTGTTGGAAATCTCATAAAATATATGATTTTACCATATTTGCTTAAGTATCATATGATGCTCATAATAGAATTGAAGAAAATAATTAAACTGGTCAAATATTTTATAGCAAAAAGTTACATTTGTATATCAAAATATATAACTCTTAGAAAGTAACTTCTTGTCTCATTCATTTATTTTCCACAGAAAGTGTGGAGCAAATAATTTCTTAACTGCAAATATTTTGATATTATGCTTTTTTCATCCCTGCCCAGCCCACTTACTACACTTTTGTTCTAAACTCACTTTTTATTAACAGTGAATTAATTTTCTAAACAACCTTTATTCCAATCTATCATCCTATTATAGACACATAAGAGCAGTCAAAGTTGTTTCTCACATTTATTGGAACTGGAGATAATGCAATAATAGATTTGACTCTTTAGCAATTACCAGTATATAATATTGTAATATTTCACATTTTTTAAATAACTCTTGCAGTTATTGGAAAGAAAAGTGGAAAAGTATTTAATAGAATATAAACATTCTCTAAACTCAATGGGAAGTTTTCTTGCATTGTTAATAGATGCTTTTTGTTCATAAATAGCTATCCTTATAAAATTAAACAAAGCTATAAGATTGAAAGAATGCATAAAGACGCAATTTGGTCACTCTTTTTTTTTTTTTAGCTTACTTTTCAAAAGAATAGCATCCAAACTAGAATAGAAATTATTAGTGACAGTATTATACAGGAAATGTTTGTTTGTTTGTACTCCCCAGTACCTACACACAATTTTCTACCATATAAAGATATTAAAGTAGTTAAAGTGACACTTCAAAGAAAGTATTTCTATTATGCTCTAAAGTTTTCTTTTTATCAATCTGGGGAAGAAGGGAAAACATAAATACCTTTACCTTCATGCTTCTGGATTGTAAGCAATAGAATTATTAGTGCTGGCATTCACCATTTTCAAATGTACTTACTTAATCAAGTCTTCTTCAAACTTCTTCTTATCCTTCTCAGCCTTTTCCATTTTCTCAATTCGCGCTTGATGACGCCAGCGAAATAAACTGGCTGTATCAATATTGGGGTGAGTATCATCCTCATCATCAGAAATCTTTAAAAGGAAGAAAAAAGGATTTGGGGTGTTTATCATTTTAGAAAACAAAAATAAGCAAAATGGTTAATTTTCATTAGAATACCAAGACAAGAGACTATATTACCATTGCCAAAAGTAAATGATAATCAATTAAAATATTTCACTATATCAATAAATAATAGAGATTTTATAATATGAAAAAAATCAGTTCATGTAACTTGTAATAACTTTCAATTAAAATGAAAGCTTTTATTTTTAAAAATTCACTTTCAAACTTAGATATTGAAAATGAGTTGAGGTGTATATATATATATTTCATTTAGAAATGAGTTATTGCCGCAACCTAGGTTTCAACCTTTTGGTATCTTCAGATGATTTAGAATTACCAATTTTCCGTTTTTCAAATGCACAAACAATTATTTTTTACAAACAGGCAACTGAAATTTTCAAAATTAAGGAGGAATCTTACAATACTTTCATGCATGCTTGTATGATCCTAGTTGTGATGTCTGTGCAAGTATAAATAGAACCTGCTCAGTTGATTGAAGAACTCTTCAGTAGACAGAAAGGATAATTTGACAAGCGTCAAATGAACGAAACATTACCTCCTCAAAAACAACAATACAAGTAAAACCTCAAATTAACAAAATATTATCCTCTCAACAGAAAAAAAGGAAAAATATATACCCGAATTCGACGACTCAAGTAAAACTTCCAACTTTGAATTGAAAGCAAAATGGGAAAAAAGTACTTGAATTCAACAACAACACGAGTAGCAAGCTTTGAAAATAATGACACTTCCTGAAGACAGGACTCGCCAACAATCAAGGGATGATGACTTCCCTTTTAACGACAACCTTGGGGGGACAAAAAGACATAGAGCATGAGAGCGAGGACAAGGAGAAAGAAGAAGAAGGTATCCCTATAGCCCTAAGACGAACAAAATGCCATATAAGAAAACCCCGAAGATATGCAAACAGCAGTTCGGAAGAGGGAAACAATCTGAATACAAAGGAGGGAGCAGATGTGATGTCCGTGCAAGTATAAATAGAACCCGCTTGCTTGATTGAAGAACTCTTCAGTAGACAGCAAACTAGTATGTATTTATAGGCATGATTACATGTGGACATAAGTTTTTATCTTTCATTTAGTAATGTTTTTCTTTCTGGAAACTACATAATAGCTAACTTTTCCTCCTGGCAATATCTACATACATCGCCACTGTTGTATGGTTTGGCTATTTTCAGTATGCTCCAAGTTATATTAGGGTCTTAAAATTTAATTAAAATTTTTCAATTTTAATTTTTACACGTGGCTAGCCAGTTTGGAACAATTTTTGAGGTTTTCCTGTTTAAATGTAGATTCCTGATAATTCCATTTGTTTTTAAAAAATGTCTTTAGTAGACCAAAAATGTTTTTCTTTGTCCATCTATGTCATGTACCTCTCTTTTATAAAAAACCCATACTGTTTTACAAAGTCTGTTAAGTGGGCATTTGCTTTTGCCTCTACAGTTACATTCCTTGTTAATGATGTTATTTTGTACATTGTTATTTAGGTTTCTTGTGTTTTGTTTTTTTATGAACTATTCTAAATTACAAATACAGCTAAAAGTTAATTTGATTGAATTTTATTTTTGAGAAATGTTTAATTTAAATAACATTTGTCCTATGCTGCATTTTAGTTCTAAGTTTTAAGAGTGGGTTGAACCAAAAAGTTTCAATTTCTATTTTTTTTGTTTGTTTGTTACGAGGATGCATTTATATATAAAAATATGTAATAGTAAGGGATTCTATTGAGTCCTACTTGTTATTTCAAAAAGGTCTTAATTCACAAAGTAGTTCCTTAATAAAGTTAATTCTGAAGACATCCTCAACCACACGAAGACAGACATCAGTGATCACTAAATGGCCTCTTGGAAAACTTATGTACGTACTTTCCAAACTTGAATAATTCCAACAATGAATGGGTAAGAAATCCATATCTTGTGAGTGAAGATATCATACCTGATGAGGACTATGCAGCAAAAGAATTTCTCACACTCATGATGAACAATGCATGGAAGCTTTTGTTTAAGACCAAGTCTGGTCTAGATACCTTTTGGATCTCTCATCTGCAGGATATACCAACACTAGCGTCTAGAGCAGTACAAATTTTCATAGGATTTTCAACCACTTATCTATGTGAACAAGCTTTTTCTCCTGTCCTTGGAATAAAAACCAAGAAACGTAGCAGTGGCAATTGACACCCGAATAGCCCTTTCAGTCACAAATTCAAGAATAAACTGGCACAGGCAATACAAGCTCAACACTCACATTAAGAATCACTGCTAGGTTATGGCTACTATACCTCTGGTTATAGATTGGTACTATTGTATTAAATAATTTCCATTAACTTTGTCTGTTTTTGATGTATGAAAATATAATTACTTCTTTTCCTATATTACAGGTATTTGTTCATTAGGGTAATGGATAATAGTGAAATTTTATTTTGGGGTAATCACAAGAAAAAAAAATTGGAAACCATTGATCTTTGTATAACTTTGCAAAAGAAAAAAAAATTATATATGATTTATTGCTTAAAAAAAAAAAAAAAAAAAAAAATCAAATAAAATAAATAAATAAAAAAATTAATTGATATTGTCTCATAACAGTTTTTCATTATGATTTCAAAACTTTTACTTTGAAGGGGAGAAGTGTTACGAGGATGCATTTATATAAGAAAATATTAATAATAATGTATAACAAGTTATAGTAATGGATTCTACTGAGTCCTAAGTGTTATTTCAAAAAAGTTTTAATTCAGATAGTAGTCATAAAAATAAAAATATTAAAAATAGAACGTTTGGAAGGTACTAGAATGATCAAGAATGTTCCAATAAAATTAAGAGAATTCAAAAGATTCTAGAAATATGCAAATTAGGTGTTAGCCCCCCTATAAAAATAGCTTTTGAGCAGAGAACAGTTAGTTGTTACCAGGGTTTGCTGAGGTTATCAACTCCAGTTATGATTCAAGGATTCATATCCAGCTGAAAAAAATCTCTAAGAAGTTGCCGACCAAGTAAACCTGAAAGAGAACCTCATAGAACTATATGGGTAAATAAATATTTTTGACTCTTTCATTGACCATACTTAAAATTATTCTTTATATACATATTTAAGGATTCCCAAAAAGTATAGCTCTTAACTTCCTCACCAACTTAACTAGGAAAAGATACTGTCCTTACCTTCCTCTTCTCTCCTCGTAACAATGCCAGGAGTATAATATGTTTCTTGTTTTGAATGCAACAAAAATTGTATATTTGAAAATATTTTATTTGGTGCGTTTTGTAAATTTGTGTGATTTATCTTTGAGTTTTGGTCAATCATTTTGTTTTTCTCCATTTGTTACACTTAACATGTAACAATATCCACACACAAACACACACGCTATATAGTGTGTGTGTCTGTGTACGTGTGTTTGCGCGTGGATGTATGTGTGTGTGTGTATGTGCATGGATGTACCTATATATATATATATATATATATATATATATATATATATAATGTGTGTGTGTGTAACTATATAAAGTATGTATGTGTTTGGGTGGATATACCTATATATATATAGCATGTACGTGTGTATGTTTGTTCTTGAATATATATATAGGTACATCCACACACACACACACATGCTCACCATATATGTATATCCCCAAACATACATTTACATGCACATATATATATATATATATATATACACACACACACGCATACATACACAAAGACACTATACATGTATGCACATCCACAATCATGCATACACGCACGCTGTACACATGCATATCCAGATAGATACATACATACACGCACACGAGATATGTCTACAAACGTACATACGCACACATTATATATATCTACACACAAATAAACCCATGCACACATATACATCCACACACACACACGAACACAATGTTTATATATATATATATATATATATATATATGTGTCCACACGCATCTATGCATATATAAAAATATGTCTACACGCATCTACATATGTT